>JAJGRX010000406.1:0-600000 GCA_025461125.1 Carex kokanica
AATCGGCTCTTCTGCAGGTAATTTTTTTTTTTTATTAGTTTTTTTTTTAATTATTTTATTATTATTTTACTATGCATTACTGTAGATACTGTAGATTACTGTAGATTACCGTAGATTACCGTAGATTACTGTAGATTACCGTAGATACCGTAGATTACTGTAGATTACTGTATTACCGTAGATTACTGTAGATTACTGTAGATTACTGTAGATGTAGATTACTGTAGATTACTGTAGATTACTGTAGAATACTGTTTATTACTGTAGATTACTGTAGACTACTGTAGATTACTGTTCATTTTTTTATTTTATTTTTTTAATTAATTTTATTAAATATTTTTTTTTAATGTTGTTATTTACTAATAATTTAACTGTGTACTATTATTTTGTAACTGATAAAAGTTTGTTTATTAATGTAGATAAAATGTTGGTTACACTATATGTGGGCGGGAAGTTCGAGGTGGGTGTGGAGGGAGTTCGTTACTCGAAAGATCCGACCCATGGCTTTGAGGTAAATGAAAACACCTCATTTCGGACTTAAGCAAATGGTATTCGAAAGGATTGGTGTAAACCCCCAACCGGTATGACATAGATTTGGTTACTCGGGTTGACGCAGGGCGGGGATAGACCTTACTATGTAAAGTATCCAATAACAACATGAGGATGGTTGGAGATGTGTTTACAATACTTTTCAATCTACGGGTACCCCGATAATGGAGTTGTATTCCAGAAAGTTTCTGCATCGGACCAGGGTTGGACCTTCTACAGACCATACAGGTTATGATAGCCCAGTGCAGCAGCACTCGGGTTTTGACCACTCGGGTAACCAAAACTTGGGTCATGTATCACCGTCTGACCGCACGCACCACCCGTTCATACTGATTACACTGCTGATTACACCACTGATTATACCACTGATTATAGCACCGACCTACCACCACCACCACCTCCACCTCCTATTCAACCCGTAGTAGAAGCCAGATTTCCTTCTGTACCACCGTCCGTACCTATACTTGTACCTGTTATGGTTCCCCGGAGAGATGCTATGCTGGAGGCCGAAGGGGTTGATGCCATACCGGAACGTGAAATTACTCGGGTGATAGTTGGGACGGGGATTGGGATTCTGATCACTTGTCTGCAGGTGATGGAGATTATTTACCCATGCAGGACAGATTTCCGATCAGAGGTCGGACAGACAGGCACCCGGTAGCCACATTCAACGATACCACTGCTATTTGAGGAAGCAGGACATAAGCTATTTTGGGAAGCGTGTCGTTTACACCTCAGAGCTTGCTCCGGACCAGGTTTATACCACCCTAGATGAACTTGTGAAGAAAATATACGAAGTCATATCCGCAGCAACTGGGAGTGCAGAATACAAAAAAGGGAGTCAAAAAGGTTAGTTGTTGTTTGCAAAGACTCACCGCGATGCGAGTTCCGGCTGTATGCAACCCCTGTGGGTATGGGGGCGTCATGGATAATTAAGAAATGTGAACCCCCACATACATGCAAGTCTGCGTCGTCAAGGACAGACCATTCACAACTTACGGCATCACTTATTGCCGATGTAATTGAGCGAGATGTTAAGGAGGACCCGTCGATCAGCCTTAAGGAGGTCGGTAGAGCGGTGAGACGCGCTTACGACCATGTGACCCCAAAATACAACAGGTTGTGGAGAGGGCGTGAACTTGCGATATGCCGACTGTTCGGTAGTTGGAAGGATTCATACAACTTGCTTGCACCACTGCTCCAAGCCATAGCAAGTACAAATCCCGGCACAAGGTATGAATGTTGGAATGTTACCGATCCCGATGAGCCCAACCAGATACTGTTCAAGGCCATAGCATGGGCATTTGGTCCGTGCATTCAAGCTGTGCCATATATTAGACCAGTTATCAGTATAGATGCATGCTTCCTTTCTGGCCGTTACGATGGGAGGTTGTTGATAGCATGTGCATACGATGCCGAAAACCAGTTGTTGCCTTTGGCATTTGCAATTGTCGAGAAGGAGGACGGTGAAAATTGGGGTTTTTTCATGAGTTTTTTGCGAAGAGAGGTGGTTGGGAAAGGTTCTTCTGCGTCATATCAGACCAGCACAAAGGAATCAAATAGTCTTCGATCGAACAGATTTCGGTTGGTCGACAGCCCAGGGCGACTGTGTGCACAGGCTGTGTATGCAACACGTTGCAGACAACCTCTACAAGCATGTCGGATTCGACCAATGGGTTGCAGATACATTTAAAATTGGATGCAGAAGGAAGAAGCCAAGGAGGCTGGAAGAGATGTTCAAAGAGTTTGCCAAGGTATGTATATTTAGATGAAATTTTAATTAAACTATTTACTTATATTTTTCTAATCTGAAAAATTATTTCTGTGTAGTATTGTCCGAAGGCAAATTCGTACTTACTCAAGGTGGGGAAAAATAATCCGAGAGATCTGCAAGAAGCACCGCATATGAGAAAATATTTCAAGCAAAAGATGGAGGTTGGAGATGGGGAATAATGACGACAAATGGGTCCGAGTCCTTGAATGCTGTTTTCAAGCAGAGCCGAATGTTGCCCGTGGCAGCCATTGTGGAGGACACTTTCTACAAGCTTAATGCATGGTTCGTTGACCGCCGTGATAAAGCAACAGAATTACTCGCCAGGAACCAACATTTTCAACAAGGGTGGAGGGCAAATTACGCAAACATAGGGAGAAAGGTTCAGTTATGACCGTTGTCCCGTATGGGAGTCGCTTGGAATTCGAAGTTCACTCTCCGAATGAGTACGCTCCAACCAGCCGTAGAGCAGATGGGACTATGGAGTTTATTAAAAGGCCTTTCAAGTATGTTGTCAAAATCGGAGATGACAATACTGTAACATGCACATGCCAAGGAATCCAACTAGCTCACCTACCTTGTTCTCATGTTATGGCGGTGTGCCGAGTGAGAAACTTCCGTGAGGATGATTTTGTCGCCGACATGTACCGTACACTTACCTTGCGAGTACTGGGGTGCATCATTCCATTCTTATCCCAACCAGCATCAATGGCCGGCCTATGTTGGAGATAAAATCTGTCCCCCCCAGAAAGTGGATCAGGTTAGGGAGAATACTTTGTGTATGCACTGAACTTATTTTTAATATGGTTATTTAACTTCTTTTTATATTAGAAAAGGGAGAAGGCCCCACAAAGCGTGCTGTAATGACAATGGATCAGATGCAGGGTAGGGAATGGACATCAGGCTCGCCGTTCAACTTGTGACAGGCAGCGAGCAGGTACATTTCATTTTATATTTTATAATTCATTTTACATTTCAAGATTTCAATAACATACCATTTTTGGTGAACTGGAATGCAGATGCCATCAACGAAGCCAACGAAAGAGAAAATGCTAGAGTTGTTGCGGAGGCAACCGGTAGCGGTAGTAGCATGCAGAGGCATCCGGTAGCGGTAGTAGTGTCGCACAACAGACTGGAAGCAGATCGAGAACTCGTCGACCTTCTAAATTTGTTACGGTCGTCGTCGCTAAATTTGTGAACTGATTTAATTAGTAGTTTTGTAACTATTTTTGTGTGCTTCATTTTTTTATGTTCATAGCGTAATTAAATATACACAAATTGACAACATAAAAATATTTACCACGTTAGCCAAATCGACAATCAATACAACAGCCGTACAATCGACAATTATTATAAAAGAATCGACGGTTCTACCGTCAGACGACGCATCCAAACTCAACCAAATTTTATTTAAAATTACAATAAAAAAATATATCTTACAAAAATAATACAAACTTATCATAAATATATATCTTAATATATGTTGTAAATATATCTTAATAAAAAAGATATCTACACAAAAAAAATATATATATCTTATAAATCCTACTAAAAAAATATCATAACATATCTTTAAAAAAAAAAAAAAAAAAAAAATAATGGTTAACCGCCCGATTAGGGGGCGGTTTACTTGGCCGAGTGGACCGCCCTGATTGGGCGGTTTTGTGGGTAGGGTGAACCGCCCAATCATGGGGCGGTTAGGTCATTTTTGAAAAAATTTCAAGTTGGGGTTAGATTTGATATTTTTCTTTTGTTTGGGGTTATTAATAAAAATTTCGGAAATAAAAGAGATATAGAATTTGGTCTCCGAATATTTTTTTATATAAAAAACACGCTGAACGATTCAATATATCTGTTCAACTTTAAAATATATATATATATATATAGAGTTCGGCTATGGTGCATTGCATTGTATATGCTCTCTTATACATTGGACTGCAAACCGTTGAATTTGAAGTTAAAATAGTCGATCTATAGGGCTCAATATGTGCTTGGAGACCAAATTTTATATTTTTTGGAAATTTTTTACTATTTTTTTAGAATTTTGAAAATCGTTGCTTTTCAGAAATTTCTAGACCATAGAAAAACAGTGAATTTCAAAAATTCTAAGAAAATAGCAAACAGTTTCCAAAAAATGTAAAATTTGATCTCCAAATACATTTTAATATGGATATCAAATTGAATAGTTTGAATCGGTTGTTTTGAAATCAAAACCAACGATTTATAGTCCAATGTACAAAAGAGCCTATATATTGCAATGCACCATAGCCAAACTATTTTTTTACTACTTTTTTAGAATTTTTGAAATCACAACTTTCCATTAAAAAAAAATAAAAAAATCCAAAAAAATGCTGATTTTCAAAAATTCTAAAAAAATAATAATATATTTCAAGAAAATGTAAAATTGGGTCTCCATGCACATTTCAATATGAATATCATGTTGAGAAGTTCGGATCGACTATTTGAATTTTGAAAATAGAGATATGAACGGAAAGTAAAACACCCTATTTACTTCTCAAAGCATCGTAGCATCACTCACATATATATAATTTGCTTCCAGAAGCGCTTCGACTGAAGTGCTTACGGGGTCATATTTTAATATTGATGTTCAAACAACAAATTCAAACGTTAGATGTTCAATCTATATTAAATTGTGCTTGGAGACCAAATTTTACATTTTGGAATCTTTTTATTATTTATTAAGCTGGTTTGAAAACTGCTGTTTTTCAATGCTGCAGAAATTTAATAAAAACAACGATTTTCAAACCAGCTTAATAATTAGTACAAAAATTCCTAAAAATGTAAAATTTGGTCTCCAAGCACATTTTAATATAGATTTAACATCTAACAGTTTGGATTGTTGTTTGAACATAAAATACTAAAATATGATCCCATAAGCACTTCGGTCAAAGTGCTTTCGGAAGCAAATTAGCCATACTCTCTCTTTTCTCTCTCTCTCTATATATAGTAGAAGTAGGGTGTTCCTAAGTTCACCAACCCTCTTTGTGAACTCAACTCTAAAATCTATCTAATTGTCTTCAAACGATAAATACAAACTGTTGAAATCTTTTTACATTATGAGTGATTCCTCTACATGTAAAAATTTTAAAATTTTGAATTAATTTAGTATAAAGTCAAGTGGTCAAAATTAGAAGGTTTATAAATTAATTTTAATGCATTTATTTTTTGGAAATCTTTTGACCACTTAACTCTATACAAAATTAATTAAAAATTTAAAAAATTTCGCATGTATACGCATCACTCGTAAGGTAGAATAATTTCAACGGTTTGTATTTGTCATTTGAAGCCAATCCGATAGGTTTTAGAGTTGAGTTCACAAAAATGCTTGGTGAACTTAGGAACACCCTAGTTCTACTCTCTCTCTCTCTCTCTCTCTATATATATATAGAGAGAGAGAGCGACTATGGTGAGTCATTGTTTTACTTCACGCTCATATCCCATTTTGAAAATCCAAACCATCAATCCGAACCGCTCAACATGATCTCCATATTGAAATGTGCTTGGAGACCAAATTTTACATTTTTTTGGATTTTTTTACTATTTATTAAGCCACTTTGAAAATCGCTGATTTGAGTGAACAGTAAAAAATTCTGGACCATTCGATCAGTGATTTTCAAAGTGGCTTAATAAATAGTAAAAAAAATTTCAAAAAAAGTAAAATTTGGTCTCCAAGCACATTTCAATATGGAGATCATGTTGACCGGTTCGGATCAGTTGTTTAGATTTTCAAAATAAGAATATAAGTGTGAAGTAAAAATGACATCTTACTTCGCAACTCACCATAGCCCAGCTCTATATACACACACACACACACACTATTATATATATAGACTGAGGCTATGGTGCTATGCATAACACCAATGACTAGTGTACTACGGCTCAATATGGTACTTTTTAAAATCCTAACGGTCGATCCGAACTGTTCAATGTGATATCCATATGAATATGTACTTGCAAACTAAATTTTATATTTTTTTGAATTTTTTTACTATTTTTTTAGATAGGTAGAAAAACAGTGTTTTCTGAAAATTCTGGACCATCAAAATTCTACCTATATAAAAAAAGTTAAAAAATTTGAAAAAATATAAAATTTAGTTTGCAAGTACATATCCATATGGTTATCACATTGAACGGTTAGGATCGACCGTTAGGATTTTAAAAAGTACCATATTGAGCCGTAGTATACTAGTCATCCGTGCTATGCATAGCACCATAGCCTCACTCATATATATATATATATATAGAGTAACTAGGGTGCTCCTACGCTCACCAAGCCCTTTCGTGAGCGCGACTCTAAAACCTATCGAATTGACTTCAAACGACATTTCCAAACCGTTAGATGTTCAATCTATATAAAAATGTGCTTGGAGACCAAATTTTACATTTTTTGGAATTTTTTTACTATTTATTAAGATGGTTTGAAAATCGTTGTTTTCCAATGGTGCAGAATTTTAATAAAAACAGCGATTTTCAAACCATCTTAATAAATAGTAAAAAAATTCAAAAAATGTAAAATTTGGTCTCCAACACATTTTAATATAGATTGAACATCTAACGATTTGGAAATGTCGTTGGAAGTCAATTCGATAGGTTTTAGAGTCGCGCTCACGAAGAGCTTGGTGAGCTTAGGAGCACCCTAGTTCTACTCATATATATACATATATAGTGAGTGGCTACTCTACTTACATAAGCATATGAGGGCGTATGCTTATAAGTCATTTTTACGTTTTCAAAGTCCAAATAGTCAATTTGAAGTGCTCAATATCTTCTCCATATTAGAATGTGCTTGGAGACCAAATTTTACATTTTTTGGAAATTTTTTTTTTTTTAGAATTTTTCAAATCACTTTTTTTTAGGATTATTTATTATTATCTGAATTTTTATAGCATTTTGAAACACGTTTTAAAAAATTCTAAAAAATTAGTAAAAAAATTTCAAAAAATGTAAAATTTGGTCTCCAAGCACATTATAATATGGAGAACATGTTAAGTGCTTCAAATCGACTATTTGAACATCAAAAACACAAAAATGACTTATAAGCATATGCCCTCATATGCTTATGTAAGTAGAGTAGCCAATCTCTACATATATATATAGAGTAGAACTAGGGTGCTCCTAAGCTCACCAAGCCCTTCCGTGAGCGCGACTCTAAAACCTATCGAATTGACTTCAAACATTTCCAAACCATTAGATGTTCAATCTATATTAAAAATGTGCTTGGAGACCAAAATTTACATTTTTGGGGAATTTTTTTACTATTTATTAATGGTTTGAAAATCGCTGTTTTTCAATGTGCAGATTTTAATAAAAACAGAGATTTTCAAACCATCTTAATAAATAAATAAAAAATTCCAAATAATGTAAAATTTGGTCTCCAAGCACATTTTAATATAAATTGAACATCTAACGGTTTGAAAATGTCGTTTGAAGTCAATTCGATAAGTTTTAGAGTCGCGCTCACGAAAGACTGGTGAGCTTAGGAGCACCCTAGTTCTACTCTATATATATATATATATATATATATATATATATATGAAATGGCTAGCATGCTACGCGTAGGCATAGAGGGCCTCCCGTGCTACGGCTCAATATTTGAGTTTTCAAAATCCTAACAGTCGATCCGAACCGTTCAACATGATCTCCTTATGAATATGTACTTGCAAGCCAAATTTTATATTTTTAGAATTTTTTTACTATTTTTTTAGATAGTTAGAAAATCACTTGATTTAAAAATTCTGTACCATTCATATCAAGTGATTTTCTACCTATCTAAAAAAATAGTAAAAAAATTCTAAAAAAATGTAAAATTTGGTTTGCAAATACATATTCATATGGAGATCATGTTGTATGGTTCGGATCGACCGTTAGAATTTTGAAAACTCAAATATTGTGCCGTAGCACGGAGGCCCTCTATGCTACGCGTAGCATGCTAGCCATTTCCTATATATATATATATATATATATATATATATATAGAGTACGGCTAACGCGCTTCCTCTAGCATTTCGGCCGAGGTGCTTCCGGGGGCATATCTTGCAATTTGATGTTCAAATAACAAATTCAAAACCGTTAGATGTTCAATCTATATTAAAATCTACTTGGAGACCAAATTTTACATTTTTTGGAATTTTTTACTATTTATTAAGCCACTTTGAAAACCGCTGTTTTCAATGCTTCAGAAATTTTAATAAAAACAGCGATTTTCAAAGTGGCTTAATAAATAGTAAAAAAAATTCCAAAAAATATAAAATTTGGTCTCCAAGTAGATTTTAATATAGATTGAACATCTAACGGTTTGAATTTGTTGTTTGAACATCAAATTGCAAGATATGCCCCCGGAAGCACCTCGGCCGAAATGCTAGAGGAAGCGCGTTAGCCATACTCTATATATATATATATAGAGAGAGAGAGAGAGAGATAGGCTAATATGCTTTTAGTAGCATATGGGCCGATATGCTTCCAACTCAAAATCAGATTTTCAAAGTCCAAACGGTCGATCCGAACCGTTCAAGTTGATCTACATATTGAAATCTGCTTGGAGACCAAATTTTACATTTTTTGGAATTTTTTTACTATTTATTAAGCCACTTTGAAAATTGCTGATCCGGTGGTCCAGAATTTGAAGCACTGTTTTTACTGTTCACCCGGATCAGCAATTTTCAAAGTGGCTTAATAAATAGTAAAAAAAATTCAAAAAATGTAAAATTTGGTCTCCAAGCAGATTTCAATATGTAGATCAACTTGAACGGTTCGGATCGACTGTTTGGACTTTGAAAATCTGATTTTGAGTTGGAAGCATATCGGCCCATATGCTACTAAAAGCATATTAGCCTATCTCTATATATATATATA
This sequence comes from Carex kokanica, assembly GCA_025461125.1. Classification (NCBI taxonomy): domain Eukaryota; kingdom Viridiplantae; phylum Streptophyta; class Magnoliopsida; order Poales; family Cyperaceae; genus Carex; species Carex kokanica. The sequence continues at coordinate 9,194 of JAJGRX010000406.1, forward strand.
TATAGGAAATGGCTAGCATGCTACGCGTAGCATAAAGGGCCTCCGTGCTACGGCACAATATTTGAGTTTTCAAAATCCTAACGGTCGATCCGAACCATTCAACATGATCTCCATATGAATATGTACTTGCAAACCAAATTTTACATTTTTTAGAATTTTTTTACTATTTTTTTAGATAGGTAGAAAATCACTTGATATGAATGGTACATAATTTTCAGATCAAGTGATTTTCTACCTATCTAGAAAAATAGTAAAAAAAAAATTCTAAAAAATGTAAAATTTGGCTTGCAAGTACATATTCATAAGGAGATCATGTTGAACGGTTCAGATCGACCGTTAGAATTTTGAAAACTCAAATATTGAGCCGTAGCATGGAGGCCCTCTATGCTACGCGTAGCATGCTAGCCATTTCCTATATATATATATATATATATAGAGCTGGGCTATGGTGAGCTGCGAAGTAAGATGTCATTTTTACTTCACGCTCATATTTTTATTTTGAAAACCTAAACGACCGATCCGAACCGCTCAACATGTTCTCCATATTGAAATGTGCTTGGAGACCAAATTTTATAATTTTGGAATTTTTTACTATTTATTAAGCCACTTTGAAAATCGCTGATCGAATGGTCCAGAATTTTTTTACTGTTTTTTACTGTTCACACAGATCTGTGATTTTCAAAGTGGCTTAATAAATAGTAAAAAAAATTCCAAAAATTATAAAATTTGGTCTCCAAGCACATTTCAATAAGGAGAACATGTTGAGCGGTTCGGATCGGTCGTTTAGGTTTCCAAAATGGAGTATGAGCGTGAAGTAAAACGACGTTTTACTTCACAACTCACCATAGCCCATCCCTATATATATATATATATATATATATTATAAATCGGATCAGTATGCTCTTTAGAAAATAGCGTAACCTCACTCAAATATTTAAGTTATATTTATTTTTTTTGTTGCAGTTGTGTCTGTCTATTTCGGTTAAGAAAACAAAGGAGAAGTGAATTGAGATCCTCTGCTTTTGCTGAGCCATGAAGTGATGCTATTTGCTAAGTAAACATATCTCAGCCGTTGATATCTCAGCATGCATGCAATGCGATTTATCATTTATGGGAATAGTGAATGAGTACTGGTGGTTTGTTTTATTAATTTCCTTTTCAGTAATCGTACTGAAGTTATTAATGGCACCCTCCCCTCCGTGTTATCTATTACAGGTATGGGACCTAACCAAAAAGATTTTTAATCAATTGCTAATAAATGCGTTTGGTTAACACTTTATTTAACTATTCATCCTTTTACATCCAATATTGCATCCAATTTACTCTTCACCTCTCAACTTAGCAACATATATATCTAGGGGTGTCAACGGGTACAATACGGTCCGATGGAGACATTTTCACATCCGTACCCGTTATGACAACAATTTTTTTTTACCCTTATTCATATCCATAAGTAAACGAAATAAAATCTTACCCTTATTCTTCTTTTTGAATACGGTATGGATCGGGTAAATAGATAAAAAAGTGTCATTGATATCTCGATTTGTGTTTTTGATAAAATATTTTTCAAAACAAAAAAACAAATAATGAATACCACTAATTTGTATTATGAAAATAATAAAATACACAACTTTATTGTATCATGTATCATCTTCATAGAGTATGGCTAACGCGCTTCCTCTAGCATTTCGGCCGAGGTGCTTCCGGGGGCATATCTTGCAATTTGATGTTCAAATAACAAATTCAAACCGTTAGATGTTCAATCAATATTAAAATCTACTTGGAGACCAAATTTTACATTTTTTGGAATTTTTTTACTATTTATTAAGCCACTTTGAAAACCGCTGTTTTTATTAAATTTCTGAAGCATTGAAAAACAGCGGTTTTCAAAGTGGCTTAATAAATAGTAAAAAAATTCCAAAAAATATAAATTTGGTCTCCAAGTAGATTTTAATATAGATTGAACATCTAACGGTTTGAATTTGTTGTTTGAACATCAAATTGCAAGATATGCCCCCGGAAGCACCTCGGCCGAAATGCTAGAGGAAGCGCGTTAGCCATACTCCATCTTCATATATATATATATATGAGTGAGGCTATGGTACTTCGGCTAGTGTACTATGGATAGTGTACTACGACCCAATATGGTACTTTTTAAAATTCTAACAATCGATTCGAACCGTTCAATGTGATATCCATATGAATATGTACTTGCAAACTAAATTTTATATTATTTCGAATTTGTTTACTATTTTTTTAGATAGGTAGAATTTTCTGTGTTTCATACAAATTCTGGACCATCAAAATTCTACCTATCTAAAAAAATAGTAAAAAAATTTGAAAAAATATAAAATTTAGTTTGCAAGTACATATTCATATGGATATCACATTGAACGGTTCGGATCGACCGTTAGGATTTTAAAAAGTACCATATTGAGCCGTAGTACACTAGTCATAGTACACTAGCCGAAGTACCATAGCCTCACTCTATATATATATATATAGAGAGAGAGAGAGAGAAGGAGACAAAATTTTACATTTTATTACTATTTTTTTAGAATTTTTCAAAAGAGTATTTTTTAATTATTTTTTTTAGATTTTTTTGTCATATTAAAACACTGTTTTGAAAATTCTAAAAAAATAGTAAAAAATTCCAAAAATGTAAAATTTGGTCTCCAAGCACATTCTAATATGGATAACATGTTGAGCATTTCAGATCGACTATTTAGACTTCAAAAACACAAAAACGACTTATAAGTATATGCCCTCGTATGCTTATGTAAGTAGAGTAGCCACTCACTATATATATATATATAGTGGTAGTTCCTAGCCCTGGTGCTACCAAGTCGTTTTCGAATTTTCAAAGTCCAAACGGTTGATCCGAACCGTTCAAGTTGATCTCTATATTGAAATGTGCTTGGAGACCAAATTTTATATTTTTTGGAATTTTTTTTACTATTTATTAAGTCACTTTGAAAATTGCTGATCCGAGTGAACAGTAAAAACAGTGCAACCAAATTTTGAACCATGTGATCAGAAATTTTCAAAGTGGCTTAATAAATAGTAAAAAAATTCCAAAAAATGTAAAATTTGGTCTCCAAGCACATTTCAATATGGAGATCAACTTGAATGGTTCGGATTGACCGTTTGGACTCTGAAAATCAAAAAATGACTTGGTAGCACCAGGGGTAGGAACTACGACTTTGACCTTAGTCACACTCTCTCTCTCTCTCTCTCTCTCTATATATATATATATAGAGAGATAGGCTACCATGCTTTGCAAATTAAAGCACCTCTTGTGCTTTGCACTCATTTTTGGATTTTCAAAATTCAAATGTCGATCCGACCGTTTAAGTTGTTCTCCATATTGAAATGTGCTTGGAGACCAAATTTTACATTTTTTGGAATTTTTTTACTATTTATTAAGCCACTTTGAAAATCGTTGATCCATTGGTCCAGAAAATTTTACTGTTTTGCTAGTGTGACCATTGGATCAGCGATTTTCAAAGTGGCTTAATAAATAGTAAAAAAATTCCAAAAAATGTAAAATTTGGTCTCCAAGCACATTTCAATATGGAGAACAACTTGAACGGTCGGATCGATATTTTGAATTTTGAAAATCCGAAAATGAGCGCAAAGCACAAGAGGTGCTTTAATTTGCAAAGCATGGTAGCCTATCTCTCTCTCTCTCTATATATATATATATATATAGAGAGTGACTAAGGTCAAAGTGGTAGTTCCTAGCCCCCGGTGCTACCAAGTCGTTTTTGGATTTCCAAAGTCCAAATGGCCGATCCGAACCGTTCAAGTTGTTCTCCATATTGAAATCTGCTTGGAGACCAAATTTTACATTTTTTGGAATTTTTTTACTATTTATTAAGCCACTTTGAAAATTGCTGATCACATGGTCCAGTAAAAACAGTGCAACCAAATTCTGGACCATGTTATTAGAAATTTTCAAAGTGGCTTAGTAAATAGTAAAAAAATTCCAAAAAATGTAAAATTTGGTCTCCAAACACATTTCAATATGGAGATCAACTTGAACAGTTCGGATCGGCCATTTGGACTTTGGAAATCCGAAAACGACTTGGTAGCACCAGGGGTAGGAACTATGACTTTGACCTTAGTCACTCTCTCTCTCTCTATATATATATAAAATTTTATTTTTTAAAATTATGTTATAGGATAACGGGTAAGAAATGGTCTTTACCGTACCCTTATCCATTACGATAACGGAAAAAAATCTTATTTTTACCGTCTTTTTAGATACGATACGGGTCAGGTAAATGGATAAAAGAATGTCTTTGACACTCCTATACAGGGGCAGACCCAGAGTGTTCCAGGGGGGGGAGTTGGATTTTGAGTTTTAGTGGAGAGTTATCGGTCTTGACCGACTTTACCCATCCTGATATTTTATTTGCCCCCCTCTGGACGTTTGATTTGTAATTCGAGTTAAATTTAACGTTAAATTGAAATAAATTTGTTGAATTTTGATTGGCAATTAGAATTATAAGTTAGAGCATCAGAAATTATAAGTCAAAGCATTGAAAAATATTAAGTTAAAACATTGTTTTTTATTAAGTACCCAATTGATTAATGATTTTAAATCCGATTCGATATTTTTTTGCTCCCCCTCCGACGAAAATCCTGGATCCGCCCCTGCTCCTATATATAGTTAGCCTAGCAGTCACAAATTATAGAAAATAAAAATGCAAATTAGCAACTTAGCTCAATGGAGGCAACTAACAGAAACATTAAATTGATATAACATGATTTTTATTTTTTTCGTGCTATCCCTGGTCAAATTTGAATTGTGTTGTCCAGCAAAATCATATTATGTACATATTATATAAGTCTTCTCCTCTCATGTAAGGTTGGAAAAATAATAATTTGTTCCGACGATGAATTGAAATAAAGGAAGAGCTTGGATCTATGTGACTATGTATAACTTTAAATTACGTGTTGTTTTGAACTTTGGTATGGAAATTCAGAACTCAATAATTGTTTTCTTTTAAAAGAATATCGTACCAGAATACCAGTGAGCGCAAAAGTCCATGCGTGGGTCGGTTAGAGAAAAAAAAAGGTTGAAAAAAGGGAAAGAATTTTCACGCCGCTAAATGTACGGATACCATTTTAATTTTTCCATGCGGCTTTTCTTGTACTAAAAATCATAAAAATAAGGTTACAGGAAACCATTTCTCAATTTTATTATTCCATCCGCGTGAGGTTGGTTATTGGATCGGATCTGACTTTCTTAACCATATCCGCATATGACATACGAATGCATACAGATTATACTTTTGATCAAGGTTCTAAGTATCACACTATTGGCGTGATAAAAGCTATGACGCTATTTGGACATAGCGCTGTTTTTTTAATTGTTCCGCTATGACGCGATAAACGCTATTTAAATCTTTACTTTTGATGGTTTTAGCAGTACGGATATTTGAAATATTAGAATTTCTATTTCTATTTGTTTTCTTTTTCTTTCTGTTTAAGATGATCGCATATTTATATGTGTTATTAGTTATTATTATAAATATAATGAATTTTTTTATTGTTTCGAATTGCTTATCATGTTATTATACTTGCACATTTATAGTAGTATCAGCTGATTATTTATTTTGAATTTAAATTTTAATCTAAATTTACCAAATTTATGTTCTAAATTTATGCAACTTTAATCAATTGAATAGGATAAATGCAATGTAGCAATATGAGAAAAACAGGATCTACAACAAAGTACAAGTGACTGGTCGAACCAATCAAATAATTCAATGACATAGTTAATTATATATATATATACCTATTCCAATGATTGAAGGCAATAACAACAACAACAACAAAAAAAAAAAGACATTCCAAAAACTGATTGGACAAAATTCAGGAGCCAAAAAGCGGCTTTTCTGTTTCATAAATGGATGCATAAATACATGCTTGCAAAACTTCTTTAAGCTTTTGAATTTACCCATCTAAAACGAGGTAAAAAAATTGTACCTTTTTAAAGGTGAAATAATAAGTCACATAGGCCGTTAAAATGTTTTTTTATTCGGATTTCGAACATCAATATATATGATTGTCAACATCTTAAAAGAGAGTAAAAAATATTAAAATGGTGTCATTTTGCTAGAAGCAAGGGCAGATCTAGTAAAAGAGAATTGACGTACATACATTCATTTTCAAAATCTATATATATTTATATATAATTGAGTAGAACTAAGGTTCTCTTAAGCTCACCAAGCTAAACCGTGAGCTTAACTCAAAAACTTATCGGATTGACTTCAAATGACATTTTCAAACCGTTAGATATTCAATCTATATTAAAATGTGCTTGGAGACCAAATTTTTCATTTTTTGGAATTTTTTTACTATTTATTAAGCTGGTTTGAAAACCGCTGTTTTTAGTAAAAGAGAATTGACGTACATACATTCATTTTCAAAATCTATATATATTTAGAGTAGGGTTAAAAATGCATCGTTAGTTTTGTACTCCAATCATACTCCACATCTTTTTCTAAAGTTCGAACAATCGATCCGAACCGCTCAATATGATATTTGTATTATAATATGCTTGCAGACTAAATTTTATATTTTTTGAAATTTTTACTAATTTTTTAGATAGGTACAAAATTACTGTTTTGGATGGTCCAGAATATTTAGAAAACAGTGATTTTGTACCTATCTAAAAAGTTAGTAAAAAAAAATTTCAAAAAAAATATAATATTTGGTCTCCAAGCACATTATAATACAAAGATCATATTGAGCGATTCGGATCGATTGTTTAAACTTTGGAAACGGAGAAAAATACGTGAAGCATGGTTGAAGCACAAAATCTATATATATTTATATATAATTGAGTAGAACTAAGGTGCTCTTAAGCTCACCAAGCTAAACCGTGAGCTTAACTCAAAAACCTATTGGATTGACTTCAAACAACATTTTCAAACCGTTAGATGTTCAATCTATATTAAAATGTGCTTGGAGACCAAATTTTTCATTTTTTGGAATTTTTTTACTATTTATTAAGCTGGTTTGAAAACCGCTGTTTTTATTAAATTTCTGGAGCATTGAAAAACAGCGGTTTTCAAACCAGCTTAATAAATAGTAAAAAAATGGAAAAAAAATAAAAAATTTAGTCTCCAAGCACATTTTAATATAGATTGAACATCTAATGGTTTGGAAATGTCGTTTGAAGTCAATCCGATAGGTTTTTGAGTTAAGCTCACGGTTTGGCTTGGTGAGCTTAAGAGCACCTTAGTTCTACTCTATATAATTTAGAGTAAATTGTTATATATATTGTAAGAGTGATTTTCATACTTGTATAAAATTTTTATATAATTGATTCTAATATGTTTGATCTTTGTATCTTATAAATCTGGTTCCGTTTCTGACCAAAGACCGTAGTAATTTAAAATTACAATTACACATCATCTGAGTCTCAACTGCGGAATGAGAATCATAAAGACTGGTACAAAAGGAAAAGAACAAAAATTAATTTGTAGATTATGGATGTTGCAATTACATGCAGCCTTTTCAGTTTGAGGAGAGGTCATGGCATATCATGATATGGATATAAGATATAAGATACGGAAGAAGTGGAGAAGAAAGAGAGAAATGATTGCGTGCATGGCCGGAGAACATAGAGAAATGGGGTTGTCTTCGTTTATATTACTTTATTCCAAACTCGCATTGATGTGATTGTTTGCAGAGAATCTACCTTTTTATTATTTACTGTTTATTTCCGGATTTTTTTTTTATAAACCATAATTAAAAAATTGATTTTTAGCAACATGATTGCTTTTTTTTTTTACAAAAATCATAAGAACCGAAATGTCATTTTGGTCTCAAAATTTATTTATTTTTGGACCGAAATAGCATTTCGGTCCCGACTAGTTTAAAAAAAAAAGCTATAAAAAACTGTGAAACTAGTCAAGACCTAAATGCCATTTTGGCCCAAAAAAAAAAAAAAAAATTCCGAGACTGAAATGGCATTTCGGTTCTGATGGTTTTTGTAAAAAAAAATAATCATGTTGGTTTCCTAAAAATCAATTTTTTAATTATGGTTTATAAAAAAAATTATTTATTTCCATGTTATTAAGTTTTATTTTTTTATATTTATTAATAATATTTTTTCAGAAAAAAAAACTGTTTATTTGTACAAATTCATGTAATTTTTTTTAAAACGATTATTTATAATCATTTAGTGTGTGTCTATGTATATAGAGAGAGAGAGAGAGTGATGCTACGATGTTTTGAGAAGTAAAGATGGTGTTTTACTTCTCGCTCATATTTTTATTTTTAAAATTCAAATAGTTAATCCGAACTTCACAACATGATCTTCCTATTGTATATGCTTGGAGACCAAATTTTACATTTTTTTGGAACTTTTTTTACTATTTAAAAAAAAAAAATTTAAATCACAGCTTTTCATTAAATAAAATAATAATAAAAATTTTAGAAAAACACTGATTTTTAAATATTCTAAAAAAAAGGTAAATTTTTTCCAAAAAATGTAAAATTTGGTCTCCAATCACATATTAATATGAAGATTATGCTAAGAAGTTTGGATCGACTGTTTGAACTTTGAAAATAAAAATCTGAGTATGAAGTAAAACACCATATTTACTTCCCAAAGCATGATAGCCTCTCTCTCTCTCTCTCTCTCTCTCTCTCTCTCTCTCTCTCTTTTTTTTTTTGAGAAAGACTTGGTAGAGCTCTCTCTCTCTCTCTCTCTCTCTCTCTCTCTCTCTCTGTAGATATATATAGGAGGGATCCAATTACACCATTTTATGGTGACATATCTTGACACCATATTTTTATAAGTCAATTTTGCGATTTCAAAATCCAAATAGTTGATCCGAACCATTCAATGTGATGCCCATATTAAAAATGTGCTTGGAGACCAAATTTTACATTTTTTGGAAATTTAATACTATTTATTTAGAATTTTTGAAAATCGTTGTTTTTCAATGGTCCAGAATTGTGTGAAAACAATAATTTTGTACCCATCTTAATAAATACTAAAAAAATATATAAAAAATATAAAATTTGGTCTCCAAGCACATTTTAATATGAAGATCATGTTGAACGGTTCGGATCGACTATTTGAATTATAAAATCGCAAAAATAACTTATAAAATATGGTGTCAATATGTGTCACTATAAAATGGTGTAAATGGATACCTCCTCATATATATATATATATATATATATATATATATATATATATATAGTGATGCTACCATGCTTTGGGAAGTAAAAAAGTGTTTTACTTCCTGCTCATATCTCCATTTTCAAAGTTTAAGCAGTCGATCCGAACTTCTTAACATGATTTTCATATTGTAATGTGCTTGGAAACAAAATTTTACATTTTTTGGAAATTTTTTACTATTTTTTTAGAATTTTTGAGAATCATTATTTTCATGAATTTTTTATTATTTTTAATTGAATGAAAAACTGTGATTTTCAAAAATTCTAAAAAAGTAATAAATATTTCCAAAAAATATAAAATTTGGTCTCCAAGCACATATCAATATGAAAATCATGTTGAGAAATTCGGATCGACTGTTTGAACTTTGAAAATAGAGATATAAGGAGGAAGTAAAACACCCTCTTTACTTCCCAAAGCATGATAGCCTATATATATAGAGAGAGAGAGATAGAGAGTTGGGCTATGTTGCATTGCAATGTATAAGCCATCTCGTACATTGTACTGTAAATCATTTGATTTGAAGTACAAACAGTAGATCTAAAGGGCTCAACATGTTCTCCATATTAAAATGTGCTTAGAGACTAAATTTTATATATTTTGAATTTTTTTACTATTTTTTTAGAATTTTTGAAAATCACTATTTTTCAGAAATTTCTGAACCAATTCTCAAAACAAGTTAGCCCATCTCTCTCTTTATATATAGATATATATATGAGTAGAACTAGGGTGTTCCTAAGTTCACTAAGCTTCTTTGTGAACTCAACGCTAAAACCTATCGGATTGACTTCAAATGACGAATCTGAATCGTTGAAACCCGTCTACCTTACGAGTGATGCGTCTACATGTAAAAATTTTAACCTTTCGAATTAATTTAGTATAAAGTCAAGCGGTCAAAATTAGAAGGTTTATAAATTAATTTTAATGCATTCATTTTTTGGATGTCTTTTTTACTACTTGACTCTATGCAAATTAATTCAAAAAATTTAAATTTTTGCATGTAGATGCATCACTCGTAAGGTAGACGGATTTCAACGGTTCGGATTTGTCATTTGAAATCAATCCGATAGATTTTAGAGTTGAGTTCACAAAAAGGCTTGATGAACTTGAGAACATCATAGTTAAAAGCAGTGAAGGCCTGGTGATTTTTATTTTATATGTATGTATGTACACATGTATGTATCAATTATTAACAGATAAGGATGCGAACATGAAGAAGACACTTTACAGTTAGAAAAAAAAAAAAATCACTGTCTTTTCGTAAAGAAAAGGGAGGTGCTTGACAATTTTGAACATAGATTAAAAGCTTTGTTTTATAAGTTGATAAAAATGAGAATATAATTAGGCTGGTTGGTGTATTTAATTAGTTAAAAGGCGCACTGCGGTGGTTGTTGAATTGTTACCTCGTTGCGTTTACATTACATTACATGTGTTGGTCGTTTGAATTCATACTTATAATTTAAGCTTTAAACTTCAAAGGTAGCTGATCATATAAGATGCCATAACTGAAACAACGTTATTAGCTGATCATATATGATTCTCTGATATACATCACGCGCTCTTTTTTAATTTGATTGGTCAAATATATTCTTTCGTGTTCTGATTCGATCTCAACATCAAAACAGTAAATATGAATAACGAAATAAATAATATGAATAATAAATCACTTTTTTTTTTTTATAAAAGTAGTATAATACCACCTATTTCATTAGAAATGGATAGTTCTTACAAAATGTGTTTAAAGACAATTACAAAATATGAAACAACTAATTAACAAAATAATCTCACAAGTTGTGAAGCAACAAGGAGATATCTAAACCATCAAGGCATAAAAGCTAATGTCTGCTAAACACTTGTTATACAAAACAGTAAGAACATTAGTAAATCATTAGGAAGAACAGAGGAGCTAGCATAGGATGAACTGGAATGGGCAGTGGGATCAGAAGAATGTAGGAAGGCAGCATCTATTGCATCATATTCTACTCTGTCTCTGAGATAATCAGAAGAGTCTGACCCCTCTAATCCAAGAATTGGTTCTTTCTCTGAATCCCAGCTGTTGTATCCCTCTGCCGATGTATCTGTCTCCGATAGGATTATAATATTGCCTGCCTAAGACAAATTTGTAACATCCATAGGTAAAACTAAAGTTAATTTAAAAAAAAATCATCTAAGTTAGATTTACACCAATAAGAAGTTAAGAAAATAATTTGATATCCTAATGAAGCTATAGAGGATACCACAACATTATTAAAACATACTTTATTTCGAGGTAACCAAACTACCCAAATGGTTGCTGACCTAATTAATTCAATTAACCTACAATCTTTAAATGGTATCCATGCATCTAAAAGCCACAAGTCTGAAACAGTATCACAGTTAAAGGTGAAATTATTAAACTGTGCAATCCATGACCAGATAGAGTTAATTAAATGATAAGTTGCAAATAAATGGTCTGTTGTCTCAATGGAATTACAAAAATGACAACTTAGAGACCCTTGCCATCCCTTCTTTGCAAGGTTATGTTTTGTTAGAATCTTATCTTCTTTGACCAACCACATAAGCACTTAATCTTTAGAGGGATCTTAGTTTTCCATAGAATAGAATAAATAGTGTTCTTAATGCCTCCATATTCTAACCACATATATAAGGAATGGACAGTAAAAATTCCTGACTAGTTCCATCTCCAAGTAATGGAATCAGGAAAGACAGTAGAATAAGAAATACTAGATTGAAGATGGTGTCATTCAGTTAACATAATACCAGTTAACTGTCTATTAAACAAAAGAGTTAAAGAAGATTGTGCTACAACATCAGCTATATATAGTGATTTTAGAATTATAAGCAATTCTAAACAAGTTAGGATAAGAACAGTATAAAACACATTCACCAAACTATCTATCCAACCAAAAAGTAGTTTCATGGCTATTATTACCAACTGTTCTATTAATGCCTAAGTCAACAATAAATTTAATGGACATAATGCTTGACCAGAAAGAAGAATAATAAATCACTTAAGAATAATAAAATTAATAAGTTGAATAACAAAACAATATATGTAAAACATAGATACAGATTGCATAATAAAAAACATATAGGTCAATCGGTGGCAAAAACTATAGAGAGACGAGGGAGACGATAACAATTTTAATTCGTGCTTGCTTTAGATGTACGAAGATCTTTAAGATGCGTGTCAGATTAAATTAAATGGTCCAGATCTTATTCTATCAAGTCAGGTACGTACCTGACTGGATCTGAATTCATAGGTAGCTCGGTACAAGGAAAAGAGAAGTAGGAGAAGCAACAATAGAATAGAATAGAAAATTGATGGAAAAAAAAAATGCAAGTCAGTTTAATTAGTAAGATCAATAGTGATATATCCAATATGATATGAGCATAACATTATCCAAACTTCAATTCTTAGAACATAATCAGATATATACATGATATCCGATCATGGAGATAGAAAATGGAGGTACAACTGGAAAGTAGAGATAGAAAAGAAAGGCGTGCAATAATTAAGTTCCTTTCTAGCATGTTTCTCTGGTCCCTTTCTTTTGGCGGCTAAGATCAAAAGTAAAAGGGGAGATTAGAGAGGATATCTCATCCATTCTTCTAATCAGATTCTCTTCTTCTTCTTCTTGGAATATATTATATATCTTTGTGTTATTGGTGGCTTTAAACAATTAGGAATCCATCACCAAACCAATTGTTGTTCATGAATCAATGAATATGTCATATGTGCATATCTCTATCTATCTGTTCATTCTATGTTTTGTCAATATCAACTGATCTGTTGGTTTAAGAATTTGGAGCAGGAACTTATGTGACACCTCCTCTGCAGTATACAATCTGTCATAAATATACTTCAATTTTCATAATTAATGTGCATAAATATACTTCCATTTTTTTCTCTTTGGATCAGCCGCCCAATATTAAGCTTAATTCGTCCATATGGGACCCACATTGAAGTGAGGCCAGATCATGTCTAGAGGCCTGTTTGAGCCTGTTGGAGAAAGATGATGCACACAACAAACAAATAAACAAACAAGCAAACAAAAATGACTTGTTAACTCCATACTATGCATCTTGTTCCTTATTCCCTGTTCTTTAGGGCTATGTTTGGATTGAGAATAGTACTATTCTTAGAAAGCATTGCTATTCTAAATTAGGTTCATCCAAATAACCTCAGTTGCTATTCGGAACAGGAGGAATAGAGCTATTTCGCTATCCCAACAAAAAGTTGGAATAGCAATTGTTGCTCTCTTTAGCCGAATAAAAAAAAATTATTTATTCATTCCCTCCAAACTCTATTCCAAATATGCATTCCAAACAATTTTTTTACTATTCCGAATAACTTTGAGTTAATACTATTCTCTTACTATCAATGCTAGTGCTATTCTTATTTACTATTCTCAAATAGTAGCTATTGTAGCTATTATAGTTATTCTAGAGTGCATCCAAACGTACCCTAAGTAAAGCACTCAAACAGTTATTTACATGACATTTTAAAATATACTTAATGTGCATAAATATACTTCAATTTTTAGAAGATTTTAATATATACTTAATGTGCATAAATATTCAGGAACTTAATGTGCATAAATATACTTCAATTTTTTTCTTTGGATCAGCCGCCCAATATTAAGCTTAATTCGTCCATATGGGACCCACATTGAAGTGAGGCCAGATCATGTCTAGAGGCCTGTTTGAGCCTGTTGGAGAAAGATGATGCACACAACAAACAAACAAACAAACAAGCAAACAAAAATGACTTGTTAACTCCATACTGTGCATCTTGCTCCTTATTCCCTGTTCTTTAGTAAAACACTCAAACAGCTATTCACATGACATTTTAAAATATCTATAGTTCGGTAATCCGTGTCAAATGTTTGTGTGAGACTTTTTGTTTTCAAATTATTTGGTTGCATTTGAACGGAGGAGTGAGCTAACTTTAAAATTGAGAATAGGGCTAGACTAATATTTTGTTGAGTTAGTAAAATAGTTAGCTAATTGTCTAATTCACAAAAGACAAACAAAAAATAGTTCATATTTACTAATTCAAACACATTCAAATAATGCTAACTCGGATTAGTGACTATTATTCACTCATTCAATCTTTTGCAAGTGTGTGTGAGAGAGAGAGAGAGTTGGGCTACGGTACTTCGCGAAGTAAAGCGAGTGTTTTACTTCACGTCTATATCTTCAATTTCAAAGTTGAAAATATCGATCCGAACCATTCAAGTTGATCTCCATATTAAATTGTTGCTCGGAGACAAAATTTTACAATTTTTAGAAAAAAATTACTATCTTTTTTGAAATTTTTTAAATTATGGTCCACGCTTTTCTAAAAAACAGTGGTTTTAAAAAATTCCAAAAAAATTGTAAAATTTTGTCTACAAGCACAATTTAATATGGAGATCAACTTGAAAGGTTCGGATCGACGTTGAACTTTGAAATTGAAGATATAGACGTGAAGTAAAACACTCGTTTTACTTCGCGAAGTATTGTAGCCCAACTCTCTCTCTCTCTCTCTCTCTCTATATATATATATATATAGAGAGAGAGATAGTGACTAAGGTCAAAGTGGTAGTTCCTAGCCCCCGGTGCTACCAAGTCATTTTCAGATTTTCAAAGTTCAAACGGTCGATCCGAACGTTCAAGTTGATCTCCATATTGAAATGTGCTTGGAGACCACATTTTACATTTTTTGGAATTTTTTTACTATTTATTAAGCCACTTTGAAAATTGCTGATCACATGGTCCAGAATTTGGTTGCACTGTTTTTATTGTTTACCTTGATCAGCAATTTTCAAAGTGGCTTAATAAATAGTACAAAAATTCCAAAAAATGTAAAATTTGGTCTCCAAACACATTTCAATATGTAGATCAACTTGAACGGTTCGGATCGACCGTTTGGACTTTGAAAATCCGAAAACGACTTGGTAGCACCGGGGGCTAGGAACTACCACTTTGACCTTAGTCTCTCTCTCTCTCTCTCTCTATATATATATATATATAGAGAGAGAGAGAGAGATGGACTTAGCTACTCCATGGAGTAAAACGACTTTGTACTCCACGCCATATCTTCATTTTCAAAGTTCAAATAGTCGATTCGAACCTTCCAACATGTTCTTCATATTGAAATGTACTTGGAGACCAAATTTTACATTTTTTGGAATTTTTTTACTATTTATTAAGCCACTTTGAAAATCTGAAAATCCGGGTGAACAGTAAAAAACAGTAAAAATTTCTGGACCGCCGGATCAGTGATTTTCAAAGTGGCTTAATAAATAGTAAAAAAATTCCAAAAAATGTAAAATTTGGTCTAGATCTCCAAGCACATATCAATATGGAGAACAACTTGAGCGGTTCGGATCGGTCGTTTGGATTTTCAAAATGGAAATAATGAGGCGTGGAGCACCAAGTCGTTTTACACCATGGCTTAGCTAAGCCCAGCACTATATATATATATATAGAGAGAGATTGACTATGGTGAGTTGTGAAGTAAAACGTCGTTTTACTTCACGCTCATACTCCATTTTGAAAATCTAAACAACCAATCCGAACCGCTCAACATGTTCTCCATATTGAAATGTGCTTGGAGACCAAATTTTATATTTTTTGGAATTTTTTTACTATTTATTAAGCCACTTTGAAAATCTCAGATCCGGGTGAACAGTAAAAAACAGTAAAAAATTCTGGACCATTCGATCAGCGATTTTCAAAGTGGCTTAATAAATAGTAAAAAAATTCCAAAAATTATAAAATTTGGTCTCCAAGCACATTTCAATATGGAGAACATGTTGAGCGGTTCGGATCGGGCGTTTAGATTTTCAAAATAAAAATATGAGCGTGAAGTAAAAATGACATCTTACTTCGCAACTCACCATAGCCCAGCTCTCTCTCTCTCTCTATATATATATATATAGTGCTAGGCTTAGTTAAGCCATGGTGTAAAACGACTTGGTGCTCCACGCCTCATTATTTCCATTTTGAAAATCCAAACGACCGATCCGAACCGCTCAAGTTGTTCTCCATATTGATATGTGCTTGGAGACCAAATTTTACATTTTTTGGAATTTTTTTACTATTTATTAAGCCACTTTGAAAATCACTGATCCGGCGGTCCAGAAATTTTTACTGTTTTTTACTGTTCATAAGGATTTTCAGATTTTCAAAGTGGCTTAATAAATAGTAAAAAAATTCCAAAAAATGTAAAATTTGGTCTCCAAGCACATTTCAATATGGAGAACATGTTGGAAGGTTCGAATCGACTATTTGAACTTTGAAAATGAAGATATGGCGTGGAGTACCAAGTCGTTTTACTCCATGGATTAGCCTAGTCGGACTCTATATATATATATATATATATATATATATATAGAGAGAGAGAGAGATTGACTTAGCTACTTCATGGAGTAAAACGACTTTGTACTTCACGCCATATCTTCATTTTCAAAGTTCAAATAGTCGATTGAACCTTCCAACATGTTCTTCATATTGAAATGTACTTGGAGACCAAATTTTACATTTTTTGGAATTTTTTTACTATTTATTAAGCCACTTTGAAAATCTGAAAATCCTTATGAACAGTAAAAAAACAGTAAAAATTTCTGGACCGCCGGATCAGTGATTTTCAAAGTGGCTTAATAAATAGTAAAAAAATTCCAAAAAATGTAAAATTTGGTCTCCAAGCACATATCAATATGGAGAACAACTTGAGCGGTTCGGATCGGTCGTTTGGATTTTCAAAATGAAAATAATGAGGCGTGGAGCACCAAGTCGTTTTACTCCATGAAGTAGCTAAGCCCAGCACTATATATATATATATATATATATATAGGAAATGGCTAGCATGCTACGCGTAGCATAGAGGGTCTCCGTGCTACGGCTCAATATTTGAGTTTTCAAAATCTTAGTGGTCGATCCGAACCGTTCAACATGATCTCCATATGAATATCTCATATGTACTTGCAAACCAAATTTTACATTTTTTAGAATTTTTTTACTATTTTTTTAGATAGGTAGAAAATCACTTGATCTGAAAATTCTATACCATTCATATCAAGTGATTTTCTACCTATCTAAAAAAATAGTAAAAAAATTCTAAAAAATGAAAAATTTGGTTTGCAAGTACATATTCGTATGGAGATCATGTTGAACGGTTCGGATCGACCGTTAGGATTTTGAAAACTCAAATATTGAGCCGTAGCACGGAGGCCCTCTATGCTACGCGTAGCACCGTAGCCAATTCCTATATATATATATATATATATAGAGATGGGCTATGGTGCATTGCAATGCATAGGCACCCTTGTGCATTGGACCATAAATCACCCATTCAAAGTCCAAATGACCGATCCAAACCGTTCATCTTGTTCTCCATATTAATATGTGCTTGGAGACCAAATTTTACATTTTTTGGATTTTTTTTACTATTTATTAAGCCACTTTGAAAATCGCTGATCCATTGGTCCAGAATTTTTCACTGTTTCGGAGCTGTGACCATTGGATCAGCGATTTTCAAAGTGGCTTAATAAATAGTAAAAAAATTCCAAAAAATTTAAAATTTGGTCTCCAAGTACATATTAATATGGAGAACAAGATGAACGGTTTGGATCGGCCATTTGGACTTTGAATGGGTGATTTATGGTCCAATGCACAAGGGTGCCTATGCATTGCAATGCACCATAGCCCATCTATATATATATATATATATCAAGACATATGCTCCTCTTAAGTTTAGTGACCAATTTATTATGCAGTGATGGTAATGATTAATTGTAATAAGGACAAATTGTTGTAACTAATTATCGGAGAAGCTAAAGTTTAGTGACTAATTTATCCTTTTATATGCTTAAAAGTTAAAAACACAACTACATTGACGATTGAATCATACAGTATTTTTAATTGATTTTTTGTGTGGATGGATATTGTCCAATGAAATAACTAATGAGCTAGTTTTCTTATGATCCATCGTTATGGGTCATGTGTCTGTCATTTTTGTATGACTTCATATTTTTAAAGAGTAATTAATTTACAACGTGGAATAATATCTGAATATGTTAATTATTGATTTCAAAACTGTTCAGCCCTCTAAATTCGTAAGTCGGACGGTCCGGATATATAGACCTACTTAAGCTACACTATTTAAATTCATAAATAGGAGGATCATAATAAGTCATACTCTGTACTTGATATTAATTTATACAATTGTAGACTTAACCTAAATAGTTATACCAAGAATTCTTGGAGTACCTTGGGTTTTCTTCATTGGAGCTGAGCTAACCATAGCCCAAAGTCGTATTTCTTTGGTTAATGAGATCCAAAAGGTTTATCGATCTCAGGGGGTACATCAAGTAACATCAAAAGTGTTGGTTTCAGAAGATGGAATGTCTAATGTCTTTTTACCTAGAGAGTTAATTGGGTTATTACGAGCGGAACGAGCAGGACGCGCTTTGGATGAATCAATATTTTATTCTCGTAAAAAGTATATGAAATTAAAATTAACAAAAAAAAATCCTTATTCAAACAGAAAAAGAAATACTTGATACCAATCAATTAATTCTATATAGGATGTAGTTTCCACTTCACGAAAACAGTTGCTCTAGGTACTACTTCACATTACAACAACGTATCCATGTCTTGAAACAAATTAGCAATTGGTTATACATGAAGCATCAAACAATTTATTTCTTAAAGTAGTTAGCACTAGAAAGAGAGAGAGAGAGAGAGAGAGAGAGAGAGAGAGAGAGAGTAATTAGCAATTGATTCTATAGATTGGGATTTTCTCACAAAGGTCATGATAGCTCGGGGTTTTTCCCAGAGATGGATACGGTGTTTAAATAATATCTTAACTTCATCGTAATCACGAATTGTGTTAAATGGGGAACACACGGCATATTTCACTCATCAACGGAGCCTAAGACAAGGCGACCCGATTTCACCTATGTTGTTTATAATAGTTGTCGATGTCTTTCAAAGAATGGTTGGTGCGGCCAATGTCATTCTGACCAAGCCGTTATCAAGAAATGCACTCAATCTATAATTGCGCTACAATATGCGGACGACTCAGTGGTCATTGCCAATGCGGATTTGGAGACTCTAGTCACGCTTAAAATCATCCTTAGATGTTTTGCTAGCATTTCGGGTTTGAGAATTAACTATGACAAAGGTAGCTTTGTCTCTTTCAACCTTGACCGAAGGGCAATTTGGGAAGCAAGGTGGTGCTAATGATTAACCGAGCGTCCATGCCAATTGAGTATCTCGAGATGCCTCTATCAATTGAAAGACCGACATGAAGGGATTTCTTACCCCTTATTGGAAGAATAGAAAAAATAATGGATGGATGGAAAGGGAAACTCATCTCTAGAGGAGGGAGATTACAATTGGTAAAGTCCGTCTTCTCAGTGGTTCTAATCTATTATATGATGTACTTCAAACTACCAAAATGGGTTGTTGACATAATTGATGTGGTTAGACGATCCTTTCTTTAAGGAAAGAATGACAAGGAAGGAAGGGCTATTTCACTTTTAAATTGGTCGACGGTTTGCATGCCGGTAAACACGGGAGGAATGGTAATTCATGACTTGGCTTTGCATAACACTGGTACTGCTGTTACGATGGTGGTGGCGCGCATACACCAACTATGATTGCCTATGGACAATAGCTATAACCATCCTAAAATGGACAGGACTCTATGATAGGGGTCCAAATTTCTAGTTGGTGGCTGACTCATTTTTTTGGAAGAATCTGTTGAAATTGTTGACGGTTTTTAGATGGTCAATAGAATGGGTAATTGGAGACGGTGCTTCATTCTCGTTCTGGCTGGACGCTTGGCATGGTCAGCCTCTCATCAAGAGTTTGGAGGAGGGGCAGACACCGAGCCAACCAAAGATTTCATTGAGAGATGCGACACCAATCACACAGTGCTCGCTACCGGACCACAACTTGGCCATTAAGTTCACGAATGGCGATGATAATATACTTTGGAAATGGACTGCAAGTGGGATCTATACCGCTAAATTGATATATAAACTATGTCTTTGGGAGGGACAGTTCAGTTTCAGCACTACGTATAGCGAGTGAAGATCCCGCCAACGGTATGTATTTTCGCATACCTTATGATCCAGGAAAAGATTTTAATTGAGGGTGTTAGGGCAAAATAATGATGGGTATGAATGGATCGTGCATCTTGTGTGATAACTACCCGGCCAAGTCAGCTTTGCATTTGCTCTTTCTGTGTTCCAATGCAGTTCATATCCGGTTTGGATTATCAATGCAGTTTGGTTTCAAGGTCATGATTCCAAGGATGACTATAACTGAAATAATTTTGAGATCAAAGGAGCAAGCCGAATTGTAAGGAGTGGAATGTTGATTTTGTGAGATCTAAGGAGAAATCGAATTTTGAGAAAAGTATGCTGAATATTATTTTATTGTATATATTTGTTATGTTACAATCCTAGAGCTATTTATAATACAAGCTCTTAAAGAGCCGTTGGAAATCCTAACGTTACTATTCCTATTTATGGTAATCTCTTATACCAATGTACCAACTATTATATTCTATTTCTATTTTGATACTTGAACTAATCCTAGCCCTTGATTTTTTATCTATGATGATAATAAAATCTGAGATCAATCCTCTATATTTTTAACACCCCCCCCCCTCAAGCTAGGAATGTATATATCGTACAATCCTAGCTTGCTTGTGATATTGTCAAATTGTTTCTGATCCAATCCTTTAATGAAGATATTGGCAAGTTGCTCCTCATTTTGCATGAGTTAAATTTCGATTTTGGCTTGATCTTTTGGTCATGCCCGGAGGGATTGCATCGTCTCTAAGTCTTGAAGATGGTTGCATCATCCTTGATGTTCTTCGTGCATATTAATTCTTCCTCCCCTCACACATGGAGAACAGCTTGAATAGTTGTTGCATTGGATCACCTTCGGACCCGTTTGACTCACTAAGGGCACTGGAAATGGATCTCTCCAATTTTACATCAAAATGGAGAGAAGCTCTCCTGTGCACTAAAAACCCTTCGCTTGATCTCTTTCTCTCCCCCCTGATTTTTTTTTACTGGAGATTTGATTTATTTTCTCTTTTATCTCCGCCTCTTTTTTCGTCTGTTTCTTTCTACCCCTTTCTCCCTTCATTTCTCTGACCGCTTCCCACAACTGACCACGGAGCTCACTACCGATACAGCTGCCTTCTTCTCGACCCCTTTTTTTTCTCCACCGCATTGGAGCAGTGGGCAGACCCAAATTTTTGCTTCATGCTCAGCCTGAGCAGCGCTGAACACCTCCAGCTCAATCAACCAAGTGGATTCCTCAGCCTCCTTCGAAACCGACCCGAACCTCTTGGAGAGAATAATGCCGGTGGTTAGGATTTTGACCAGGCGGCGCACAACAGCGTCACGATCGAGTAAGGTTTGTCGAAGTCCAGATGTTGAAGGACACGGAGTCAGTGGTGGAGAGAGAAGATTAAATGTTGAACCTTAGCGAAGGTTTCAAGTCTTTTGAGCCCCTTTTGTTGGTTTGTTTTATGGTACGAATCTGATCGGAACAGATTTTGGGGGGTTTTTTTTGTTTGTTTTCTGGTATGAATTTGATATACACTGGTACGGGTTTTTGGCACAGATTTTTGTTGTTGTTGTGTGGGTTTTGGTTTTGCTGGTAAATCTGATAAGAACAAATTTTTGAGAATTGGTATATGGGGATTTTGTTTTTTTTTGGTGACTAACGCGATGCGTAGTACTTGATGGCCTGATCGGCCTTTGTGTTGTTGTGTTGATTTTGGGTGGCTGGTGTAAAGCACAGCCCTTTATGACCTATTCTGGCACTTGGGGATTTTTGGATCTTATTTTTTTGTTTCAGTTTAGATCTAAACTGAGTTGTTACTGGTATTCGTTTTGTGTCAGTTTCTGGGTTTGTTTCTTGCCATTTAGTCGAGAGAAGTTGGTAACAAGCTCTAGATTGTTGTTTTTCTGATTTTTTTGTGGAAGATATGGATTTTGTGTTCTGTTATGGATTTGTTGTTTGTATGCTTTGCTGGGTTGGGTTATCGGGTTATTGGCTCTCGGTGCTGTCTTTTCTACTGTGATGACCTCCTTGTTCTTGTTGTTATTTGTTTTTCTTTCTAGTTTTTTGCTGGTACCGACTAACTTTGCTAGTTCGGGTGGCATTTGGGCAGAATGTTCAGAACTATTGCTCTGATATCATGTTGATTTTGTGAGATATGAGGAGGAATCGAATTTTGAGAAAAGTATGTTGAATATTATTTTATTGTATATATTTGTTCTGTTACAATCCTAGAGCTATTTATAATACAAGCTCTTAAAGAGCCGTTGAAAATCCTAACATTACTATTCCTATTTATGGTAATCTCTGATACCAATGTACCAACTATTCTATTCTATTTATTTTTATACTTGAACTAATCCTAGCCCTTGATTTTTGATCTACGATGATAATAAAATCTGAGATCAATCCTCTATATTTTTAACATGGAACAACGTAGTTTGTGGGACTCACTGTTTTGGTGTGCGTGTTGGATGATTTGGAAAAAAAAAAAATGAAAGAATCTTTACAGACTAAAGACTGCATCCACAAACTATGATTAATAGGATCATTGAAGAGACATTGTTGTGGGTGAAATGCTGTAGGAGTGTAAGGCACCGAGATCATAACCTTATTGAGTAGCCTAATTAAAGATGTATGAAGCCATGTTTACTCTACCAACAGGAGTGATTGTCATAGGGTAGTTTGAGGCGTTTTTGCCTCCTTTAAATTTTTAAAGGCAGTTGTTTTATTTTTCTGGTTCTTAACTAGGCATATCTACTCTATTGGCTGGTTGCTTTTGTATTATTAGTGTGTGGTCTCACATACTTATTTTGTAATGACGTTTCATACTTTTCTTATCAATAAAATCACTCATCTAGGCAGCCTCTGCCAGTTTTTTCAAAAAAAAACAGAGAGAGAGATTAGAGTGGTCCTTTTATTAATTTAATTAAAATTGAGGTTTGTCAACTAAAGCAATCTCATCTCATGAGGTTGAGGCTGAACTAACACAGGATCCCGCATCCAAAAAGCAATGACAGCGACCTCCAAATCCAATTGATTTGATTAGATTAGATACCCAATTTCTTCTCTGCCTCAGTTAATTACCAGTCATGATTTACCTTGGATTTATTCTATGTTCACGCGCCGTCATATCAAGCTTTAATTTGCGTGGTTTCATATTATTTTCCTTTCCATTTTGGGAGACTATTTCATCATATGAGGTAATCCCTTTTGAATATTTAAAGAGTTAGCGTATGTTATTTTGGGGCTAATAACATAACTCAGATCGAAGTCATGATATTATTGAAAAGGTCTTGTGTGTTTGAAATGTTTATACGGTTGATGATATTTCAAGTATATTTGTGTGTATTATAATTGTTAGACACGTGCTTAACAAGGAGTGATATCTACATGCTTAACTTATAACTTATGTCTCATGCATCTCCATTTCATTATTAAGCACGTTGGGTATCCGATCCGCCAACGGCTACGATTGAAAGATTAATTTTTGAATTTAATCTCAGCTCTCCATCACATAATCTATCTTTTTTTGATTAAATGCATTTGTTTTATGTGTAGAAGTTTAAATTTAGCTACAAACATACTCGCCACACGATGCGTTACAATTAGAATTAAACAAACTCTAAAATTTAGCAATATAATTCTCCGTTTTCTTATTTATTTGTTTCCTTATTTATTTCTCTGCAATTGAAATTTTCTATACGACGGATTACAATGCAAATTAGTTTTTTGTTCACTTCCTTATTTATCTACTTCCTTATTTCTATACATATTACTGTACATATTACTGTGATAAATCTAGAATATATTTCTAATTTTGTTTTTTTATAAAAAATTGTTATTTATCATATATTCCGTTGCAACGCACGGGCACAATACTAGTATTTATATACGAGGAGAGTTCAATACCTCATGTCTTTCATACCTCATTATATCTCATATTGTATATTTTCATTTTAAAGTCCAAACTGTCGATCCGAACAGCTCAACATTATATCCATACTAAAATATACTTGGGGATGAAATTTTATAGTTTTTGCAAACTTTTTACTATTTTTTAAGATAGGTACAAAATCACTGTATCTGAACTGTTCAAAAATAGTCATTTTCTGCCTATTCAAAAAAATATTAAATTTTTTTCAAAAATTATAAAATTTCATCCTCAAGCATATTTTAGTACGGACATCATATTGAGCTGTTCGGATCGACATATTGGACTTTGAAAATGAAGATATAAAATATAAGGTATAATGAGGTATGAAAAGTATGAGGTATTAGAACCCTCCTCACTTATATATACTCCGAGCGGGTTTACATAGATATAATAGGGTTAATTGGTCTTCATTTATTTTCAAAAAAATTGAACTTTTATTATATATGACTTTGTATATAGTTTAAATTAAAATGCTACGGCTGTAAAATCGACTATATACTCAGCATGAAAATTTTATATAATCGCTCTTCATAATTTGAAAGCATGACTCCACCCTTGTATTTATCATTAAAAAATATTAATACATGATGAATAATAATATTTACATCTTACTTTACTACAAATATATAATTTGAGAACTATCCATGTACTTCACAAAGTCATTAAAACAATCTGAAAAAAAATGTCTATTATTGTTTTTGTTTTTTAATTCATTTATTATTGTTCATTTTCGAAAAAAAAATCGCTTTTTAATTTTTATTGTTTTTTTCTTGAAGTTCTTTCAACCATGACAACATCTCTTTCTTTTGGACTGTTTTGACTGAATTGAGTTGGCAGTTGGCACAAATGAGTGCAGCTGGAAAAGGGACGTACGGTACTAGAAGAACCTTCGGACAGGTTGGAAAAATATTTGAAAGTAAAATTAAAAAATGTATATGTATATATATATATGAGGGATGCTTCGGTGGATATAAGGACCTATTTGTAAAATGAACATATTTTCATTTTCAAAGTTCAAACAGTCGATCCAACCGTTCAACATTATCTCCATAATAAAATGTACTTGAAGGTCAAATTTTACATTTTTTTTGAATTTTTTTACTATTTATTAAGTATTTTAAAAATTCAATGGTCTGAATTTGACTAGTTGTTGTAAAATACTTAATAAATAGTAAAAAAATTCAAAAAATTGTAAAATTTGACCTCCAAGTACATTTTAATATGGAGATAATGTTGAACGGTCGGATCAACTGTTTGAACTTTAAAAATAAAAATATGTTTATTTTACAAATAGGTCCTTATATCCACCGAAGCAAATGCCTATATATATAGGCAAATTCTTCTATGGACATAAGGACCTATTTGTAAAATGAACATATTTTCATTTTCAAAGTTCAGACAGTCGATCTGACCGTTCAACATTATCTCCATATTAAAATGTACTTGGAGGTCAAATTTTACATTTTTTTGAATTTTTTAACTATTTATTAAGTATTTTACAAAACTAGTCAAATTCAGACCATTGAATTTTGTAAAATACTTAATAAATAGTAAAAAAATTCAAAAAAATGTAAAATTTGACCTCCAAGTACATTTTAATATGGAGATAATGTTGAACGGTCGAATGACTGTTTGAACTTTGAAAATGAAAATATGTTCATTTTACAAATAGGTCCTTATGTCCATAGAAGAATTTGCCTATATATATAGAGAGAGAGAGAGAGATAGGCTACCATGCTTTGCAAATTAAAGGGCCTCTTGTGCTTTGGGCTCCTTTTCGGATTTTCAAAATTCAAAATGTCGATCCGACCGGTCAAGTTGTTCTCCATATTGAAATGTGCTTAGAGACCAAATTTTACATTTTTTGGAATTTTTTTACTATTTATTAAGCCACTTTGAAAATCGCTGATCCAATAGTCACAGTAGCAAAACAGTAAAAAATTCTGGACCAATGGATCAGCGATTTTCAAAGTGGCTTAATAAATAGTAAAAAAATTCCAAAAAATATAAAATTTGGTCTCCAAGCACATTTCAATATGGAGAACAACTTGACCGATCGGATCGACATTTTGAATTTTGAAAATCCGAAAAGGAGCCCAAAGCACAAGAGGCCCTTTAATTTGCAAAGCATGGTAGCCTATCTCTCTCTCTATATATATATATATAGTAGAACTAGTGTGTTCCTAATTGCACCAAGCCTCTTTGTGAACTCAACTCTAAAATCTATTAAATTGGCTTCAAACGATGAATCCAAACCTTTGAAATCCTTCTACCTTACGAGATATGCGTTTGCATGTAAAAAAATTAAAAATTAAAATTAATTTTGTATAGAGTCAAGTGGTCAAAAGGCGTCCAAAAAATAAATGCATTAAAATTAATTTATTAATCTTCTAATTTTGACCACTTGACTTTATACTAAATTAATTTAAAAGTTTAAAATTTTCACATGTAGATGCATCACTCGTAAAGTAGAAGGATTTCAACGGTTTAGATTCATCATTTGAAGCCGATCCGATAGGTTTTAGAGTTTAGTTCACAAAGAGAGTTGGTGTACTTAGGAACACTCTAGTTCTACTCTCTCTCTCTCTCTCTATATATATATAAATATAATGGATTCCTTTTCTGAATTTGGTTCCTGGGTGCAATCATGACCTGAATATACATCAATATATTGATACCTCTGAATCTTTTCTCCACTGAGTATGGAGGAATATAATTGAAAGCTTGAAAGTTATGAGACTTGTGAGACTTGTCTTTTAAACTCAGATATGATGAATTGTGCTTTGTTTGAAAGAACAAGGATTTCGTTTCTTTCATAAAGGCAACCATCATCATGCATTTGAAATTTTGAATATAAGGTAGTGAATACTGAATTGTCAATCACATGTGTGTTTCTTCCTATGAATAATTATGTTATTTTGTAGGGTTTCATTGTTTCTATCCTTAATTTAGGACTGCAGTTTAGCTCGTAGTTTGTGACTCACTCGAATTTGAATTTGATCTGTTCATTTAGACTTTCAACTTGAAATAAATATACTATTTTGGATATAAAGATAATTATTTTTAAATTTTGTTATCAAATCCACAACTTATCAGTAATAAAAAATTTAACTTGGAAAAAAAAAATTAGTTATTTTACACATTGTTTTCCAACATAATATGAAAATTTATAAAAAAAAAAAAATTTAACAATTGAGTTCGTGTGGAGATCCAGCTCGATTCATGCTTGAATTAGTCTCAAGCATGTTTTAATATGGATATCATATTGAACGGTTTGGATCAACTATTTGGACTTTTAAAATGCAAAAACAACTTATAAACATATGGTGTTAAAGTACTTATGGAAGCGTATTAGCAGGTCTCATTTTTTATTAATATGCCAATAGATCATACCTATTTATAGAAAAGTTTGGGCCCTTTATTTACACAAAATTTAGGCCCTAATATTTTATTCATTTTTAATATATATATACATATTAATTTTATTTGTTTATGTATACAAACTTTTTTTTTTTGGCCCCATAAATCTTGGGTCCGGATCCTCTAAAGTAACCCAATTTTTGGGTTTTGGATGGGACAGTCCGATTCGAATCCGTCGCTCGGGATGTGTGTGCTCCACTTTGGGATAGATTGTTGCGGATTCGAATCGAACGGTCCCGATCTAAAACCCAAAAATTGAGTTACTTCACTGGATCTGAATTCTTGAATCTTGGGGCCTGGGGCGGTCGCCCTGGGTGCCATGCACCAGGGCCAACCCTGACCGAGTGTGTTGTGGGCATTTGGTCCATCTGAAAAGAGTGCAGTCTTCTCCGATTTGAGAAAGACCGAGTGCATACGGCTCAATAAGACGACAATGAATACGTATAACCGGAGATTGTTAGTATGACAACTTAGAGACAATTTTTTCTATTCTTGTTGAGAATTACTTTTAATTTAAATAATGTAACATAGTAAAATGAGATGAGTCTATATAAATAATTTTTTTTTATTACAAATATTAGTGTCGCAGTACCATCTAACCTTTAAAAAACATAATTCCATTCAGCTTGTTCAAGTTCGACTTTCTTGCAGCGCACCCGACTTAATCATTTTCAGTGCATAAATTTGCATTTACTAATATATATTTTATAAAAATTTAAACCAATACAATAATTTTCTTCAGTACTGGATGATTGCTTGCGTGTGAAAAATTGAGAAGTACTAAAAAAACCAGCCGCATTCAGGTCTAAGGAATTTTTTTAGAAACCATAATTAAAAAAAAAAAACTGAACTAACTGAATTGCCATTTCGGTCCGAATTGTCATTTCGGCCCGAATTGTCATTTCGGTTTCCCTTCAGTTTCATTTTTACAAAACCCATAAGAACTGAACTATCATTTCGGTCCATTTTTTTTTTTTTTTTACTACTGAATTGTCATTTCGGTATGAAGTGTTTTCATACAAAAAACTTATTTACTCTACATAAAAATTTGTGAAAACACCTCGTACCGAAATGGCAATTTTGTACATAAGAAAAAAAACTCTTTCGGACCAAAATGGCAATTCAGTTTTTATGGTATTTGTAAAAACGAAACTAATCAAGTTGGTTTGATAAATTCTTTTTTTTTAATTATGGTTTCTAAAAAAATCCCAGGTCTAAAGCCACAGGAGGATAATTAAATGGAATAAACCCGGTTCAGGCGGCTCGGCCGGTGATCGAATATTCCAACCTCTCTCTCCAGTTTGGTTCAAACAACTGATCTGTAATCCAAAAACACACTGCAAGTCGACAACGGATGTCTCATGTACCGTACAAAACGGAGAGAAGTGAAACAAGTAGGAATATTTTTGTAAATGGCCTGGCTCATCAAAGAAATAGACTAATGATCCAAGGCAAAACCTATTTTCACATATGGTCTAAAAAGAAAGAATAATACTTAAAATAATGCTTTCGCCCTTTAAAATAATTAAATAATAATGTTTTTGCAAAATGTCTGAAAATATATATATATATATATATATAGAATTTTGCTATTGTGCTTCATGAAGTAAAACCAATATTTTACTTCACGCTCATACACCCATTTCCAAAATCCAAATCATCGATCTGACCGTTCAAGTTGTTCTCCATATTGAAATGTGCTTGGAGACCAAATTTTACATTTTTTGGAATTTTTTTACTATTTATTAAGCCACTTTGAAAGTCGCTGATCCATTGGTCCAGAATTTTTTACTGTTTTTTACTATTCACAATGGATCAGCGATTTTCAAAGTGGCTTAATAAATAGTAAAAAAATTCCAAAAAATGTAAAATTTGGTCTCCAAGCACATTTCAATATGGAGAACAACTTGAACGGTCGGATTGACGATTTGGATTTTGGAAATGGGTGTATGAGCGTGAAGTAAAACGAAGTTTTACTTCGCGAAGTACAATAGCCCTACTCATATATATATATATATATATATATGAGTAGAACTAGGGTGTTCCTAAGCTCACCAAGCTCTTCCGTGAGCTCGACTCTAAAACCCATCAAATTGACTTCAAATGACATTTTCAAACCGTTAGATATTCAATCTATATTAAAATGTGCCTGGAGACCAAATTTTACATTTTTTGGAATTTTTTTACTATTTATTAAGATGGTTTGAAAATCGCTGTTTTCCAATGGTGCAGAATTTTAATAAAAATAGCGATTTTCAAACCATCTTAATAAATAGTAAAAAAATTCCAAAAAATGTAAAATTTGGTCTCCAAGCACATTATAATATAGATTGAACATCTAACGGTTTGAAAATGTCGTTTGAAGTCAATTCGATAGGTTTTAGAGTTGAGCTCACGAAGGGCTTGGTGAGCTTAGGAACACCCTAGTTCTACTCTATAGGCAGGACTTGAAAATGGCATGCATTTCCAAATGCTTTAAAGCTGCTGAATTTAAATTGATAGCCTGATGCTAAGTCTAAGGCTTAACCTGTTATGCCATCTCTCCATTTATATTAGTAGTTGACCTCTCCAAATTTTAGGTACTTGACCGTTATAATTTAATTTGTTAAAAATGTTCAACTTTTTTAAGATAATTGAATTAATATTTCTAGAGTAATTGTTATCTATTAATCCAACAAAATTTAAAAATTCAGGTCTATAACAATTGATAATTACTTTAAAGCTTGATAAAAAAATGGACATCTCCATTTTAAAAAAGTTGAGGCAAACATTAGTACATTCCAACATTTTACAAAAACATATAATTTTGAAGGACGAGAATAATATTCCCATGAAGAAATTACAAAATGATTTAAAAGGCAATATATTATTCTTTTGATCTTTTCTCACACTTTTGTTAGATAATACTTCAAGATAATTTGTTGTAAATAAAAAAAAAACTATATTCATGAGAGGGAAGTAAGAAAAGAAAAAGAAATCCCTACAAATTAATATATGTACTATTTGTATGTATTAATATTGTCAGCCCCTCTTATAAAATAAAATTACACTATACTAAATTATTCAGCCCATTCAATTTTAATTTCTAACTCGGCCTCTGTCTATATAATAAAAAATTCAATATTTTACATTCAATTTTTCAATTTTAATTTCTAACTCTGCCTCTGTCTATATAATAAATTATTCAGCCCATTCAATTTTATAATTTTACATTTATCAATATTTTTCAACCTCTTTTATATAATAAAATTAGCTATACTATGTTATTTAATTTAGTTCTTTCCGATCTCAGTTTTTTTACTTCATTTAATTTTATGGAAGAAAGAAAGAAAGAGACAGCACCCACAGGCACAAAGATACAGAGAAAAGGAACAGTAAACCGAGAGAGAAAAAAAGAAGGGGGGAGAACGTGGGGCCAAGGTGGGCTTGTTTTGTCCGGGCCCGGGCCGACCAGACAAGATCGGGTGGCGAACATCGCCCCCTTCTCCTCCTCCCAAGGACGTCTCGTTCTATGGGCCCACGGCCCACTTTACTCTCCTTTACTGCTTCCTTCTGCTATATCCCTCCAAGTTGCACCCCACCACTCATCCAGTCTTTTCTGTACTGTTCCTTTTATTATATTTCATTGGTTGAAATATGGGGTATGATTCATACCCCGTTTAATTGTAACAAAATTAAAATATGATAATTAATTATATGCAATTGTATGAATATTTATTGTAAAAAGACATATGAGCAATTATACTCTACGATTTGAATATTTTAATTGTATACTAAATGCTATTGCATGATATATCATTTTATTAAAAAAAAAAACCTGATGATAACTTTTCATTATATTTTTTTTACTACACTAGCTATAACAAAACTTTCACCGGACTAAAGGAAGTTAGTCCGATCGATTGAGAGTTCTATTTGCAGTAAATGGAGAAAATTACTGTTAGATTTTTGTAAAAGTATGATCTAATTATGTTATAAATATTTCAACCGAAAAATTGAAATCTTAACCGATTTTAACATGCGTATCATTTGATAGCAATATATTATATTTAGAGCATCTACATCCCTGAAACTCTTAGAGTTTCTAATCTGATGTGGCAGTTGCTAAACCAGTTTCAGAGATGTAGATGAATTTCTTATTTAGCAACTTTGCTCAATAATTTCTTAATAAGAAATCGTTTATAAACTGTGACGTGGCAAAACAATTTGCTGAAATTCCTTTCTCTTGCAGATATATCTTAATAAGAAATTTTATAAGCTATGACATGGTAATTAGGAAACTCTAATTTTAGTTTCAGGGATGTGGAGGTTTAAAAATTAAAAGAGGTTTAATTTCTAAAAAACAGTTATCAGTTATTTAGAGACTCTAATAGTTTCAGAGATGTAGATGCTCTTAGTATTTTACTCCTAACCTTTAGCACCACCAACCGTCAGATTAATAAATATCATAACTAAGTTATTAATTTATTTTGTTTCTTTGTTTGTTTGTAAGAATATTGCAACTTGTTCGTTAATTTCATGCTACAGTGTGAATTCTTACTATAGCAACAACTTAAAAAAACACCATAAAAGAAATGGTGCTGTAACTTTATATATTTTAAATGAGAATATTAATTAGATGCCATCATTAGGCAAGTGAATTGTTAAAAGAATTCATGGTGTTTGTTTTTCTTTTTGTAGTTAGTGGAGAAAAATCATTGTTAGATATTCTTTTTCAAATATAATCTGATTATATCATAAATATTGAACCAGACAAATCGAATCTTGACGTTCTTTAGATCTCACATTATTTAATAAATATATAACTATTATACTTGGAAACATACCATTAGCACGCACAACAAATATATATAAATATATATATATATATATAGTGCTGGGCTTAGCTACTTCATGGAGTAAAACGACTTGGTGCTCCACGCCTCATTATTTCCATTTTGAAAATCCAAATGACCGATCCGAACCGCTCAAGTTGTTCTCCATATTGATATGTGCTTGGAGACCAAATTTTACATTTTTTGGAATTTTTTTACTATTTATTAAGCCACTTTGAAAATCACTGATCCGGCGGTCCAGAAATTTTTACTGTTTTTTACTGTGCATAAGGATTTTCAGATTTTCAAAGTGGCTTAATAAATAGTAAAAAAATTCCAAAAAATGTAAAATTTGGTCTCCAAGTACATTTCAATATGAAGAACATGTTGGAAGGTTCAAATCGACTATTTGAACTTTGAAAATGAAGATATGACGTGAAGTACAAAGTCGTTTTACTCCATGAAGTAGCTAAGTCCATCTATATATATATATATATATGATAACCAAATAAGTCCAGAGCAGCTGACTGGAGCAACACTATGTATAGAGGTGCAATGAAATGCAAGTTGGGGGATAAATATTAAAGAAAAGAATAAATAAAAGGAGATGGATCTTGAATTCTTGATTGTTGAACCTTAGCATTAGAAGCTAGTGGATGCCGTTTTCCCTATTTCGTCTCGGTTTCTTTTCATCTTTTTAGTGCTTGGCGTCGGTTTCGGCCAGGCACCAACGTGCGCTCGACCAGATCTACTCTCCTCTTTTCTTTTCTTTTCTTTTTGAATTTCTCATTTATGATTTATCCCATTCTGATATTAGTGATATATAATTTATTAATCTTTTTGTTTCGTTATCTGAAAGGCAGTAGTATAACTCCGAACTGAAGGCCACGTGTCGAGTTGACAGTGGCTCTGGCAGCAAAACCCACGTTGGCTTGCTTTCGATCGTGCGGTTCTGGTGTGGTGTGTTCGTCCGTGACTCCCCACTAACATTCTCCCTGCGAATTCAGAGTAGGGGCATCGGACCTGCTTTGGTTCGATGGGTGTGATGACCATCCGATCAGCATCAAGATTCGTGCAATATGCATCAAAATCCGTGCAAGTCTGTATCAATTTCCGTGCCCACATATTTAATGCTAATCGTACAGTGCTAGAGTTAATTGAACCTAAAAGTAGGTCCGATACCCATCGGACCTACTCCTATCTCTATACCTAGAGTGGGAAAAATAGCACAGCGGAGCCGGCTCCGTCACGGAACCGCACGGCACGCGTGTCAGTTACGTGCCGTCACTCGCGTGATCCGTGACGTGACCAATTGTTAGCAAAGAAGACACGGCACGGCACGGCACAGAAATTGCCTTGGTTATGGCACGGAACACGCGAGTCACGGAACGATAGACACGCCAATCACAGCAGTCACGAGGCAATACACTAACATACATTCCTATAAGGTATAATTTTATTTTAATTAAAATATTTACATTTAAATTTAAATTTAAATATTTGAATTTTAAAGAATCGTTTCATATATATATTTTTTTAAAACGTTAAATGCGATCAAACGTGACTAACGCACGTTTGGTCACGGCACGACTTAGTCACGGCACGCGAGTCACGCTGTGACTCGCGTGCCGTGACCACCCCTTGTAATTTTTGTCACGGCACGGCACATGACCAAAGTCACGGCATATTAGTCACGGCACAGCACGTTTTTCCCACTCTATCTATACCTGCTCACTTTCTTAAAAAGGCCGGTAGCGGATTCGGGGTTTGGTTTTCTTTTCCAAACCAATAAGGCAAAACTCTACAGAAAATTCAGAATTTTGCTATTCCAAACCTATTGCGTACCATCAACACTAAATTATAAATTATAAAGTCACCTTACAGAAAATTCAGAATTTTGCAACAAACTTACAAGACAACTAAAAGCTTAAATATTACGTACTGGAAACAGGGGTGTTCAATGAATATCGGATTAAATTCGGTCCAGTATCTATTCAAAACCGTTGATCTGTCTTTGTATTGATTTGATTTACATTGCGACCCTTCTCCAATTCCGAAAACAGTAGGATTTTCCCCCTCCCCACCTTTCAAACTCAATAATAAACTGTCATTGAGAGGAAAAATTGTTTTATATTTTGTGTGGACTATTTATTTTTGAAATTTGCTCCGTAAATTTAAACAAGAACACAAAAAAATTTATTTGAATTTCAACCGGATAGCATTGTCTTTGCTACTTAGATCAAATGCGGATTCTTGTTGAAAGGAAAATTGTTGTGCTCATAAAAGAAATTCGGTTATAAAATCTTTACGTCTAAGCAAAATTACAGTTCAATGTTAAATTTACTGTATGTTTTGAAAATATTAAAATAACTTAAAGAGAAAATGCTATATGATTCCTTTTGTGTTGTTGTGCAAAAATATTTTTTATTTTACCTGGAAAATCAGAATATTAATTTTCGTTTATTGTCATTTTTATTTTTTGTAATTGTATTTAAAGTAGGGATGTCAACAGTACGATACGGGTCGGGTGGAGGTATTTTTATACCCATACCCGTTATGATAATGAAAAAAATCTTTATTCTTATTTGTTTTTCGAATACGGTACGGGTCGGGTAAATGGATAAAAACGTGTCATCGACATTTCGATTTGTGATTTTGATAAAATATTTCTCAAAACAAGAAAAAAAGAAAAAATAATAATGAATACAACTAATTTGCATTATGAAAATTTAGTAAAATACAAAACTTTATTGTATCATATATTATCTTCCGAAATTTTTATTAATATCCAACAATAATAATAAATTTCAAAATCTACACCCTGTTGGACAGAATTTCGAAAAATGCCCAAACCGTGAATTAAAATTGCGATTTTGGGCCTACTTTCTGCAAATAAAATTCATGGTTTTAGCCTCTCCAAAACCGCAAAAAAAAAATTTCCGGTTTCCCAAAACCATAGATTATATTCACGGTTCTGGGAAACCGGAAAAAAAATTACGGTTTTAGGTTTGCAAAACTGTGGATTGTTTCCGCGGTTTTATGAAACTGAAAATTGTTTTTGCGGTTTGGGCATTGCCTATAAAACTCACTGCACCCCTCTCCTATATCACACACTGCAGCCCTTTCTCCCTTCGTCTCTCTCTGTCTCTCTGACTGTCTAATTGATCGGCACTTCCGTTTATGTTTTTTTATTTTTTTATTTAATATTTAATTTAGAAAATAATAAATTAGTTTAGGACATTTCAAAATGGTTTAGAATATTGTCCAAATAATTTAGAAATTTCAAAATGGTTTAGAATATTGTCTAATTAATTTAGAAATTTCCAAAATGGTTTATAATAATTTAAAAAATTCCAAAATAGTTTAGGATAATTTAGAAGATTTCAAAATGGTTTAGAATAATGTCAAAAATTTCAAAATAGTTTAGAATATTGTCTGAATAATTTAGAAAATTCCAAAATAGTTTAGAATATTTTCCGAATAATTTAGAAAATTTCAAAATAGTTTAGAATATTTTCCGAATAATTTAGAAAATTTCAAAATGGTTTAGAATAATTTAGAAAATTCCAAAATAGTTTAGAATATTGTCCGAATAATTTAGAAAATTCCAAAATGGTGCTGAATAATTTAAAAAATATCAAAATATTTTAGGATAATTTAAAAAATTCCAAAAGGTTTAGAATAATTTAGAAAATGCTTGGTAGAGTGATATCTCACTTTCTTATCTATATTCTGACCAAACTTTGTACCAAAACCTGTGCCTAAAACTGTCAAATCGTGTTTTATTTCATTGAATATCTATAGAATGTGGTACTGCTGCGCATTTGTTCTTACTTTGCAGAAAACGGGCGAAACCGAGGAAGAATATGGAATTCAAAGGTTTATATACGGTCCGTGTACCTTCTAATGCGGACCGTACAACCCTCTACCCGACCACAAACACGACCAGGACACCATCCACACGACCTGTATATGATGCTGAAATTTCAGCATCTGAAATTAAAACGGTCATAGATTTTGACTCGTAACTCCGTTTTGAGTGTATGACCACTTTTCGGAAAGCTTGCGAGAAGATCTACAATCTGAGCCAAAGACACATTTTTACACGGTCCGTGCACATTCTTGTGCGGACCGTGCACTAACCGCCCGATCGGACAGAGAGTTTCACGCAAGATGCTAGCACAGGCACACGGTCCGTGCAGATTTCTGTGCGGACCGTACACAGAAAATCCGGAAATCCAGACTGGAGATGGAAAGAGATGCCAGCTGGGGAGATCGAAATGGAAGGCTTTTAATACGCGATTTTGGGCATTAAAAGGAGGAGATTATTCCAGACCTAGGGACGGCTGGCTTTTGGAAGAACTCTTGGCTTGGAGAAGAAGTTTGGCAACGAATCTTCATCTCTTTCTTCGAGTTTTGTCATGAACTTTATTATTATTATTTGTTTTTACTTTTCAATCATGCTTGAGTAGACTTTTATTGTTTCTAGGGTTATGATGTAGTCGAATGCTTTGTTTTATTTGCTAGTTACTTGGAATTTGTGTTGAATCTTGTGCTTGCTTGCTTGTGTAGTATTTTATTGCTTAGTTAGAATTCGTTTGGATTGAATTGTTAATCCGCTAGATGAAAGGCCTCATCTAAATGGAATATAAATAACCTTGATATTCACTCGACCAAACTAAGTATTTGAGATAGGTTTACGATCCGAGAGGTGAAACCAAGTAGTAGCCGAGAGGTGAACTTTTCCTTGTATCGAGAGATCGAGGATATCTTTAGTAAACCAACAAGTGACTTAGGATTATTAAACCAATAAGCGAAAGTTGAGGTTTGAGAACCCTAGGAGGGCAGAAATTGAATCCCGCACCGAGTAATTAAGCCAACATGCGAGAGTTGAGGTCTAGGTACTTTGGGTTCGGTCAATAGAACCTTGCACAGGAAAATCAACACAGAAACCAGTAGCTGCTGTATTAACTCGAGGGCCACACGGACCGTGTACGAGAGTACACGGCCCGTGTACATCCCACACGGCCCGTGTACATCCCACACGGCCCGTGTACATCCCACACGGCCCGTGCATGAAAGTGCACGGACCGGGCACCTTGAGACTTGGCTGAGATGAAATCAGAAACCCTAGGAACTCCTTTTTAATTAATTAAACCCAAATCAAACTTTACTTTACTGCTTTTGATTACTGTTATTTGAACTAGTAGGACACGTAATACCCCAAATCAACCTTTGCAGACTT
The DNA here is from genome assembly GCA_025461125.1 of Carex kokanica. Lineage (NCBI taxonomy): Eukaryota > Viridiplantae > Streptophyta > Magnoliopsida > Poales > Cyperaceae > Carex > Carex kokanica. Next base: position 46,897 of record JAJGRX010000406.1, read on the forward strand.
CTAGAATTTCTGTAGTTTGAGCTAAGTCCGGTAATTATCAAACCGTCCCTGTGATCGATACCCGACAATATACTACTCGATAGGACTGTGCACTTGCAGTCTGAACCGAAGGTGTATTTAAGGTTTAAAAGGTACAGTTTACTGTACTGAAACTTTGTGCATTACCTTTTGGTGCAACATACAGCTCCTCTGGACAATGCTTGCTACAACTTCTCTGGACATTAAAGCTCCTCTTCATCATTCGAGTCCCTCTTACCCACCTTTTTAAGGTACTCTAGAGCCTCTGGGCAACCAATTCAAAGTCTTAAACATCTCCTGCAACCTCCTAGGTTTCTTCTTGTTTACCCCAATTTTGAACCTATCGCTGACCTCTCTCTTCCGCCCCACATGCTTGAAGAGGTTCTCTGTAACATTTGAGAACAATATCGATGCACACATTTATCAGTAGACTCATCCCATCCGAGATGTGGATCCTGAAACATGGATTTAATTTCCAAATGTCTATCTGATATGACACAAAAGAATTGACCATCTCCAATGACTTCCAATCGCAACCATCTCATAAAAAAACCTCAGTTTTCTGCGTTTTTTTTTTCCACAATTCCAAAAGCCAATGGAAGCAATTGGTTTTCGACATCGTACGCACATGCCATTAGCAACCTACCTTGGTACTTTCTGATGAAGCCAAAACATATAGCGAAAATCACTATCTTTTTCTTCTAGAAAATGGCCAAAAGCGAATATAAAGTAGACATTTTCCCGATTTATTTACCGCAAACGTGTTTTTAGGTCTTTTTGGCAAATTTTTGAGAAAGTTGCATATTTAGGGCAAAAACAGAGCAAAAGTGTTGTATTTGGGCGATTTCTGAATAAGGCGTCAAATGCTATTTGGGCGGTTACCTTTGTGGGAAGGACACCATAATTTCTAAAATTATTTCGAACGATGTCTGGTTTGTTACCAATACCAATTGGTAGTCCCATTGGCCATCAGTAGACATATTAAACCTGGCTTGGATTTCCAAATTTGCTTAACTAACAGTATACCCAACTAGTTTATAAATGTCATTTTGGAGATAATCAAAGTTATAGTTCACAGTTACCGGGAATGAGTACTTAGGCCAGGTATTGTAAAAGACATCATTGTATTGGATTACCCCTCCATCAAAAAATTTCACACAGATCATTTTTTGTTTTGGTTGGTCTGGATAGCAAACTACAATTTAAAAAAATAACCCTATAAGTACAACTTAAATTGAAAAATTAAATTATTTAAAATTAAAGAAATAAAAAAACTTACAAAAATTCGCTTTCAGAGTCCGATTTTCTCTTTTTTTCCTCTTCTTTTGTTGTATTTTTCTCATCTAAATTGTGAGAGAAGAGGGAGACCGAGGCGGGTTTTTAAATAACATTTGCCCAAAATAACAAAATTAATTTTTGGAAATTAGAAGTGCATATTTAATTCATGGTTTTAGCCTAAAACTACAATTTTTATTTCCGGTTTCACAATACCGTGACTTTAAACTGCAGTTTTGGAGAGGCTAAAACCGTGGATTTTATTTGCGGTTTGGAAATTTTTTGAAATCTTGTTCAACAGAGTGTAGATTTTGAAATTTATTATTATTTTGGATATTAATAAAAATTTTGGTATTATTTTCATACAAATATATATCTATATGTATAATTTTTTATTTTTAAAAATTATCTTTTAGGATAACGGGTAATATAACGAAAAAAAAAATTATTACCCTTATCCATATCCGATAAATTAACGAAAAAAAATATTACCTTATCTGTCTTTTCAGATACGATACGGATCGGATAAACGGAAAAAAGAGTGTCATTGACACCCCTAATTTAAAGTAACAAGTTACTGTGTGTATATATTAGTGACTGTCTGTAGTTCATGTTTTTATCACAGTAACTTAGAAATGAGAAATTAAGAACCACATTTAGTTTAGCACTAAAATATTATTTTTTGTGTAAGAGGTAACGGATTTGAAATTTTAATGTCCATTATTAGAAGTGAGTTGAAAGACTTTGATTTTCATCTTATGTTAAAAAAACTCAAAATATTAAGCACCATGAAACCTAATTCTATATATCCAATTTTGCAATTAGATACATTGTCTCAGTTGCCAGACTTCAATTTGTATAATTTGCATCTCAATTAGTATTGTTTTTCCTCCTATTTCCTTCATAGTGACTATTCTCTTCACAGGAGAAGACCTGGAATTAATACGCTCAAGGCAGTAGGATGAAGACACAATTGCTGTTAGATATCTAAACTTGAATAAGCAATTTAAAATAGGATCATCACCCGGTAACTTTTACATCTCATATTTACTGCATGTGACTGAGAGAAAGAACCAACAACTCAAGTGCTTGATGTATTGGAACACTTTTAATCCCGGAAACAACATAACAGTAACAAGGCAACTATTAAGATTTTGACCTGCTGATCCCTCGACTGCAAGAAAAAGTGAAAAATCGACATGTCAAGTAAACAAACAGTGTGCTTTGTCCAGCATATTTGGCCTCAATCATCACATAATAGATGCATCATCATCCGAGTCCCACATTCTAATGGATTCGATCTTCCTGACCCCACCTCCATCAACCATTGGTTCTTCATCTCTCCATTCTCCACCAGTACTGGAGATAAGCATTTATATATATATATATATATGCCATATATGAGAAATCAAATACATACTGGAGAGAAACCTATATATATATATAGCTGGATATGGATATGGTGAACAATTTAGCACGGTGCAACTCTCTCAGTCAGCTTCGATCTGTTCTCAGGAGATGCCTCCAAACTATCATATCTTATTGAAGCGTGCTTGACACCTAATGCAAGCGAAGAGAGACCATCAAGTGAGAAGGGGCCTGGTCTTGATCTGCACCAGGACATAAGAAGTCTCTATTAGAAACTGTTGCACAGTTGATGTCGATTCACACGTCTCCTATCGCGGCACCCATCTAGGATCTTAGGTCCAGGAAAAACAGTAACCTCTTTGAGCAAAGTACCAAGAAAGTTGGTCCATCCATGGAAACAGTGTTGCATCGCTGTCTACACTTATCCTTTCTATCTGTTTTCTTTCCTTTCCAGTTCCAACCAGTGCACCTAAACTGGGTACTTCAAATCAAATCTATGCCAAACGCATGGGTCCAAACCTAAACAGCTTTGGTTTCACAATCAGTGTTTTCAAAGCCATTATTGTAGTCCCATAATTTGTTACTGTCATAAAATTATATAAATATAAATTCCATTCTTGCGAACATGAAGATATATATATATATATATATATATATATATATATATATATATATATATATATATATAGTGCTGGGCTTAGCTAAGCTATGGTGTAAAACGACTTGGTGCTCCACGCCTCATTATTTCAATTTTGAAAATCCAAACGACCGATCCGAACCGCTCAAGTTGTTCTCCATATTGATATGTGCTTGGAGACCAAATTTTACATTTTTTGGAATTTTTTTACTATTTATTAAGCCACTTTGAAAATCGCTGATCCGGCGGTCCAGAAATTTTTACTGTTTTTTACTGTTCATAAGGATTTTCAGATTTTCAAAGTGGCTTAATAAATAGTAAAAAAATTCCAAAAAATGTAAAATTTGGTCTCCAAGCACATTTCAATATGGAGAACATGTTGGAAGGTTCGAATCGACTATTTGAACTTTGAAAATGAAGATATGGCGTGGAGTACCAAGTCGTTTTACTCCATGGAGTAGCCTAGTCGGACTCTATATATATATATATATATATGAACTAAAATCCAAACCAAAGTTGCTGCTCCATACTATGTACATACTAAAAAACAAATCGAGTACCATAACACTATATAGTCAATATTAATGAGATAATAGGCATATAGGCATATAGCACCACATGCTGTTTCATTTTTTTGCCTGTGTCGTTTTATTTCCTCTTTGTCCTCGTGTACATATAAACTGTAATTTTTATTTCGTTTAAAACAATCTAGGTTGGCTTTTTACCTACCTCTTCATTTAAGAAAAATCCTTCATACCAAAAAGAAAAGAGATACAGGCCCTTCTCATTTTATTCCGTAACAAAAAAAAAATGAACCATGAAGATCATGGGCTATTTTTACAAAAGGGTGGCCGATGACAGGGTAATAACATATAGCAATAGACCTCTTATAATATGGGCTCCAGCCCAACTATTTAGTGGCCCATAGTAACATGAACTGGAACAAGATCCGCCTCCAGTCTGTTACTGGGCTAGAATTAACGAATTCCAGACAGTGCTGGGCTTCCATTTTGCTAAAACCAACAGCATCTGGTCCAGGTTTAATCAGCATCTACATTTTGACATTCTACTGTACAGGTACAGCTATATAATCTCAAATTAATTGAAAAGTATGCCTTGTTGTTTGACATAGTCACACAGCTATACAAAGAAAACTGAAAACAGTTAACAAGATCTATATTACTTCAGAAAAGCATAAGCTGAAGAGATCAAGAAATAGAAAAGAAACACTGAATATACAGCAGGTACATTACAAATCTCCGAAGGCCTAAACCATGACTTTAGGGCGCCATCCGGCAATCACGTCTTCATGCAATGCTCGAGTTTTCACAAATGATTCCCTGGAGAATATTGTCTGCAAAATATAAATTCAAGTCGGCTCAGCCACTGTAAATCACACTGGATATTAAAAACATTGATTAATTGTTGGAAATAAACAAACTCAAAAGGTAGATAAATAAAATGAACTAATTTTCTTTAATACAAAAATTGTATGGAGGTCAAGAGGCACAGTGCCAGGGATGTTTGCGTCCAGGGCGAAGCAAGAAAGGAAACTTGACCCGACCAGGGATGGACGTTCATATCTTTCCTTATATTTTCAGTTACCTCTTGTTGAATCAAGCAGAAAGAAGCTAACCTAACTTTTCTGTATTTTTCACCTAAACCATAGAACATTATCCTAATCTCTTGTATTACAAGCTAACAAGGACTTGGACTTGTTCTTAAAAAACGACAAACTAATTTTAAAATATATTTGCCTAGACTATAAAAAAGAGAAGTATACAAATCAGTTTATCACAATCTGGTACTATGCTCGTGAAACATAATTACATGGTATCTAACTTATCTGCAACTAATCTATAGCAGTTAAACAAATCATAATAATTAAGAAGAGAAATTGCAACTGACTTGTTCGCTTGTAATATAGATTCCTAACAGTAGATACATTCCAGGAAATGGAAATTCCATTTAATTTTAACTTTTGCAATTAGCAGCCCAATTAGTGAGGGCAAAGTTGTCAAAATCTTAACAAAATTTACTTCTTCTGTCATATTAACATAAGGCTGGGTGTATTTGCAAAAAATCTCAAAAAGGTTAGGGCCAGATGAAACACGAGAAATTTTACTTGTCAACGAATAATATAAGAAAATGTTGTTGTAATTTGGCAAACCACTATGTACATGAGATGTAAGAATCATCCAAAGTAATAATTATATTTAAGCAGCACTCAATAAAAATTCAGCATACCTTCATGTAGTTCGTCAGATAAGACAGTGATTCTGGAACTGACCAATTCTTGTAGTGGCCAAGGGCAATTTCCATATGGTACAGTTTAGGCGCAAGCGACAGGTCGGCAGCCGATATTTTGTCACCATTTATAAACGGGCCCTACAAAAAGAAGCCAATTGAACTCAAATTTACATTCCTATAACTATGTATGTGTATCATCTTATATCTGATATATCCTCATAGTCTATTCATACTGCAAACTATGTATGTATATCATATTATATCTGATATATCCTCATAATTTATTCATAATGCAAACTATGTACTGTATCATCTTAGCACTTTAACATGAATGGCAACCCACATTAATTGTCTTCGTTTGTCCCAATAAAGGTGATTCTTTTTTTGAATTAAAGATAAGTAGTACAATAACATAATGTACAAGTTACATTAGGAAATAAATTGATATTTTACTGAAGAAAAACTCACGTTATCCTTAAGATAATCATTGAAGGATGTCAATTCGCTAAGCAGTGCTTGCCCCGTGCCATCACTTGGATCCTTGCTTTTTAGGAAGCCGATAAAAGTTGAAAAAATCTTTGATCCTCTATAAAATAAAATAAAATATTATTGTCAGCTATCTGAGGACATTAATTAATATTTTAACAGAGACCAAGCAAAAAATTAAACCCACACTGAAGCCTTCTCAGATGGAGTTGCCAGAGGTGGTTCTGGGTATTTTTCTTCTAAAGCTTGGGTAATGACGTCTGAATCAGCAATCCACTTCTCTTCAAGATTTATAAGTGGGACCTTACCTTCAGGATTAATTTTCAAAAACCTGTAGCAGCACACAAATTCAAATAAACAAACAGCCTCGATAATTTATAACTAAATCTAATTCATGGGATTAACAATTTAACAGCAATCCACTTTTCTTCAAGCTTTAAAAGTGGGACCTTACCTTCAGGATTAATTTTCAAAAACCTGAAGCAGCACACAAATTCAAATAAGCAAACAGCCTTGATAATTTATAACTATGTCTAATTCATGGGATTAACAATTTAAATACTATACTTTTTCTTGTTCCTTAATCAGATCTTTCAGCTATATGTAGGTAGTAACCGGTGTGGTACATGTACAGTTTATTGAGGGTTAATTGGCTTGGAGTATCAAATCTAAATATAAAATACACACCTTTGGTACAGCACTAGCATGGAAGGGTACTATGGTACAGCGTAACACGTCTATGTTGCTATGGTTTGGTGCTGGTGCTGGTAATGGTACTGATACTCTTAATAAGGTAACCTTTGGTTTGATTTATGTTATATTAAGAGGAGATTTTACCAGTCAGGTTTGTTGGAAAGGTCTACAAATTTCATTTCATAAGGCAGGTGTTTCTCCTCCAGTGTAAGCAGAACTCTCTGTGTGAAGGGACCTGAAACAATAATAAATTGCGCATTTAATCATCCAGTCTATGCAGTTACATATCATAAGAAAATCAAATCTTAAGTAAGATTACACTCACAAGCTTATACTGAGACAAGCTTATACTGAGAAACTATTGGAAATTTCAAACTACATTCTCCATTGACTGGACGCAATGGAGAAGAGGAGAAAGAAAGGAGAGGAGAGCTTACAATCGCCGAGTCTATCGGGGGCAGTGATTGAGGCCTTCACGCACACCTCCAGCGCACCGTCAGATGCTGCCCGTACGGTGGTCAGGCGGTACTTACGGGAGATCTGTGCAGCTCGGCAGGGGCGGAGAAACGCGAAAGGAAACCGTACACCGGCGGTGACTGTAGCGGACATCTGACCGGTGACACCTGTCCCTGCTCGCTCGGTACTAGTGTACGGATACGGACAGCAGGTGGCTGTGGCTCGGAAGAAACCGGAAGGTTCGAGCGTTTTATCTGATGCGGTCGGATGGATGCTGGAACTGGTGGTGGTTGCGCGGGTTTATCAAATCAGGTATTGGACAATGAAACTATGGGAGGGGTTATTGCACGTGATAAGCACGGGCTTTGATTTAGTCTGTGACTCCAACTCCATTCAGTAGCGCAGCAGAGCCCAATACAACGGTCATGAGCCAGTGGTGCCTCTATTTGAAGAATTTTTGTTGGATCAGAAGATTTGGGCTTTTGGGCTTTAGAGTCCAGAGTGTAATAAATTATTGTGCTATTTGTACTTTAAAACAGTTTCCTTTTTATCTAGGGCAAGGGCGGGGTCAAAAGAGAATCTTTTGAGTTAATGAATTTCAATCGTCTAATTTTAAACGGAGCCAATTCAGCTCTTGTCTATAACATAGGGGGCTCTTTAATATTAGTGAAGATCTAGTTCGCACAAATTTTGAAATAGATTTGACAGTCGAGATTTATTAACTCAAAAGATTCTATTTTGAGTTAATGCAGAGGATATGAATTCAAGGCGGGGGCGGTCCATTTTAAGAAGTTATTTTCTCATTCATTTGTCAATTCAAAAGTAAATTTAAGAAAAACAATTAGTATGATTGGTTTTTTTTTCTAATATGGTATTAACCTTAAACATTTTTCATTTTTGTTTGAAAAAAAGACATAAAGCCCATTGCATTGGCAAAATGAGATTAATTACAACACATCCTACTCAAAATCTCATACCAGCACAAACACATCCTACTTAAAAAACTCATTACTAGCACAAACCCCTGCTAATCCAGATACACATAATATCCATTAAGACTATTACAACCCAACCTGCCACGAAGGGCACACAAAACATTAGTTTTTAACCTAATTATTGAAGACCATGCTATAACAGTATCACCAAAATGCACCTACTACCCAGCTGCAGTCCTTATGCTCCAGCACCACTTCCTAGAATAGTGTCATCCTCGATCCTAATCACATGAGCCAAGCCCCCCATTCACGCAATGGAATCTCCTCCACATCTATGGGCATCCAGCTCTTCATTGCCTGCACCACTTCATTCTGCACTTTGCCAGTCCAAACAAAAGATTAGAAAAAGTAAAGCCCTATTAGTTTTCGGTTCAGCCCCTGTAAAACAAACATCATTTCGATGTCTCCAAAAGGACCAGCACACTGCACTTAAAACAATCAATGTTGTCGTTTTGTGTTTGTTACGTAAAGAAATAATATATTTTAAAACATCCTGAAAAGAACCTCATGTGTGAAAAACTTCCTGAAACTGCCCCATCCAAACCCATATTCTTTTGGCCAACCTGCAAGTGACAAACAAATGATTTACATTCTCTTCAAATGAACAAAAATGACATTGTGTAAAGCCAATTCAACCTTATTTTTTTTAAACCTTATTTTTTTAATGCTTTTTTGGTAAGGATTTTTTTTGTTAGTTACCAGTCACATAAATGCTCTAATTTGAGAGAAATTGATAATTTTCACCAAATTGCATGCGTTGTAACATTTTTTTGTGCATTTATTGTTATTATCTATGTGAACATAGCAGCTAAATAATATCATCACGTTACATAAGACAAATATTGTATAATTGTTCAGTCTTATGCTATTTTTTCTAAATTTTTTTCATTTTTATGTGTAAATAGTCCAATATAAGTTCACAATCAATAACGTTACAATCTTTTTGAATTTTTCAAAGATCGTGATATTTTCATAATTCGTTTATTGTTTCAAATAACAAGATTTTTTAAAAAAATTGAGATGTTATTATTGTTTCTTGGAATTTTTTTTGAAAGAAATCGGAACATATCATCTAAAAAAACAATGAACCATGTTATCTACATAAGAAGAAAAAAATTCAAGTCACCGAAATAAATAAAAACTGTTGTAAGTTGTGACGTGTGTTTTTCTCTTATTTAATTCCTTTTATACTTTATCTATAAACTATAAGAGGAGGGATCGGATTACATCCTTTTTTTTGACACACTTTGACACCTACTATTTTCAAAGTCCAAATAGTCGATCCAAACCGTTCAACACGATGGATATATTAAAATGTGCTTGGAGATCAAATTTTACATTTTTTAATTTTTTTTACTATTTATTAAGATGGTTACAAAATCGTTGTTTTCAGACCATTGAAAAACAGCGATTTTGTAACCATCTTAATAAATAGTAAAAAAAATTAAAAAAAATGTAAAATTTGATCTCCAAGCACATTTTAATATGGTAATCATGTTGAACAGTTCGGATTGACTATTTGGATTTTGAAATGGCAAAATTGGCCTATAAAAAAAACAATGTCAAGATGTGTCAAAAAAAATGGTGTAATTGAATCCCTCCTCAAACTATAATCTACTTATTATAGTCTAATGCAATTTTTATTTATTATCTACTTTCTAGTCTAATGCAATTCCTACAAGAATTTTGTCAAGAAAAAATTATTCTTTTGACTTTTGAATTTTGCCAAGAAAAAATTATTGGAGAAAAATTGTTCTTCCAAAAGAATTTGTTGCATGGCGGCGCGCCGGCGGTCATAACCGGGTCAACTTATGCAGCTTCTATTTTTCAAAATTGCTTGCAAGGAATCTTCTCGCACCAAAAGAGGCATCTTCCAAAAGGAATCGCTTTCTGACCCGTTACACGCTTTCGTACTTTATGTTTCAAGAAACTTATGATGGGATGGCGCAAACAAAATTTAAAAAACACGAATTCAAGACGCTGATGTTGGGATTTATCTATTGATTACTTGTACCGTGCCGTTTATCTAGAACAACTTTGGAGCTTTCCCTTTTAGGAATAATTTGACATATCTGATATCTCCCCGAAATTTTTATTAATATCCAAACTATTTATTTAATTTCAAAATCTGACAAGATTTTGAAAACTCTCCAAACCGCAGATTTATTTTTCGGTTTTAGACTGAATTACTGCAAATTTATTTCCCGATTTTGGTTTTGGAATTCCAAGAAAAATAAATTTCCGGTTTTGGTTTTGGTTTTGGAATTCCAAAAGCGGGAAATAAATTTTCAGTTTTGAGTTTTATTAAAACAGAAAATGTTATAATTTATTTATTTTTATATTGAAATATTATAAATATATTATATATTTCTTTGAAAATAGATGGAATACTATATAATTTGATTAGAAAGACTGCGACAAATTACCCGGATCAACATTTTTCACGGCTATAAGAAAAATTAAAATATTTCTGTGTGTTATTGGAAAAAAAATGTTTTGAATCTGAGTTATTGATTCCGGTTCAAAAGTCACTTCTAGGTAAATACAGAAAATACTGTGATCCTTCTATTTTTGAAAAAAAAAAACAAAAATTTTAAGTTATTTAAGTATCTTTGTGTTAGAAATTTTTTATTTTTTCAAAAAAAGAAGGATCATAATATTTTCTGTATTTACCTAGAAGTGACTTTTCAAATAAATATTTTAATTTTTCTTACGGCCGCGAAAAATCCGACCTGAAAAATGTTAATCCGAGTTATTTGTCGCAGTCTTTCTAATAGATCAAATTATATAGTATTCTATCTATTTTAAAAAAAATATAATATATTTTAATACAAAAAATAAATAAATTATAAAATTTTCAGTTTATTAAAAAATACTCAAAACCTGAAATTTATTTTCCGGTTTTGGAATTCCAAAATCAAAACCGGAAATTTATTTTCCGGTTCTGGAATTCCAAAACCGAAAAATAAATTGGCGGTAATTCGGTCTAAAACCAGAAAATAAATTTGCGGTTTGAACAATTTTCAAAATATTGTCAAACATGATGAAGATTTTGACATTTAATATTTTTTTTGGATATTAATTAAAATTTCGGGATATCTCCCATGATTTGTCCGGATTCAAATTTAGATTTTTTTTTTGTAATTTATGCTGTGAAACAATTGAAATAAATGCACTGGCTTATTTGAGTTAGATTTAAATTCAGGAAGTATGAAACCACAAAAAGAACAATTAAATTCAGGAAGTATGCTGTGGAACAATTTGAAATAAATGTTTGTTTTTTGTTTTTTTACCGTAATAACGTGATTTTATTAGAATTCATATTATATATTCTTTGCGAGGTTAAATATTTTTCTTGTAAAAAAAATTAAAAAGTTCCTATAATGAAGTGGATCAAGCCGTTCATTTCAAATTAAGATAAACTTATGAAATTATAAAGTCTTTACTTTAAACTTTTTTTGTTTTGTTTTCATTTCAAATTAAATAAATTGAGAGAAAATAAGATTGATATTTTTGTATATTTTTTCCCCAGTGCGTATTTCAGCTCAAGTTATTACCTTAGTTAGTAACGGTCGTTTGATCCGTTGACAAACTTAATGAGTAACGGTCTAATTACATTCATTTGGTCAATAATAGTGAGATTTGCATCCAACGGTAATATGCCAATTTAGCAAAAACAAACAATACTGTTCAATTAAAATTAGTATGAATAATTTTACTTTTGATTGTGTTTCTTTAGAGGAATTATGATTGCTTGATGCAGTTATTCCTTTAAAAGATAGATTGTTAGTAGAATTATTAAGAGCATTAGTATTTTGGACAATTTGGTTAGAGAGGAATAAAATATGTTTTAATGATTCTCATCCTTTCTCTATTAAAGCAACTGGTACCAAAATTATTTCATTATCAACTTTTTGGTGTAAATCTAGATCTGAAATTTTTTTACTTAAATTAAGCCTAATGTTTCCCTATGATGTTAAGGACCTCCCAGACCTCATTTTGGAGGAAGAGGCTAGCAGTCTGGACACCACTCAGGTAGTGTACCTTTTGTTGCCAATAGCCAGGGTGGATTCAAGCGGGGAAATCTCTACTCAGGTTTTTGAAGCTGGCAGCCCCCAAAAGAGTTGAATGAAGATGATGAAGTTAATTGGGAAAAATTAGCTTAATGTCTTTAAATAGTTAAGTTTTGAGTTGGATTATGTGGCTATTTGGATGTGGTTATTTTGGTTGCTATAGGTAGTTTCTTTTGAATAATTCTGGTGACTATGTAAGAACAGCTGTATGACTTTTTGTATCTGGTTTTGGTACCTAATTTGGGTACCTGATCAGGTTCATATGGTTTCAATATGAAATCGGTGGAAATATCCACTATTTTTCAAAAAAAACATATAAACTCTTTTTTTACCGTTTGACTTTATACTTAATTAGTTCAAAAAAATACTAATTTTGTATGTGAATGCCTCGCCTGTAAAGTAGATCGATTTTTACAATTTTAATTCATTACTTAAAATCAATTCCATAGATTTTGAATTTAAGTTATTTAAGTAACACAGCTAGTTCTGCTCCAATATATGTAACAGATACAAATCCGAGATTTTTATTTTTACCCAAAAACAAAATTATTTTAATATAATTAACCAAGTTTCTGAAAATTATATTTGTACCCAAACCGTAAATATTATTTACGGTTTGAATTAAGAATTCAAACCGTACATAATATTTACGGTTTGAATTTTTTTTTTTTTTAGAAAAAAATAGCTAAAATGCTGAAATGAAATATAACACAAAAAAATCGAATTATTTTTTAAAATATTTGTTAGAAAATACGCTACGAATAGGGCCGATTTTGTGCTAAAATACGGTAAATTACAATAATTATGCTAAAATACGGTAAATGTACTAAAATGCTGAAATTACAATAATTATGTAGAATTAGTCCAAAATACGCTAAATTACGCTAAATTACGTATGAATTGGAATGATATTTGATATTTGATCATTTCAGCATTTTATACTATAAATAGTGTAAAATTGATCTATATATTTGATTCTAATTCAAGTTTGACTTGACACTGTCTTCGTAACCATCAGTCAAATTTAGTATCATTCCACGAACAGAGAAAAAAAAAAAAATTATGTGAGAAAAATATGTAATTAATTATCGTGTACTTATTCTAGCCTGGACCATTTTTCTCTTTGTTGCAAATAATGTCAAATAAATTTCCATCTACGTCAGAGTTGATCAGTTTTGAATATCATTCAATTTCGGTATCAGGTTTGATCAAATAAAAAACTTCGGACGCGTCATTTCCCAATTCGGCAACTCCTATGTTTATTGACCAAGTCAAAGTGATTCGGTGCGTATAATATTATTGACCTAATGCAAATGCTAATGCAAAACCGCACCATGGGCAGCAGGAGTCCAGATTATAAATTTAATTATTCGGCCACCAACTTGAGAGCCGTTACAACTCGGACAAAACAGCGAGAACCTCATTTCTTCCCCAAATTTTTATTAGTAGGAATATAAATAAAAAAATATCGGCAATGAGGAAGATTTTCGTGAAAATTCGACATATAAGAAAAATTTCGTAGTCCATACCATCGCGGCCCAATTAGCCAAACGATTAACCTAAACAGCGTAAAAGCAAATACGGGACATTACAGACCATCGTGGCCAGAGAGGCGGAAAAAGAAAAAAAAATAGAGACATTACGGACCATCTCGGCCAGGGATACAAATTCACAAAATTAAAACTAATCGGGTGCAATTGCACAAAATTATATCTAACTCATAAAATTAAACCTAATCGGATACTAATTAACAAAACTAAATCTAATCGGATGCTAATTTACAAAATTAAATCTAATATGGTGCAATTTCACATAATTAAACCTAACAATAACCTTGACAACAAATCAAACCATAAATTATTGTCAATTTACTAAGTCCTCCAAAATTAAAATAAAAACAAAATCTAATTTGTCACTGTGGTGGGAGAGCAGAAAAGAGGCGGAGCTGGACGTCGTGGAGAAGAACGGCCCGCCCGTGTGGCGTTTGATTTGTCACTGGATAGGGAGCACAGGCGGAGCAGATTCCTCGGATCGCGAATACTGTAGTGCGGGTACTGTAGCGCGGGTACTGAAATAATTATTCTTATATTTTTGGATACATATAACAAAGTGCGGAAATAATTTAGAGATTTGAAATTTCTCACTGTTTCATTAATAAAACTAACATAGTGTGATATTATTATGCGATATTCATTTTTTTTTTTCTGATTTGTAGTCCCATAAACGCCAGTCTGCATGAAAATGATTTATTTATTTTTCCTTTTTGGTTTGAAGCCCGTAGAGAGTTATACATAAAATAAATTTGCATGCAAAATAGCAACGAATCAGACCCCTAATCCGAAAAAGGCGCAAGGTACCAGCTCGCCGCACCTCTGTAGGGATACTGGCAACTGGCAACTGCCGCCGTTCGTCTGTCTTCTCTCGCCAAACCCCAAAATCACTGGGAACACGCTGTCGTTGGGCCCCACGAACCATCCGACCAATCAGTGGACTCAACCAATACATATTGTTCTGTACCCCCGGGTCATAATGTTCGTTATACACCGAGACAGTTACAGTGGGATCCAGCTACGCTCCAGCTGGATTTGGTCAAACGGCTCTCTCAATACGGGTATCACTTATTCAATGACCCCGGTGCAACCTTTCCACATACTTATTCTCATCCACCAACCCAATAGCATCTCGCCACGTCATCTCCCGTTGACGACTGAAATCAAATCACCTCAGGTTACCTGACTGAAGACAATTACGATCGGACGGTTATTTAATATGGCACGAATCTCAAAACAGATCCCCTACAGTCTCCATAGCACTGGATTGAGTTTGGTCCAGATAGGTTTAATCTGGACCGTTCGTTTCAATTTGCTTGAGTCAGGTACCTGGGAGGATATGGATCAATCAATCAGGTATGCAGCCTCCCTCAAATATATACATATATACAATCTTAGAATAAACCCCAATTCAAATCCTTACCCCCCCTTTCCCTGTCAATTGTCATCGTTGCTAAGGCGTGTCTAAGAAACTTTCAATTTATTCCAATTCCAGTTTTTATTTCTTCCTATTCTAACCTAAACCTAAACATATGGAGAGAGACTCGCAGCCAGGTCCACCGGATGACCCCTCGCCGGAGTCCATGGCCGCGGCGGAGGGCTTCTTCGAGGGCCGTCGATGCTGCTGCTTCCCATGGCCGAACTCCAGCTGGGAGCGCATCCAGCTCAGCTCCGACCGCGCCCCACCGTCCCCGACCCCGACCGCCTGGTGGTCCCGCGGTTTCAGAGCCTTCATGAAGATCCGCGAGTGGTCTGAGCTCGTTGCAGGCCCCCGCTGGAAGACTTTTATACGTCGGTTCAATCGAAATGCTCGGTTTCAGGGTGGGGGTGGGGGTGGGGGTGCTGGTGCCCGTGCCGGTTCAACCCGGTTCCAGTATGACCCGTTAAGCTACGCCATGAATTTCGATGAGGGACATGGGGCCAGCCCTGAGGAGGATTATGGAGGTTATCGGGATTTCTCAACCCGGTTTGCTATCCTGCCCGGATCTGCTAAGAGCTCGATGGATTTGGGCGGCCGGGATGCGCCGCCACTGTTTGAGGTGCCGATTAGGTGATGATAGCTTGCGCGTGAAGGTGCTTGAGAGGCATGCATGCATGACATGGTAATGGTCTGTAAGGAAATAAACATGTTCCTTTCTTTCCTTGCTGGTATTGATAGAGATTTGTGGCTGTGTAATTTAAAAAGAATTCTCATTTAATCTTTAATTCTATAATTGATGATCGTGCTATGTAAATTTGTTTATTTCGTTCATTGTTTTAGGAGGTTTGGAGGGGTGGGATGATTGTAATGTCAATTAGAAGTAGCTTATTTTAGTCAATCATGCATGGCGCAATTTTTTCATATCTTAATTTCGTGCTTGTTGATCGCAGCAAGCTGTGATTACTTGTGACCCAAATGTTCGTGGTGTGGTAATCCGTGTGACGGGTCACTAACTGGTACTAAGTACTAACTACTAAGCCTTTATGCGATGCATTCATTTCATTGTTGGTAGAGATAAGATCACGAATAATGATGAAAGAAAAAGATAGTTGATAGAGAGCAATTGAGAAGTGTTGCCCAGGCACTAAGCCTACGTCTCCTCAAGTGGTGCGTTATTAATTATTACAGAGATATCATGCTTTATCCTCTACAAAACAAATTGAGTTTCCACTCATCTACTGTAGTTACTAGTTACCACACAGGCAAAGATACATGAATTGTTATGGCCACTAATTATAAGCCTATGGGCAGAGGGTGAAAATAATTATATATGTGCTGGGCTTAGCTACTTCATGGAGTAAAACGACTTGGTGCTCCACGCCTCATTATTTCTATTTTGAAAATCCAAACGACCGATCCGAACCGCTCAAGTTGTTCTCCATATTGATATGTGCTTGGAGACCAAATTTTACATTTTTTGGAATTTTTTTACTATTTATTAAGCCACTTTGAAAATCACTGATCCGGCGGTCCAGAAATTTTTACTGTTTTTTACTATTCATAAGGATTTTCAGATTTTCAAAGTAGCTTAATAAATAGTAAAAAAATTCCAAAAAATGTAAAATTTGGTCTCCAAGTACATTTCAATATGAAGAACATGTTGGAAGGTTCGAATCGACTATTTGAACTTTGAAAATGAAGATATGACGTGAAGTACAAAGTCGTTTTACTTCATGAAGTAGCTAAGTCCATCTCATTATATATTGTAGGGTCTACAAAGAAGTGGAATTATAAAAATCATCAATTATTTTCCTTTTTTTTGTTGTCAATTAAATTCATCAATTCGTTCTGGAGTCCGAATCTGCTGCAATTCCAAGACGGATCGCAGGATCCTAAAATTCTGAATCAATGGTTCAAAATTTTCTATGTGCGGATCTCGAAAACTTTTTGGAAAAGTAAATTTTCATGCACGCATCTCGAAAAATATCAACAGTTGAGATCGAGGATCTGTGATTCCCGAGAATCACAGCAGATTTATTTTCTTCGTTCTGAGCTGTTTAAGATGATTTGCAATCTTCTCCGACACTAACTGTCCAGGACAAATCCTGAACCGTTCGATTTAATCTCAAATAAATTCCACTAGAAATCCACCCGTCCCTCATACAGCACACGTGCTGCGCCTGCGCGGTAGGCGATACAGACTCGGGGAAGATTTATGTTGCTGGTTAGTGCATCAAGGGACCAGAGAAAAGTGACTTTTACCTAATTTGATGGAAAGATTATGACAACTTTTACTGAGGATTGTCTCATACTGTCACATGGTAATTTTGATTCTCCACTGATACAGCATAATCAGAATTCAGAAGTATGTTTCACGGCGTGTTAATGAGATTTAATTTATTGTATTCTTTGCTTTCAGACGAAATTGACCACAGGCCCAATAAAATGGCAAAGAGAAAGGAAGGTAATGGATTTGCAATCAGTTAAAAGGAAACAAAAAAGGCAATCAAAAGTGTTTGAAAACAAAATTTCCTTTGAACAAAATGTAAAAAGGAGAATTAAAAAGCTAAGATTAATTTGGTGTAAAGTGGTATAGAAAATGATACCACACACATATTTTATATGCTGATGTAACTTATAACGGCCATGCCCAACAAATATCCTTGCCAAGATTTGAGAATGACAAAGGCAAACATTATTTGGGTACGTTTGGATGAACTCTAGAATAGCTAGAATAGCTACTGTTTAGAATAGTAAATAAGAATAGCTACTGTTTAAGAACAGTGCTAACTCAAGCTATTCGGAATAGTGAAAAAGTTGTTTGGATTGCATATTTGGAATAGAGTTTGGAAGGAATGAATAAAGTAATAATTTATGTGTTAGATTAAATATAATATAATATAATATTAATTTAAATATTAAATGTAATATAATATTATTTTAAATATTAGATTAGTATTAAATAAAATATTATATTAAATATAATATAATATTAGTTTAAATATTAAATATAATATAATATTAGGTTAAATGTTAAATGTAATATAATATTAATTTAAATATTAGATTAGTATTAAATAAAATATTAGATTAAATGTAATGTAATATTAATTTAAATATTAAATGTAATATAATATTAGTTTAAATATTAAATGTAATATAATATTATTTTAAAAATTAGATTAGTATTAAATAAAATATTAGATTAAATGTAATATAATATTATTTTAAATATTAGATTAGTATTAAATAAAATATTAGATTAAATGTAATATAATATTAGATTAAGTATAATATAATATAATGAAGTAACTTTTTGAGGAGAGAGAAGGAGCTAGCAGTTGAAGAATGAATAAAAAAAGGATGAGAAAGCTATTTTTTTTAATCAATATTCACTAATTCAGATTCTACAAATTCGCTATTCCAACTTTCAGCTGAGTTAGCGGAACAAGGTTATTCAAGACTGTTCTGAATAGCTCAAAAGTTGTTTGGATTAACATGTATTGAGAATAGCATACTATTCTGAGAACAATGCTATTCTCACTTCAACCAAACGTACAAAATTGGTTGAGAATTGAGATGCTGCTCAACCAACCGCAGTGCCAAATTTCCAATCACCCCAAACCAAAGAATTTCATTGCCATAAATTCAAGCTAAACCAGCAAGTTTTGATTACTATTTATCTCACTTTTGTCATGGACTTGACCATGTATTTTAATAACTAGCTTATAAAATGGGAGTTAAGTAGTTAACATGGAAGAAAATGGCCTTTAAATAAAATCTTTTCTGACAGAACTGTATTGCAGCATTTTAAAAAGCGGTGCTTAGTAAAACACGGATAAGACAAGTGTAATTTTTTATCATCAGGACAGATTTCAGCATTGTTATTTTATTTTGTTGATTTATGCTGGTATTTTAACAAAAAAAAATTGTGTCTAAAATACCTCATTCTAAGCCCCTTTCCGATTTATAAACTCCAAAGAGCTGGAATATAATAACTGAAAACAAAGAATTAATCAGAATAATGAAAAAAATAAGGGCCGAAATGTAAAATACCGGCCTTTGCGGGGTAGGGGTGGGGGGTTATACACTTATACCAATGGGATTGGGATCTCTCAAAGCAAAGCAAATCTATGGGGTAAAACTTTACAATGTAAGTTGGTCAGAAAGACTAATCCTTTGTAAGGAACACAAACACATGTATAAAGATGCAATTGCCTAAAAGACCCCAAACAGAGAGAGGGCCACAAATTTTGAAATTTGATATCTACGCAACCGGTTCTGAAAGCTTGACTCAATAATACAGGATAGATAGGATATGGGGCTCCGCTAACTGCTATAGTCATCTTTGTTTTGAAAGAAACATCCAATGAAAAATTTCAAGCATTTAATGCCCTGCCCTTGGCATGTAGGGTCACCTTCACATGACTATCTGTTAAATCTTTTTTTTTTTTTTCCTTTTCAAGGCATTGATTTGTGACTCTGTTAAAGAATTCAGTCATATTCTTTTACAGGAATTAAGGTGAGATTGCATTTAAATTAAGCCATGTGAGTTGAGTTTGAATTCAGACTGTACCTTAGAGTTTGGATACCTTAATGGTTAAAGTGGTACAATAAGATAGGTCCAGGATAATTAGACAAAATCCAACTAGTATACCGAGTCCATATCCAATGAGGTGACAGAATATTTATGTTTAGATCCGGACCGACCGATCAGAATCCGGGCCTATCCGGCCCGAGGTGGAATGCACATGGTCCCTTTAACATTCGTGTGGATTTTGATTGGACAGTCAGTATCTAAATAGAAATATTCTGTTGCCTCAGGTGATATGAATTCCTAGTATACCTACCTCAGGTACCATGTTTAATCAGATATCCATCAATCATCAGTGATGTGAAGTAAAAAAAAAAAAATCTTCTTATATTTTTCCATCTTTCCATAAACATGTTTCCAACCCAAGGCACAATACTCATAAAACAAACAAAGAAAAATAACAAAGGAAATCCAAATAGGTGATATTGTCTTTGTTCAAACCAACCAATTGTTGTTTGTTGTACCATAATATACCAGTATAATGCTGCTAGTGCTGGCCACTGGGCCAAGCACTTAGCACTGTCTAACCGGAAACAATTTGGTATACTTTAATCAAACTCAAGCAACTTAGCACTGTATTGGCAGAACCCTAATTTGAAATAAAAGAGCAAGACATATACTTCATAACAATTAAACAATAAATAATTACAATAACCTGGAAATAAACATGTTTCATACCCATTGTACCTTTTTAGACCATCAATTGGAATCAAGGTCCTAATTTCGCCCAATTCTAAGAGAACAGCATTGGTTCTTGTCATTAACTAGCTACAAAAATGGACATAAATAAAATAAAGGGGAATAAATTAGTCACACCAAGATGCATCAACCACCAAAATTAAATTGGACATTTCACAAATCGCCGCCTTTTTCCTCCATCACTGGTAATCTAACCAAAATAGAGTTACCTTGCGATGGAGCATTTCCCCGAAAATCACCGGTTTGACCCGACCGTTGCCATATTTTAGACACTGACAAGCTCTCTCCTCTCGTACCAGCACTGATCTTCCTTCCATCTGGCGTCTCATTTCTAGTAACACGACCTACGAACCTCATACTGCTTCCCCTTGCACTTGTACAAGCAACTTGTAAACTTGAATTAGCGAGAATGTATTGGTACGACCCCATGGAGACGCATCTCCTTGCATCTAAATTACTACTGCTAGCCTCACCTATCTCTTTACATACATTCTCATTTTCCCCATTTGCATGATTCGCATTTTCAATTTTGCTCACATTTCTAAACTTACCAAGCCTTATACTATAAACAATCTTCTCCTCTTCTAATTTTCCGTCATCACGATCATCTCCACACCTTTCCTCTTCAATTGAGTTCCCAAATTGAAAGTTTGAGTTTTCAATCATGACACCAAGAGAACCTCTACACAAGGGGCAAGTTGAATTGGAGAGCAACCAAGTATCGATACAATGGATGTGAAATGCATGACCGCAACCCGGTAAAAGCCGGAGCTTGTCTTCTTTGAGAAACTCGGACAAACAGACCGCACAATCGAAAGGTTCATTTGGGCCAAGAATCTCTTCATAGAGAAAAACGGGTAGTGAATCGATTATTGTCTCGTCTAACCCCGAGTCGTGGAGATGGAACAGCTGCTGTAATTGCCGTTGGATTGTCTCAGAACCTGCTTCCCCGGCATGATTTCGGTTTGAGTCGGGTTGCTTCTTAATTAGGAGCCTGACCAAGAGATGGAGAAGGCCAGAGATGAAGAAAATAATGGCGAGTATCACTATTATGAACAGCACAGCTGGGCTGATTTTGTTGGGTTGCGGTTGGTTCGGCGGAGGTGGCGAGATTTGAACTGAATCTCTCTGAGAGAAGGCAGTTTTAGCCATTGAATCTCTCATCCTCTCTGATTTGAGAACAAACCCAAGTCATTGGTCAGAGATTCTTTTTTTGGGTGGGGAGTAAAGATTGTATCTTTGCGGTTTAGGAGAGAAAAGGTAGACGAACCGACCGGAGATAGAAATAAGGGGAGGTTTTCATTTCATTTAAAAAGAAAGGGATATGATGCAGATCGGTGAGGAGAAGAGAGAAGGTGGGTAATTGGTGAAAAGGTGAGCAAGAAAACAACAGAGAAATTTAGGTTTTAGTTGAGGTACAGATCAAAGGAGGAGAAAATGCCAAGGAGATGGAGAGAAAGGGGGTGTGGAGTTTCAAACCCTTTCTGAGATGGCAACCATGTGATTCTCTTCTTGATTTTGTGATGTGACTGCTAAGTACTCAGGCCATTCATGCAATGCAACTGCGTTCAGCTTTTTCTTCTCAAAATCAACCAACCAATTACATTATTTTTCTTCCATTTTTTTTTTTCTTTCCTCTCTGATTTTGTCCCCTCTTTTTTTAGGCGTCCAGTGAGCAATGCCAGGCCGACATTTTTAAAAATACCCCAAGTTAATTAAAGATTATTAAAAATACCCATGGTCCCCGAAAAATTTTAAAAATGCCCATCCCGGTCATTTAATGGCCGGTACCGAATAAAATGCCCAACCGGCCATTTAATGGCCGGTACCTAATTAAACCCCCAACCGGCCATTAAATGGCCGGTACCCAATTAAATCCCAAACCGGCCATTAAATGGCCGGCCCCGTGCCTTTTTCGGGTTTCCACTTTTCACAGCCTATAAATGCAGCCGAAGACGCTCAGAATTCTTCAGCCGAAGTCGCAGCAGCAAAGCAAAGCAAAGGTACGTTTTCTTTATGTTTTTAATTTAATTTTTAATTTTTTAATTATTTTTTAATTAATTATTTTTTTAATCTAAAAATTAATTAATTAAAATTAATTAACTATGATAAATTAATTATAATTAATCATAGTTAATTAAAAAAAATTAATTAATTAATTAATCGTAGCTAATTAAATATAATTAATTAATCATAGTTAATTAATTAAAATTACTTAATTAATTAATTATAGTTAATTATTTTTCAATAATTATAGTTAATTAATCTTAATTAACTAATTATAGTTAATTAATCTTAATTAACTAATTATAGTTAATTAATCTTAATTAACTAATTATAGTTAATTAATCTTAATTAACTAATTATAGTTAATTGATCTTAATTAACTAATTATAGTTAATTGATCTTAATTAACTAATTATAGTTAATTGATCTTAATTAATTAATTATAGTTAATTGATCTTAATTAATTAATTATAGTTAATTGATTTTAATTAATTAATTATAGTTAATTGATTAATTATGTAGTTAATTAATTTTAATTGATTAATTATAGTTAATTAATTTTAATTGATTAATTATAGTTAATTAATTTTAATTGATTAATTATAGTTAATTAATTTTAATTAATTTTAATTGATTAATTATAGTTAATTAATTTTAATTAATTAATTATAGTTTTTAATTAATTAATTATAGTTAATTAATTAAAATTGATTAACTTTAAATAATTATACTTAATTTTAATTAATTAATTGTAAGTAATTCATTAATTAATTTTTTTTTATTCAGTAACTGTGTAAATTAGTAACCTGACAAATGATTATCACTTTCGAAATGTAGCTTGATTACAATGCCATTGATTTCAATACACTGTGGTGGTAAAATTGAAAAAAATACAGACGGGCCTTATTACAACAAAGAACCAATTGCTTCAGCTATGGTTAACGATGATATATCTCTTTTGGACTTGAAAGTCATAATTTTCGATTACACCGGTTATAATCCAGAAAGGTGCAACCTTGAATTGGGGACCCGAGTTTGTAATGGAAATACTGGGAAATATTCACTTGCGAAAATTACAGATGAAAATACATGGAGAGGGTTGTGTGGGTATTTTAAGGCCAACGGAGATTTTGTAATAGAGATCTATGTTAAAAGAGTTCCGAGAGAGCCAGGGGTTGGAAGTTCCAGCCAATACTCAGTTGCAATGGAAACTCCCGTCGTTCCTCCAACACAACCACAAACCTACTATGAACCTACACATCCAGCAACCTACTATCCACATACTCACCCAGAAACCCAATATCCACCTACCAACCCAGAAATCAACTATCCACTTGCCCCGCAATCACCACCTCAACCAATACTCCGAATTTGTTCCCCACCTAGACCCGTGCACGAGGCGCCTTTACCATTTCCAGGACCAATACGTGATGAAATTGGGTCAGATTTTGAAAATATCAATGATATTCCGGGTGAACGTCTGCAGAGTGGAGATGAATATGATGGAGATGACTGGGTCTCTGATGATCCAGATGAAACAGGCGAAGGGCCCATTCGAAGCAGCTCTGGCTCAGCGCCGCTTACCGGGCGGAGTGATACGCACCCATTCCCAGAATTCAATGATATATCTCGGTTTAGAGAAGCAGATACTGGTTCCTATGGGCCACGAATCGAGTACAACGGTGAGCTGGCTGCAAACCAATTTTTTAAAAGCAAAGATGAATTAATAAAGAAGATTAGAGAGCATCATGTTCATTCGAATCAGGAAATAAGAATGAAGAAAAGTGATAGCCGTCGGATTTATGTGGTATGCAAAGACCGGCGTTGTGGTTACGAGCTCAGGGGAGTACCATCGGGAACTGGAGATGCGTGGGTTATAACGAAGCAAGACAAGCCTCACACATGCAGGACAGAGTATACAAGGACCGACAATGAATGTCTGACGGCATCAATCATTGCCGATATCATCCAGAACAGCATTAAGACCGATCCCTGTATGAGCATCCAGTCGGTGGCAAACTGTGTTACGGCCGTGTATGATAACGTCACCCCGAAATACAACCGACTGTGGAGGGGTCGTGAGCTTGCAATAGCCCGCGAATTTGGTAGTTGGGAAGGTTCGTACAGCTTGCTGAGACCACTATTGATGGCAATTTGCGCCAAGAATCCCGGATCAAAGTATCATTTTCTGACCAGTCCGATACGAGACAAAGACACAGGAGTAATAAAGGAAGGTGAAGTTCAGTTCAGGGCCGTCGCTTGGGCGTTTGGTCCATGCATTGCAGCGTTTCGGTTCTTGAGACCGGTGATCAGCATAGATGCATGCTTCTTGTCAGGGCGGTACGAGGGTAGGCTATTGATAGCTTGTGCCTACGATGCCGAGAATCAATTGTTGCCTCTTGCGTTTGCAATCGTGCATAAGGAGGATGCCGATAATTGGGGTTTCTTCTTGCAATGGTTGAGGAATGAAGTGCTTGGATATAACCAATTTGTCTGTGTTATATCAGACCAGCACAAGGGGATCAAAGCTGCCCTGACTGCAGAATACGGATGGCCTCCAGAGCTTTTTGTGCACAGGTTTTGTATTCAGCATGTTGCCGACAACCTGGTCCAGAACTGTGGAAAAGAAAAGTGGTATGGCCAAAGGTTCAGAGAAGGAGCTAAGAAGAAGAAGCCAAGAAAGTTGAAAGAGATGTTCGAAGAGTTTGCTAAGGTATTTGCAATGTAAAACATTTCGTTAATTTTTTTTTAACTATACTGTGAAAATGAAATAACATCTGTTTGTTTTGTGCAGCTAAATCCAAGGTGCAATGCATATTTACGGAAGGTTGGCAAAGTTCGCCCGAATGATCCGACAGAGCAGTCCAATTACGAGAAGATTTTCCAGACATGTGATGGAGGATACCGGTTTGGTATAATGACAACAAATGGCTCTGAGTGCCTCAACAATGTCTTCCGGGATAGCCGTAGAATGCCCGTTGCTGCTATAGTGGAGGATACGTTCTACAAATGCAACCAATGGTTTGTTGAACGGCGACAGCGAGCCATGGAATTAAAAGACAATGACAAGAAGTTTTCCAACTGGGTTTTGGAGAAGTTGGGAAGAAAATGGGAGAAAGCTGCAAGAATGCGATTGGTGCCTTACACGCACGGCCAAGGTGAGTACCAAGTTTCAATTCCAAATGAGCATATCCCTTGCCGTCGCAACGACTTGGGAGTTATGGAGTTCACAAGCAGGGAGTGCATGTACATTGTGAGACGCGGTGCTGGCAACCAAATGGAATGTGATTGCAGAGGTATACAGTTAACCTCTATTCCGTGCGCTCATGTGTTAGCGGTTTGTCGGAAACGGAATTAGTGTGAGGATGACTTTGTTGCACACTGGTACAATGTGGACTACCTTTTGAGTACTTGGAACGGGGTGTTTTCTTCCATTGGCAATATGAAAACTTGGCCTCCTAATACTGAACCAACAATTCTCCCCGCGCAAGGATGGATTAGGAAGGGGCGGCGAAAACACGTCCGTCATGTAATGACAATGGATGAACTGGAAGGTAGACGACGGGGGCATCAACCGCGACGTTCTACCGTTGATAGGCAACGAAGAGGTACGTAACATTTATCAGAAATTATATTTACTTTCAATTTGCACCAACTTACTAAATAACATATACAAATGCAGATGCAAGAATCGCGACCAACCAGTACGAGAATGACCCGGCTAGTGCAAGGGCAAGTGTGTCCAGAGGGTCACGGCGTTCCCCCGCTACCAGCCATTTAGATGCTTTAGTTATGTTTGCAGAAGCAATGGGGGATGTCATTAATTTAGGAGGTGAGGCGGTTGGACTGCAAAGAGATCCACCGAGAAGGTCAACTAGTAGGCGTACAACAAGGACATCTGAAAGCCAAGCAGGGCCGTCCGGAACCCAAGCTGAGCCCTCTAGTCGGTCATCTATGGGAACCGGTCTCTTTAGGGGATTTAGTTTTAGGCGTAGTAGTAGTAGTAGGAGGTGATTTATCCCAATTATCACATTTTTGTACTTATATGTTATGAACCCTTTTTATTCTAATTTGTGTGGATTTCCTAATTTATACTTAGTATTTTGCGTAAGTGTGTCGGTTTGATATATTTTACTGTACTTATTTTTTTGGCGAACAATGAAATAGTAAAACACCGAACATAGAACAAAAAAATATAACAATACAATAGTAAAACACCGAACATAGAACAACAAAATAGTAAAACACCTAACATAAAATAATAAAACAACAACACCATAAAAAAATAAAATAAATCAGTGCCGCCACGGAGAAGGGGACCATCGCTCAGCTGGAACTCCCGCATTCGCTCGCTGCGGCCATGCTCTATCTCTCGGTGTCACCACGCGCTCGTCGGCCTCTCTATACATCCTATCTGCAGTATCCCAGTCAGACTCAGGCATAGAAACCGGCGGGGGTGTACCGAAGATAGATGTAGCAAGATCAGTCCCAAACTCAGGCTGAGCCCCGCTACCACCGGCCTCTCCATCGTGGGCCATCGGCGGCATCCCATAGTATGTCTGATGCTGAGTCCCGCTACTACCGGCCTCTCCATCGTGGGCCATCGGCGGCATCCCATAGTCAGGATGAATAAGCTCGTCCAGACCGAACTTTGGAGCGAACTCTGGAGCAGCCCCCGGTACCTCGGCTGGACCCTGCAGTCACACACAAAATATACTAAATTAGAACTGCACCGAAGATAGATGCACTAATCCACACATCAAATTAAATGAATCATACCGGAGGATGAACTGGCCGACCGTGCTCGTCGTAGAATGCGTGCCATCCCTTCGTGGACAATACCCAGCGATGGTAGTCCCACGCTGGAACTGTCTCGAGGGGAGATGGCATGTCTCGTAGCCGAACAGGACTATCATCGGACTCGGCCGCATCTATCTCACGCCAATTGACGTTCTCTCTGGCGTCCCGCAGCATGCCGATGAGCTGACCACCGTGCCCAGAATCCTCGATGAAAGTGGCACTCCTCTCGATGTAGCTGAACCCAAGACGCCTAAAACTCTTCTTGCCCAACATTCTGATACCATGCGCGGCGCCTTTGAGCGCTTTCAACAGCTGACAAAAGTAATTTGTTAGATCAAACATTGATTAAGTAATCAGCCAAGGAAAAAAGTAGTGTAGTTATATGTGCATTACCTCGCGAGCCCATTTACTACCATTGGGCGTGTAACCGTTGTCGTCCATGATCCTGTCACGCAAGTGTGCACCGTAATCGCCCTCGAGATATACGCTCGCCATACCGACCCGCAAGTACCAAGTCTCGTACCTCAGCAGGGGATCCCCCGGTGTCTGAAGTAGCTCATCCGGGAGTACATAGAAGTGGTGGTCCTGCGGCTGCGCCAATATACTGCAATAGAATGCGTGGTGATCGCTCCAGTCGCGCTCCGTACGCGATAAGTGAGACAACCTGTAATGAACACGTTAAATTCAATAAAAATAAATCAAGTAAATAGAAAATAATAGAAAAGAGAAGCGACTTACTTGTGCAGGTCTGTGATGGTAGAACTCGGCAAAGCTGGATCCATCGGTATGAACGGCGGATGTCCAAACTGTCGGAGTACACGATCCGGATAGTGGTGCTCCACTATCCAGAAATGTACGAGTGGCCCTATGTAGAACCACATATCCTGCGACTGGAAACATCTCGTCGGTAGCCTCCCCTCATCGTACAGCCTGGCGTACGGTGTCCACTCAACCCGCTCTGCCGTCAAAGTCTGCAGCTGTGACCGAACTGGCCTGATACCCACTGTACCCCCGTGAGTCGCATCGCGATAATGGTGCGTACCGTGCCACATCTTGGCGTATGCCGGGCAGTGAACATCGTCGGGATCTCCCCAAGTTGGTGTCGCATTCGGTATGGGTCTGCCCACCGGTAGCCGTGACCACGACCAGTGCTGAAGCAACAGTACTGGCCCATACATCTGTCTCACGTCTGGCTGCAGTTTGTAATAATTTTATATGTTGGGTGCCACTTCTTGATTTATTAGGTAAAAGAGTAAGATAATAGTTAGGGACTTACCATAGAAGCACGGCACAGGTGGAAGTACAGATGGGCTAGGACGGCCGCACCCCAATTGAGACGTGATGGCTGCTCCAGGTCTGCCAGCAGCGGGAGATACATCATCGCCATGCAGTCACCGGAAGAATCGGGAAACATGACGGAACCAAATAGGTCCATCACGTATCCACGTGTATATCTGCAGTAACAAACATGGAATATAAGTTCATCAACAAAAGAAAATTAAATAAATAAAAATAACACGAGAGATTTGAAGTCTTTACCTCTGAATCTCCTCATCGGTGGAGTCTTCTGTCAGACCCGCGCTAAAGTGCTCGCGCAACCTCTTCATCCTTAAGTGATATTTCGATTTTCCACTCTTCTCAATGATGAAGTCAGGATCAGCCCCCAAAAGCTCCTCAATCTGAGCAGCAAACGTCGTGCTGTCAGATACGCCACAGACGGGGGTGCCACTGATAGCCAACCCCCAGAGAGAACTCACGTCCTGGAGAGTCACCGTCATCTCTCCGAACGGCATGTGGAACGTGTGCGTCTCGGGACGCCATCTCTCAACCAATCCTGCTATGAGAGACGCGTTGATGATCCCACTCCCAGTCTCCAAGATGTCCACCATCTGGTATAGGCCTAGATTGACGAGGTACCGGTTCATCAACCGGTAGTACGGCAAACGAACGCACCGAAGCTTCACATCTAAAAGATCTTTATCCTACATTGACAAATTTAATCCACATGGTGAGTTACAACAATTAAAATTGATGAAATTTTAAAAAAATAATACATACCTCACGAGAAGCCAGTGAGACCCGGTGATCGCGGTGGGGCACCCACAGAAGAGGACTGAAATGCTCTGTGCTGTCAGTCCCGATCGGCTCGTCAACTATAGGTGATAGTGGACGAAGCCTAGGCCGTCCTCTAACCATCCTAATTTCATTAATAAAATTATGTTAACCGACGCTTAATAAATCATTCCTAAAGTAGGGATAATTACGCAAAAAATTGTAAAGTAGGCTTAATTACGCTAAAAGACTGGTATAATCGGCTTAAACGGTAAAAACCAATAAAATTGGCTTACTAACGATAATAAACGGTTAAGATAGACTTAATAACGGTAAAAACCGATAAAATAAGCTTAATTACACTTCTAAAACGCATAAAATAGGTTTAAACAGCTTAATGACGGTAAAAACAGCTAAAATAGGCTACAATATACTTAATTCCGCTAAAATAGGCTTAACAACGGTAAAAACAGCTAAAAGAAGCTTAACAACGGTCAAAACAACATAAATATGCTTAATTACGCTGAAAACCAACTACAATAAACTTAATTACGCTAAAAACAAATAAAATAGTATTAATTACGCTCAAAATATGCTAAAATATGCTTAATTACACTAAAAACGACTAAAATAGGCTTAATACCG
The DNA here is from genome assembly GCA_025461125.1 of Carex kokanica. NCBI lineage: Eukaryota > Viridiplantae > Streptophyta > Magnoliopsida > Poales > Cyperaceae > Carex > Carex kokanica. Next base: position 76,915 of record JAJGRX010000406.1, read on the forward strand.
GTAAAAACATTTCAAAATAGGCTTAATTATGCTAAAATCGGCTAAACTAGGCTTACTTACGCTCAAAATATGCTAAAATATGCTAAAATATGCTAAAATACACTAAAAACGGCTAAAATAGGCTTAAAACCGGTAAAAACAGTTCAAAATAGGCTTAATTACACTAAAATCGGCTAAACTAGGATTAATTACGCTCAAAATATGCTAAAATATGATTAATTAGACTAAAAAAAACGGCTAAAATAGGCTTAATAACGGTAAAAACAGTGCAAAATAGGCTTAATTACGCTAAAAAATGCTAAACTAGGCTTAATTACGCTCAAAATAGGATAAAATATGCTAAAAAATGCTTAATTACACTAAAAATGGCTTACATAGGCTTAATTACGCTAAAATCGGCTAAACTAGGCTTAATTACGCTCAAAATATGCTAAAATATGATTAATTATGCTTAATTACACTAAAAAACGGGTAAAATAGGCTTAATACCGGTAAAAACCGTTCAAAATAGGCTTAATTACGCTAAAATCGGCTTAACTAGGCTTAATTACGCTAAATAACATATACACCAGGCTATATTATCCTAATTATGCTAAATTGCCAAAAATTAGACTTAATTATCATAATTATGGTAAGATATCATAAAATACGCTTAAATATGGTCACTAATTCTAATTATACTAAATTAAAATAAATTATCCAAAATCATAAACCGTAAACCCAAAATTTGACTAATTACACTAATTACTCTCTAATTACAACAAATTATTCTAATTTTGGTAATTACTAACAAATTATTCTAATTTTGATAATTACTAACAAATTATTCTAATTTTGGTAATTACTAACAAATTCTAACATTACATAACCATATTGGACTACAAAAAATATTATAATAAATTAGAAGGACTTACTTGCAAATTTGAGAAGAGAAGAAGAAATCTTGAAGAAAAAGCTCAACCGAGGAGAGATAGTGTAAAATCTGATAAAATGAATTTTGAATAAAAAAAAACGCTGCTGCCTCCCTTATATAGAAAAAAATTTCGGCGGAACCGGCCATTTGATGGCCGGCTGGGGACTTTAATCGGAACCGGCCATTAAATAGCCGGTTGGGCATTTTATTCGGTACCGGCCATTTAATGACCGGTATGGGCATTTTTAAAAAATTTCGGGGACCATGGGTATTTTTAATAATCTTTAATTAACTTGAACTTGGGGTATTAATAAAAATGTCGGAATGCCAGGCCTGTACTAACAAAAAAAAAAAAAAAAATAGAACTATGGTCTGTGGCTGTCATACTTTTATTTAGTGCTGCTGTGTTGTTTATTTTTGAAGTGAGATAGCCTTTTTTGGGCCCAAACTAAAACCGGGTTTGTCGGATTTGTTGGTGCTCTCTTTGTGATAGTAGGATTATAGGATGTAACTTTCGATCCACTGGGCTTATCCTCGGCAGATCAAAGTCGATTTTCATTTTGGTACTGTAATTCCCATTTGTGGGACGGTATGATAACTTGATACCACAGTTTTAACTTCCAAGTCCGGCTAATATGATACCACAGATTTAGAAACAGACTTGATGAGCTGAAATAGAAAGACGCAGTTTATGGCACTGAAATGGAAGAGTAAATCTAGGTGTACTAAAAATTGAATTGAATATATATAATTTTAGATTTTATTACCCTATAGGGTAACGGGTACAAAATAGTTATTACCCAAACCCTTACCCATTTAGTTAACGGAAAAAATTTTTCATTCCCATACCGAATAAGCTAACGAAAACCTTACCCATACTCACCTTATCGAATACGATACGGATCGGGTAAATGGCTAAAAAGTACCATTGACACCCCTACGGTTGAGTAAAGTCCGATTTGACCATTGTATATTATTTTTTAAAGAAAATTTGTGAATGAGACTATGCATAACGCGGATTGATCCATATTATGAATTAATATCTTTGTTTTTTTAATTTCAAACCATCAATCTGAACTAATAAACACGATAACTATATGAAAATATACTTGTAGATCAGATTTTTACATTTTGTTTACTATTAGTTTAGATAGGTAGACAATCACTTAACCTAAAGATTCTAGATCATTCAAAAGTAATAATTTTCTACGTATCTAATAAATAGTAAAAGTGTTGGGAGGTAAATAGCAAGGTTGTACCACACATATGCTTCTAAGATTAATTTCTTCAAACACCTTGTGTGCGTACACCAATACTCAAATAAATGGGGAAATAAGAGAGTCACACAAGAAACCAAGACAGCTAGCAAGCAAGCACAAGAAATGAGAAAAAACACAAGATTTACGTGAAAACCCTTTCGAGAGAAAACTATGGGAGCACACGGTACAAATCCACTAGATTAATAGAGTCTTACAAGTACAAGAGATTAACCAACACAATAACTCTCTCTCACACACTCTTACAGTTTCAAGAAGAAAAGAGCAAAATTTAGAAAAGTTTGGAGAAGAAGGAACAGAGAGAGCGAGACTCGACGAACAGCTCACAAAATAAAGTTACGACAGAGCCATTTTAATTGGAACAACCATAGTGGCGGTTTTGTTGTTTGTCCGTCACAAATTAATTGCAGTGACGGTTTCTGATTTTTCCGCCAAAACCAAATTTGAGCTGCGGCCCGTGGTGTCTTCACATCAACAAAAAGTTCTGCAAAAAAATATAAATTTTATTCTGCAAGTATAATTTCATATGGAAATAACGTTGAGCGATTTAGATGAATTGTTTGAACTTTAAAAACAAAAATATTAATTTAGTATGGATCAATCCGCGCTATGCGCAATACCGTAGCCTCGAGATTTGTTTATGTATATCTATAATAGTATCATTATAGAAATAATACGATATATTACTAATTTCATTTTTTTTTCCATTTAAAACTTTCTTCGAGTAGTTGTTAGTTAGGGAATATGATATTTTTTTGTACAACTTAGTATTACTTGTGTTTTTATAATAAGTTTTGTAATCTATTTGAACACGTAAAATTTGACCGTCTAACATAAAACTTGAATTGAGTGATTTTTATCTTAATTGATTAGACAAGGATTGAAAAACCAACAGGCTATAATAAATCGAATTGACAATCTAATCGTAACCCAGCCAACTCACCTGTTTATACATCTAATTTAATTTTTACGTTACTGGCGCTATAATTCCAGCAGGAGGGTAATAACTAATAAGCAAATAAATCAGGGACTAATGTGCTAAAAGGTCTACAGAGAAAGCCTGACAAGCTTGCTTGAGGTTGAGGGGCGCTACAGCCTTGCACAGGAGGGTACCAGTAGCGTACCAGAAGCACAATTTTCCTCATTTTCCCATTTTCTTTAATCCTGTTTTTAAATTCTGTTCTTTCTATTATCCTTTCATATTTTCAGCCTTTATTTATTCTCGGCTCAAATGTTTTGAGCGCTATTTCTATTTTGTTCTGGTAGTTACTGCCCTTGTGTAACAGAACCTTTCTTTTTAACATAAATGTGGATATGACTCTCATTTTTATTCAATTCAAATTTTTTTTTATCCTTATAGTTATCTAAAATTAATGCTTTCTTATAAGTTTTTCTACTACAGGGAGCTCGTGTGCTAACCCGGAATAGCGCTACTAGGGAGCTTGTGCGAGTGCGTTATTAGGGAATCATAATTGTTTTGGAATATTTTTTTTTGAGCGAGGTTACGGTGATATGAATATTACAGCTGTTCGTGCTATGGACATATATATTTATTTTCAAAAATCTAAACTGTTAATCTGAACCACTCAATTCTTAATGTAACATGTATATGAAAATGTATTTATAGACTAAATTTTACATTTTTTAATTTTTTTTGTTACTATAGATAGTTAGAAAACCACCTGATCAATTTTTTTTGGATCTTTTGAAAGGAAGAATGTACAAAAATCATGCCGTAACCTGATACGTCACGGCACAACATGTGTGCTGATTATGTACGTGTCGCAATTATTTATATGATGTGACTATTTTTTGAAAAATTTGACACAACACGAGAAGCGAACTTGTTTGGTCATGGCACGACAAGGTATGTGGTCACATGTGACATGATTAGGATCGTTAGATCTTGATCAAATAGTGAATCTTGAATCAACTAACTTAATTATGAAAAAATAGTTATTGACCAGGCATGACAAATGCGACAAGTTGCGTGTAGTCACAATGTGCCTTAATCACGACGTAATTAAATATGCCGTGATCATTTACGAACTGTCACTGTCACTCTGAATTTGATCACAAGACTTCACGTGACCCAAGTTACAACACACCATATATTTACTTGTCTATCCAAAAGTAATAATTTTATATACATTTTAAAAATAGTAGAGAAATTATAAAAATTATAAAATTTAATCTGCAAATACAATATTACATATAAATTACATTGAGCAGTTTAAATTTTAAAAATAAAAATATAAATTCACATTACAACTGTAATAATCATTTTACCATAGCTTCACTCTCTCTTTTTTATCAATGTTCTTAGCATTTAGGCTCTACTATAATGAGTTGAACTAGAGTGTTTTTAAGTTTATTAAGTTTTTTTGTGAACTTAACTCTAAAATTTATTGAATTGATTTCAAATAACAAATTCAAACTGTTGAACGATTTACCTTACGAGTGATGCTTCTACATACAAAAATTTTAAAATTTTGAATTAATTTAGTATAAAGTCAATCGGTTAAAGTTAAAAGGTTTATAGATGAATTTTAATGGCTTCATTTTTTGAACATTTTTTTTACCACTTGACTCTATATAAAATTAATCGAAAACTTATATTTTTTGCGTGTAAACACATCACTTGTAAGGTAAACTCGATTTTAACAGTTTGAATTTGTCATCCATATTTCAAGCATTTCTCAATCATCCGAGAAGACTTCCTCTCTCTTTCTATGATAAACAAATGACTTGAATTTCTTAATTTCTTAATGAATAAAAATGGATTTCCTATGATAATCTCTCTTAAAAGTGTTCAGATGGTTAAGAAATGCAATAAAAATAGAAATCAGGAGATATAAATTCAATGTGCGTACTGATGTGTATTTTTGGGTATATAAATGGTCTATTTCGTATACTCTTTGCTTTAAATTTATAAAACTCTAAATACGCAAAGTTAGATTGAATTGTAAGCGCACAATCTATCCATGTAGTAATTATGGGTATCGATCCAAAGATAACGGGAAATATTACTTACTAAACTAATTAATTCTAAAATAATTCAAATAAAGTAAATGGGGGGTTGTTGTAAAACTGAAATTGTGGGTTCAATACCCGAATTGGAGTTGAATTTAAACAAAACAATTCTAAACAAACAATTAAAAAGGAGTTTCTAATTAAAGAGATGGAATCTAAGGGCTATCGGCACACAATTACTTGGTCAAATTCACACTTACTTGGTTTCTAAATTCATGTTTGTAATTTTGGGGTTTCTAAACCTAATATGTCAAGAAGGGTCACTTTAGTGAATTAATGATGTGTCTAGATAGTTCGGATTTCACGATTAAGTCCTTCACCCTAGCTATCTAGACCATAAGCACATGTTTAGCCTAATTTATTCTCAAATATCGACACTTCACGATTAAGTTCTTCACACCAATATTCGGTTCAATTTTAGGAGTCCCAATCAAATATGTGGCTTCACGATTAAGTCCTTCACCTAAATTCAACCATTGTTCTTGTGGTTCCGGACTAAGAAATAGATTTGGTCATTTCTAATCTCAATCCTAAAGTTATTCATACATGTAATTTGGTTCTATCAATTCTTTGATCCTAACACCTTAAGTTGGTTAAACCTAAGCGGGACACTAATTAACAAATCGCAAATCACACAAGCACATGAATAATAAAATTAACAAGATCAATCAAGCATCAAACAATCATTATCTAGGACAAATATTCAAGTAAGCACAAAGCTAACACAAGTTCATGATTTTAGCCTAAGCCCCTAGAGAGAAAATTTAGCCTCTCATGGGTGAACTAACATCCAAGGGATTAAGATAATGTAATACTAATCAATGAGCGGATCCTATTATGAGCGGACCCGTTAAGGGGCAATTCCCAGGCGACTTTGGCGATTCAAAAGTGATTTCCAGTTTCTCCCATGACAATCAACACAGCAATTCCACAAGACAACGGCTGGTTTTAGGTAGTCAATCGCCGGCACTACCAAGCTCAAAAAAGGCAACTTGGAAGGGGAGGGAATGCAAACCGCAGGAGTTACCAAGCTGGGCGTCACCAATGGAGAGGATCTCAAAACTTCCATGGGAGAAATAACAGGCCACACCTAAGCTACAAAGGTACACAAACTGTACAAAGGTACAACTTCAGTAATTATTCTCCAGCTGTACACAGTTCAAATGCAGCTAGTGGGCCCCTTTCACAACTATTCACGTACTACAATGCCCACAAAACGTACAATCTCATTAAGGATCACCACAGTAGTAGCTGGCCTAAGACCTCAAATCAAATTAATGAGGAGCACCATCTCATTAATGATACTAAAGCAAATACACGCCATACACCCATTACAAAAGACATTCCCCCTCCCCAGCTGAATTTCTTCACCATTAACTCCCCTCAACAACCATCAAGAGCTCATTTAATGAAAAATAAAATGAACTCTACCCCCATCCCCACCCCTAAACGTAACAACACCAGCCAGACCCCACCACAAATAATCAAACCCCCCCACTACCACTCCAACACAACCCCACCATATTACCCAACTACACTAAAAAACACGAACCCCAGCCATACATCTCCACTCCAATCCCAATCCTACGCCCAAGCCACTGTTGCACCAAACTACTATCACAAAGCACAGCGATATCTAAGCCCCCCTTGGCAAAACTTCTTAGACCAGAGTCCTTGGCAGCTACCCTCTCTAGAACCCCAAAAATCAAATGAACAATGCCCAGATCCATTGCCACTGCCACCTGAAGCGGGTCACCGTCTGTGGAGAGGCCGGTGCTACAAATGCTTGGAATTTGGGCACGATCAAAGCGGCTGTAAAAGCAAGGAGAGAGTATGCGCAACCCATGCAACCCATGCAACCCGCTCAACCGTTTCGACCCCATGAAACCCCAAGGTAACATGGGGGAATCTCACCTGCCACCAAACCGACCCAATTTTGTCATGGCTTTCATACCTGAAACACCTCAAATGAAACATGACTCCCTTGAACTAAACCGAGGCCTTGTCATCGATGCCCGACTACGCCCCCAACACACTCTGAGCAGTGTACAATCTGTCCTCATGACTGCTTGCAAAACTGAAATCCCATTTCCACTAACTCATATGGAAGGTTCCCAATATTTGCTCCTTCTCCCAGCAGGTTCTGACCGACGCCACTTCACCCTCAATCATGAAAAAAGCCTTCTAGACTTAGGCTATGTCATGTATCCTTGGACGCCGACAATAAACGGTTTTGCGCTTCGTCTCAGATTTAAAATCTGGATAGCGCTAACTAAACTTTCACCCATGGCATGGACAATAGATCACCTGGTCTCGGGCATGAGTTCTTTTGGGGTCGTGCTTGATCATGCCCCAATGAATAAAGTCAACTCCCTGGAAGAGATGCATGCGGTAGTAGCGGTAACAGACCTGGAGCTGATTCCCAAGTCTATTATCATGTGCATTCGGGGTATAGGGAGACCCGTTGGCGTTAAAGTGTTGAGCTGGCTCGAGGAGACGCTGCCTTTTAACCCACTGCTCGACACAACCCCGACTGAAGCCTTCTTCGACAAAGTGCGCACCGACAACCTTAAAGCAGTAACGGGGTACGAAGGCTCAGTAGATGGTAAAGGTTTGGTGGCTATCAATTTTGAAGACCTAATCAGTCTTTGGGAAAGCCTAGAGGGGCCACAGAAAGAAAAATTAGAAAAGACCCTCAAGTTGAGTCCCCTGTTTGGACCATACATGAAAACCAAGGAAAAAAATGCTGGCAGATACGAACCAGAGTCACAGCTCCAAAATAAAGTGCTAAGGGAAGAGGAGTTAGAGAGACTCAGAAAGGGGAAGGCAAAGGATAATTCTGAACTGGAGAGTCCATTTAAAGACCAAACTGGAGGGGGGAAACGTCTCTGCATCAAGGAGGGACCTGAAAAAGTAGCCTCTGGTGGGGCCAAAATTATCCAAAATTCCATTCAAACTTTAAAGGATCTAGAGAAATACCTTTTTAAGAGCCCACCTAAAGACATGCCCAAAACAAAAAATACTCTGGACCTCAACGTTGACTACAACCAAAATACCACTCCATTTCAACTACCACCCACCTATAACCAATCCCATCTAACTAAAGACCTGCCCCACTCTCCAACCCCCATAACAGACCATGCCTTAGGCTTAGACAGGAAGCCTTTCACTGCTACTCCAAATACTAAACCCCTCAGCCCTAAAACCGAATACAGCCCCATTCCAATATCCCTCTCTTCCCAAGTCAAAAATAGAACTGGAGATGCACCCCACAACCCAATTATCTTAGAGACTTCTAACCAGGATACTAATGGGGTAACGGAGTCAGAACCTACAGAGGATACGGAACCGATAGAAGTGGAGGATGATCCGATGGAAGATGAGGAGCCTATTGAAATTGAAGATGAAACAGAGATGACACCTGCAGCAGCACCTGTTGAGATGGAGTTCGATAATGCCTCCTATGAGCTTGATTTCAATAACCCGAGCCTCCACCCGGTAGCAGACCCTGCTGACCTTGATCAATGTGATTCAAACTCTGAAGTCAACTGCACCTATCCGGCTGAACTGGGCTTCCCTCCGGGGTTTGAGTCCTATACAGCGAGGCGAGAATTTGTAGATGAACTGGCAGCAATGGAAAGGGAGATAGAACTGCAGGACCAGCTGGATGCGATCGAATCAGCACGCGAAGAAGAGGAAGCAATTCTGGCAGCAGAGGCGGCTGTAGCAGAAACACAAAAGACCATGGCAGGGTCCGAACCTGTGGAGATAGAGGAGCCAAGCAAGACAGCGGAGGAAGCCGTGAATAAGGCTACTGAAAATCAGGGGCTGCCACTCCCACCTCCTCAAGCTATGCCGCCTCCACCTCCTCCTGTACGAAGAAGCGCCCGTTTACAAGAGAAGAGTCCAGTTAAGACCTACTCAACCAAGAGGAAGAAGAACAACAAAGAAGAGGATGCGGGAGAGCCCTCAATCAATGAGCTTTTGGCCGAATCAGACCTTGTTAAATCTCTTGAAGCTGAATTATTGCATAGCAGCCCAATTAATGAGGAAAATGCAGCAAGAGTAGACAACTACTGTGGCACTGTGAGCAAGCCGACTGGGGCTGCTGCTGCTAGGTCAGAAGCTAGTGTGCAAGGTGACAAGGCCAGTGAAACTGTGATCATAGAGGATGAGGAAGATTCAGTACTCCATGGAATCAATTTGGACTCTGATGATGAACTAACTGATGAAGATGAAGGAGCCGAGTAGGATCTAGGCTTACTATATGCATCTTTAGTTTATGGTTGTTTACTTTACTCGTATTTTGTATAGCACAATCGTGTGCCTTTTGTAATCCACTGTTTTAATGAATCACAACTTTACTTTAAATGTGTTAAATTGGAATGTGAGGGGCCTTGGTGACTTGCAAAAATGTGCGGTAATTAAGGACTTGGCTGCAGAGGCAAAACCAGACCTAATATGTTATCAAGAGACCAAATGGAGTGAGTGTTCTATATTTAGAGTAAGGCATGTATGCCCCTCGAAATTTAGACACTTCATTACTTTAGATGCTGAAGGGTCCAGAGGTGGAATACTACTCGCGTGGAGTTCGGAATTCCATCTTGTGGACTCCTTCTTGAATAATAATTCTGCAACAGTGGTGCTTAGGAAATCACAATTTACTTTTATGTTCACGAGTGTTTATGGGCCTCAGGAAGACAGAGCTAAAATTGTTTTTTTGCAAGAACTCACTAACATCCGCCAAAGGAATGACCTTCCTTGGATCATTGCAGGTGATTTCAACATCATTAGAGAAGTCACAGACACAACAGGACACTCCATAAACCTAGGCATCATGCAGGCTTTCAACAACCTAATTGATAACCTTGGGCTAATCGATGCTCCGTTGCATGGCCGATCGTTCACTTGGTCAAACAAGAGGCCAAATCCAACATTTTCTAGATTGGATAGGACCCTAATTTCGCTACACTAGGAAGCCAGTGGTAGCTCCTACTCACTGAGAGACCTGCCGGCTACGGCCTCTGACCATACCCCGCTTTTGCTACAGATTAAGCCACATGCCCAGCCAAGAAAGAGATCATTTAGATTTGAGCTCTTTTGGCTCCATTATCCCGAAATTCACCAGGTGGTCTCTAATGCATGGATGTCAGCCAACCCTACAACAGGTTCTCTGGCCAGCAAATGGAGGAAAAAAATCACCGCAACTCAGAAGGAGCTCAATTCTTGGGCTCAACAAAAATTTCAAAGAGGAGAAACATACCTAACCAGATCCAAATGGGTCCTACAGCAATTAGACAGAGTCGAGGAAACTAGACAGCTGAATATGGTGCAGTTCAACTTAAGGATTCGCCTTAGGGAGAATATCTTCAGATTGGCACGGGACAAGGAAACTCGGTGGAAACAAAGATCAGGGGCAACATGGCTGAAGTTAGGTGATAAAAATACGAAATATTTCCATGCAGTCGCGAATGGTAGGAAAAATTGGAACTCGATAACCGGGCTACAGGGTCAACAGCTAGGTGACGGAGAATTAAATAGTTATATCTACCATCACTTCGAAGCATTACTTGGACACCAGGTGCCGCATGACATACCATTCAACTTAACAAGCAAGGTGGGGCCGGCATTCCCAGAACTTCTACAAAATTTGGACACTCAGGTTACAGAAGAGGAAATTCTTTCTGCAATTAAGGACATGCCTAAGGATAAGGCGAGTGGCCCGGATGGCATGCCGATTGAATTTTACAGGGCATTTTGGGCAATAATAAAAGGAGATTTATTCCCACTAATAACAAATTTCTTTGACCAGGGTGGCACTGTGCGAGGCATTAACAGGGCAACCATCACACTCATTCCCAAAAAATTAACCCCCACAACAATTGCGGACTACCGACCGATCAGCGTCATTAACACGGTAGTTAAAATTGCAACAAAAGTTCTCAGCTCTAGACTACAGCCATACTTAACAACCTTGGTGATGAGCAGTCAGACGGCATTTATCAAAGGCAGATCCCTAATGGAATCATTTCTGGTTACACGCGAGTTGCTCACATTTTGTTCTAAACAGAAACTGCCGTCGGTTCTGTATAAGGTGGATTTTGAGAAAGCATTTGATACGGTAGATTGGTCCTTTATGATAAACCTATTGATAGAAAGGGGCTTCCCCCCAAAATGGTTGGCTGCTGTCATTGGTGTAATGCACTCTTCAACGTCAGCAGTGCGAGTAAATGGCTCACTAACCCGTTACTTCTCGCACAGGAGGGGACTGAGACAGGGGGATCCTTTATCCCCTATGCTATTCATACTGGTGGCAGACTCACTCAATAGATTCCTGAGGAATGCAACTCATGAAATGGGTCCAAGGGTGTTTCTTCCAACGAAGGCAATTCAGTTTGCCGATGACACGGTAATTATCACGGAGGCACACCCGACAACCTTGAAAGTGATCGCACATATCCTAAAGTTATATGAGAGCCTTTCGGGTCTAAAAAAAACAGAGCAAAAAGCGCTTTCATCCCAATAGCGGTAAAACCAAGAATGGTACAAATCATATCTTCAATTCTGTCGGTGCCGATGGCACAACTACGGCTAAAATATTTGGGTTTGCCGCTTACAGTCGGAAGCCTGGCCAGCAAGATACATTACCAAACTATGATTCAGACAATAAGAGGGAGAATTGAAGGATGGCAACCAAATCTCTTATCCTACGGGGGCAGATTAACGTTAGTCAAATCTGTACTCTCGGCTTTGCCATTACACTTCATGCAGGCGTTGAAACTACCGAGGGGAGTCATTAAGCAAATTGACCGTATGAGGAGATCTTTCCTATGGAAGGGAACGCAGACATGTAAGGGTATAAACTGTTTGGTAAATTGGAATAAGACATGTGCGTTACAAAAGAATGGAGGTTTGGGAATCCTAGACCTTGAACAACAAAATGATGCGCTCTTGGTCAAATGGCTATGGTGGTTCCATAAAAAAATAGAGAGTCAGTGGGCGGAGACCATAAAAATGCTTTATCGTGTGACATCTCCAATAACATGGCAAGCAAACCCACCAACTAGCTTCTTCCTCAGAGAATTGGCATTACTATTACCACTGTACACATGCTCTGTCCAACCAATCAACGGAGAACTAACATGGAAATGGAACGCCAATGGCAGATTCTCCTGCTCATCAGCCTACCGACTGATACATGACACAGGGGTAGAAATCGAATACCACCGTTGCCTCTGGAAACTAAAAATACCGATGAAGGTAAAAATCTTCATATGGCTATTAATGGATAACAAGCTACTAACGCAGCAAATTTTGCACATGCGAGCTTGCCCGGTAGACATTGGGTGTCAGTTTTGCGGCAGCACAGAGCTAGAAACCCGGGACCATATCTTGTGGGATTGTGGCTATGCAAGAGCATTTTGGAGGGGGTTATACTCACGTTCGAATATGCGTAGATCAAGAGCAGATAACATCTGCGATGCTTGGCTTAGGGGTAGATTGAGTGTAGGGCCAACAGTGAGGAAATTGTGGGATACGGTTTGGGCGGCGGGAGCCTGGGGGCTGTGGAAAGAAAGAAACAGACGTACTTTCTCGAGAGCCACAAAAACCACGGCCATCCTAATCAACGAGGTGGGGACTGACATCCATAACTGGAACCTTTTTGCTTAAATAAAGTGTATATAGAGCTATGGAGGTTTATTCATTAAGGTTGATCAGTTAGAGATGGCAATGTATAAAGCTTTACAATTATTTAGGAACCTGTAAAAATTTTTTTTATCAATACAAATGTTACCGGCAATTGCCGTTAACCATCAAAAAAAAGAACTAACATCCAAGAGAAAATAAAGATAAAATATAATAAAAAATCTAGGAAAACAAATAAGAGAAGAGAATACATTACTAGTATGCTGCCCATTGTCTTCAGTTCTGCTTACTCGAAACGCCTTTGATTCCTCAATCCAATCGCCTTTGATTTGTGGAGAAGAGAAATAAAATGGAGAAGTTTGTAGAAATAAAACCTAGATGAAAGATGTTTTTCCTGCTGCCTCCCTGCTATTAAATAGCCTTTTTCGTGCTTTAGAAAATAAATCTCCGAAATCTGGCAGCCAATCTGAGAAGATCTCTCAAAATCAGGCAAAATTGGCATTGGTGCGGCCTTTTGCGGCCCGCACAAAATGAAAAGTCGGCCAAACACTGCGCGGAGAAAGAGATTTGTGCAACCCGAATAAAATTCCTGCGACCCGCATTTTCTGTTTGTGCAGCCCGCATAAAATTTCCTTCAGGCCGCACGATGACCCGCAAAACTCTCTGACTCGACTGGAGCAAAACTTGTGAATTCCGAATTTTTATTTTTTGGTTGAATTTATTTTGTGCAGCCCGCACAAACTCGCAGAATTGCTCATTTTTGCTCGATTCCTGCGAATTAGACAATGCAAAGGCAGTAACTTGGTTCTTGGATGTATTCTATACTAAACTAAGATAAAATACAAGAGATTTGGTACAGATTTAGAGATAAAATTCTAACCGAAAGTATATGTAATTGAGGCTTATCATGTACCAATTCGCACATTGCAATATATCATAGCTTCACTCTTATAAGAATATGATGAAATAATAATGATTTTGTATTTAAAATTGAGCATTTATATAATATATGAACCGTTGCCAAGGAGAATCATTATCGCAGATTATATAATTCGGAGCAGTAATCGTCAAAACAAAAGTTTCAGAGCTTAATTGTCACAAATAAAAAAGTAGGGAAGGAATCCAATAACAATTCAATAATTCACATACTTTCTTGCTCTTTCTCTTAGCTCCATAATTCGTAAATTCAATTTCTGTTCTCTCACAAACAAATATTTTCTTTATAGAAAACATATTATTCTGCTATCATTGTTGAAAGAAGCTATATCAATCTCTACAACGGTTGCGCCCGCAGGTAGAGGAATACCGGCGTAACTTGGGGCAAACTTAACCGATTATTCATGCGCTTAGGACGGAAGTTGCCTTAGGTCTGCATTTTGCAGCTCTGGGTAATAAAGTTTTTTTATATAATTATTATTTATTTAGTGATCAAAATTCAGATTTAAATCTAGTTGGTTAGTTAAATTTTTCCAACAGTCTAAGGCAACAACCTGTAATCTGAATTTGATGAAATTAAAATTCTGATTTTAATTATTTTATAATTGTAAAATTAATTAGGTTACCGAAATGCAAGATAAAAAAAATCAAAATTATGATCATAACAAAACCTATTTCCCTGATTCGGGTAGTATTTTGTATGAACTATCACTGTGGTTTTGTGATTTAAATTAGCCGTTATGATTACTCTAAAATTGCATTCAATCATTATTATTTGATTTAAATTATAATCGGAGAAGTTAGGAATATAAATCTGAATTTGGATAGATGTTGCGATTTATGAAATTAAATTCAGTCCCTTACATACAAATTAATGTTATGCTGATTGAACGCATTAAGAATTATATTTGTTAATTAATTTCCAAGTATGAGAAAGGCTTTCTGCTATAAAATAAAAATAAATCTTAATAGTAAATTAAGTTTTTAATTTAGTTGGTGCTAATCTTCTTGACTGAAATTTTCTTGAATTTTATTTATTCGATCAAGTTAACAAAGAACTTTGATCACAACAGTTGATGTTATTCTGAGATCTATTAATATATTGAAAATTCTAAAAATTAATATCGGTAAAGTTATAAATTAAGTTACAATTGAATTAGTGAAGTGTTATGTGTGCGCCAGATTTTAATTATATGATTGTTTTTTTTTTAATCTGGTCACTGAGAAATGAAAACTGAAATTCCTAAGTATTTTTTTTGTACTATATATATGACGAAATATTATAATGATGAAGAAGTCTCCTTTGGCATCGGACAGGAAATACTATATGAAGAAGTCTTTTTTTGTACTATATATATGAAGAAATATTATATGAAGAAGTCTTTTTTTTTGTACTATATATATGAAGAAATAATTAAATATTATATGAAAACTGAAATTAGTGAAGCCAACCCGTGGACCGGACCCGGACCGATCCAGACCGTGTCCCAAATCCGTCCCGGATCGGGGTTAGGCAAGGGTCGGTCTGGGGACGGGCCGATTCTTTATAGATTGTCAGAAATATTGGTTAGAGTGAACGGAGAAAAAAAAATCCACCTCTAAAAACGTGTAAAAGATGGGTGAGTGATGTGTCCAGTTTTTTTTTAAATACTTGATATCTTAGGTATGAATACTTAATGTATTATATATGAATACTTGATGTATTATATATGAATACTTATGCGCGTCAGTTGTAAAATTTTTCAAATATAAGCAATCCCCCTAGTTAATTAGTGGTCCCCCACGTAATTAATAATTGATACACGTTTTCTTTTGTCTTTTTGTGCTTGAAGTTGTGGTCCCCTAGATAATTAATGATTGGGAAATGAACGAGGGATAGGAGCCGGGAAAAAAAAATTTATCCTTAAATTTTATGAACAGGAGCTGAAAAGTCATTATTACTACTTTTTGAATTGCACGGCTAGTTATCTCTTGTCACATCTCAATATCTCCTGTCACATCTCAATATCTTAAAAGGACACCGTGCATTATACCCGTGCACGTTAATGCAGAGGATGAGGACTCGTACAAACCTGACCTGATGTGTCATTGTCTTCTTTTTTTTTTTTTTTTTAATTATGCATCTTTCTCACCAAGCACTTGTCAGCTGGGACGTTGTTACATAAGTCTGCTTTCCGTTCCAATTTTCATCTAATTGACTTGAATTGGGAACACTCAACACTACCATCTAAGCATGATTTTATCTTTTGGTAGCTTTATTTGGTGACAACTTAACGGTAAAACCTTGTATGGATCGTTCGGAAAAATAGTTCTAAATATCTTCATTCTTATATTAAACACGTAAATGGAGGTTGACTAAGATACAAATGTTTGTTCATAACCTTCGAAACAAACGTTTCGGTTTTCCGATTTTCAAAGTCCAAATAGTCGATCCAAACGGTTAGATATTCAATCTATATTAAAATGTGCTTGGAGACCAAATTTTATATTTTTTGGAATTTTTTTACTATTTATTAAGATGGTCTGAAGGTTGCTGTTTTTCAATGGTGCAGAAGTTTAATAAAATCAGCGATTTTCAGGTTGATACTAGTTCTCTTTAATCTTCTATTATCTGGTCTATTATTTTCTGAATCTTCAATGAGAGTTCCTTTTTCCATTTTTTTGAAATTAGTCCCAAATTTTTTTAATACTTCTCCTAAGACTTAATTACTAACTAATAAATTTTAATAAATTTCATGTTCAGAATGTATAAATATTCTAATCTAATGTGGTATTTATTTTTGATACATTCAATCAGACCTTCTAATAGGACAGTAAAATCAGAAAGCACTACTACAAAAAAAGAGATTATATACGGACAAAAATGGAGGAGCTACATGGATTTCCTACCGTGTTTAAATCGAGGGTGTATGAATAGTTCAATAATTACACACAGACATTTGTCCGTGTGCAATTTCAACGATTCTACACGGATAACTACACAAACAGCCGTGTAGAAAGCCCAGAATGTGTCGCTCTCCATGTTACCGAGCTACACGGATATTACCTAAACAACCGTGTACGATTCTTTTTGTACACGGACTTTTAACTAAAAAACCGTGTAGCTTGCCTCTTTCTACACGGATATTTAGTTAAATATCCGTGTAGCTCTCCTCTTTCTACACGGACATTTAACTAAATGTCCGTGTAGCTCTTTTTTTTTCTACACGGACTTTAGTTAAATGTCCGTGTAGAAAGAACATTTTTTTTTTTTTTTTGTATTTTTTGTTTTTGGGCTAGCCTCCAGTTTTGCTAGCCAGTTTTGTTACAGAACTATTCAAAATTCATATAACAAGAAATTCATATTTTCCAGATTAGCAAGAAATCCATATTTTCTAGATTAGGAATAAATTCATATTTTTCAGATTAGCAAAAAATTCATATTTTTCAGATTAGCCAGAAATCCATATGCAATAAATTATACAATATTCATATACACCAAATTATACAAAATTATGGAAATCCATGTTGAGCATTGCAAAATTCCGTTCGAAACCACCTTGCCCACACACACCTGATATCGTCGATCTGCTCCTTGGTGTAATGCGGTTCCTTTGGCACATTCTACAATTACAATTTGGTATTAGTTAGTAACAAGAAAAGGTAGATGATTTGTTGAGATAGCTTCTGTAGTTTTTTTCTTTCCATGCAAAGTTGTATTTTGATGCTTGCAAACTTTTGTTGTAACACTCTGATAGCTTCTATCAGTTTTTCAAAAAAAAAAAAAAAAAAAATAGGGAAGCTCACTTGGTATTATGATCGATTATTATCCCTTTAGATTCATTTCCATATATACTTTATGTCATAGTCAGTTTTTCCTTCTGTTAATTTCTCTGTTAGACAAAATATGGAAGTTTTTCTCCTATTTGGAATCAAATTATAGATCAATAAGGAAAGTATATAGGTGGTCCATCTATGACAAACTTCCTCTCTCCCCTAGAAAAACATAGAATTTTACTCAAGTTTGTTCCCTATAAGGGCGACCTCAGGCACTCCATTGGTGCAATTCACCATGGTTATTCCTTTGATACTATTGGTTAGTGTGTGTGCAAAAAGAATATTTATTGACGAAAATTAAAAGCTCACCTCAAAATATTCTAACGAAGTATATATGATGATGAGTTATTACATGTATAAATTTATGTATGATTTTATCATACTTGGTGTTTTAATAGTTAATTTGTTTTCATGATATATAGTTATTACTAGTAGCATTAAACTCTATAAAATATGAGAGAATATTTTGATTTTTAATAAAAGATAAAATGTCATGAAAAAAAAGATAATATATATAAGATAAATCAAGAGGAAAAACTGTTTCTATTGATATTCTCTCTGATTTGTTTCCATAATAGAATAGATATAGAGAGAAAATTGAAGCAGTTTCTCATTTTGTCTAACAGAAGGAATTAACGCTGTTAGTATTGATTAAACGATAAGACTTAGAGCATCTACATCCCAGCAACTCAAATGAGTTTCTAAATAACTGTTAACCATTTTTTAGAAATTAAGGTCTTTAAAGTTTCTAATTCTCACATTGCTGAAATTAATTTAGAGTTTCTATTAAGCCACGTCAGCAACAAATTAAAAATGAGAAATAATTTGAACCAATTATTTGACCAACATGGAGTTTATAAACAGTTTCTAAATAAGAAACTCTTCCACATCTCTGAAACTGAATTAAAAACTGTCACATCATGTTAGAAACTCTAATAATACCACGGATGCAAATATTGTTAATTCCAAACCCCATTGATAATTGGTAGAGTGATCGACTGATATTGTTAAAAATGGTGTTTAGTGGTTGAAAACGAAAACCGAAATAGCACCTGAAATATTATCTCCTCTCTTCTCCCTTTTAGTGTTGATAGAATTAAAAGTTACCCTTTCAGAAATTTAAACTCCAAAGACACAAAAGATGAGTACACACATTTTGAGCCTTCTAAAATAATTATAAAATAACAACAACAAAAAATCAGTGAAATAACAATGAGTAACGATATAACTAAAAATTTACTTATAAACTATGTATCAGTGTTGTAAATAACAGTATGCGCTTATCGAACGGACATGGTACATTCAAATGATTAGTCGAAAATAATAAAAAATAATCAGTCAATTAGTCGGTAAAATTTGTGACGATTTGATCGCCGTCAACGACTAATCGGTCTAAACAACCGTTTTTTATAACACTGCTATGTATGATAAAATCAACATAGACAAAGACAACAACAATACATATATCAATAATATAACATACTATAAAATCACAAAGGCAGCTGGACTAGATTAGCCACAAATTTTGAAATTAACACAATTCATAATTAAAAATTAAAAATTCACAGTTAAATTGTAAAAAAAGACTGCGACTTCTTTGGGCTGCTTGACTTGGCAAAGGGCAGATAAGTCATTTTGTTGATTTGAATTCAAATCCGCAACGGATAACAGACAGAACAAGAAAATTCAAACCCACAAAAATAATACTTTTTTTGGCTGGGTATTAATAACCACGTGGCCCCATTTTTATTTCATCAAAGATTCATCGTCTTTTCGAATAGATTGGATTCTCATCAAGACAAAAATTAAAAACTATAATAAATGTATAGACCAGGAACCGGTCCACCAGTAAATTTCACGTAAAATTTCCGAGTTTAGTAACCAAAGTTTACAAGTAAAATTATAAATAATCTCCATTCCATTATTAAGCACGTTGGGTGTCCGATCCGCCAACGGCTACGATTGAAAGATTAATTTTTGAATTTAATCTCAGCTCTCCAATCACATAATCTATCTTCTTTTGATTAAATGCATCTGTTTTATGTGTAGAAGTTTAAATTTAGTTACAAACATACTCGCCACAAATACCGCCACACGATGCGTTACAATTAAAATTAAACAGACTCTAAAATTTAGCGATATAAATCTTCGTTTTCTTATTTCTCCCTCTTCAATTGATATTTTCTATATGACAAATCACAATGCAAATCAATTTTTTGTTCACTTCCTTATTTATCTACTTTCTTATTTCTATACATATTACTATGATAAATCTAGAATATATTTCTAATTTTGTTTCTTTTATGAAAATTTGTCATTTTGTATGAGAATTTATTTTGGTTATCTTATCATATATTCCGTTGCAACGCACGGGCACGATACTAGTAGTTACTTATGTAAAACTGATTTTTTTAATTTTATTAAATTATTAAAATAAAAAGTTCCATTAAAATTTGTATATTGACTAGTGATGCACGATCTTGTTTTTTTTTTAAAAATAAAAATAAAAACAAAAGCACAATGCAAAATCTCTGATAGGTTACTTATTTTTTTTGACAAGTAAATTCGAGAGTAAGTCATGCTTTTTATATTTTGCACGGGATAATTCAATATAATGATAATATTCAAAAGATATTTTGTTATATTATCATTGCAATTTTATATATAATTAATTGGTTTTTGTTTGTTCAAAATCAGAAAAGTTAGTATGTTATTTACAAGTTTGATGAATAAGTATCAGGGTTTTATATAGCGTGCAATAGCGGCACTGTAGTGTTTTTGGACCATAAAGCTATGGCGTTATCAGTACTATAGCGGCGCAATATTAGCATAACGTTATTTTTTTAGCCGTTCTGTTATGACACAATAAACGCTATTTAAACCTTTTGATACTTGTGCTTTTTAGTTCTATTGGTTAAAATTAAGATATTTTTTATGTATATTGTTTGATTTGGTGGGAATCAGTTCAAGACTTCTTTACTATTAATTTTTCTTTATTCAATATTTGATGAAGTCTTATTCAAATAAAAAAATGATAAATTCTTTAAAGTGAATAATAATGTTATTAAGCTGTTAAGAAATTCTAAAAATGATAGTAATTTAATTAAATTTTTTTTTTGCGTTACCTGTTTAAAAGAATTTGGTGTTCTCTTGCGTAGCACTAAGCACAGCTCACAGCTCACACACTAAATAGTGCACCAAGACCACCTAATTTTTCAAATTTCAAAGGACGGGTCGCTGTGTCACATGACTCTCACGTGACCCCTAATTCCAAATTCGAAATCGCGAAGAGCGGTCTGGGAACTCTTAACCTCTCTCATTCGCCACCAGTCCCTCAATCTCGACCTCTCCAAATCCAAATCATTCCCTTTTTCTCATCAGCCTCGATTTCTGAACGATAGAGGTAAACCAAAACCTAATAATCCCTTGGTTTCCCGATCTTATCCTGTGCCTCCTCTCTTTCTTATCACGATTTGCTCCCATTTCGCTGAAATCCGAGTTTTCTTGAGGTTAGTAGGTACATCTTAATGGATATCAACACTATTTTGTTCCTTTTAATCTGATCTACTTTTATTTTTGTAGATTTAAGGAGATAAAGCAGGCATCGGAGCTATGGAGGGCTCAGATGACTCTGTGAAGGTCGCTGTGAATATTCGACCGCTGATCACCTCAGAGCTTCTCAATGGGTGCACCGATTGTGTGACTCTCACCCCTGGCGAACCTCAGGTCAGATCCCTGCACATTTCTCCTATTTCTTCTTTCCTATTTGTCAATTTTGTGAGACTATGTGTAAAAGCGGTGCAAATTACAAAATAGGAATAGTCCTGTGTTGTTTTTCTTGTGCTTTTCCAAGCCATAGTCAACAAAAAAGGAGTTTTCACCTTTAAGATTAAGTTTGGAAATAAAACTAGGTTTCTTCTCAATCTTGTTGCAAGGAAACAAATGATCGATTGATCTTGTCACAGCTTATTTTCCTAATTGAAAACTGTACATGTTGTTTGAACAATACCCTTGAACAAAACTTCCTTTTGAAATAACCATCTAGTCTGTACTTTAATTAAAATAATTCAACATGCAAATTGCAATCGCCACACACACTTTTTGTTAGTATCGATCAATTGCATAGCAGCACAATTCATTTTCTGTGAGAAACTATCATTCTTTTCTTGTACAGCAGCTGTGAACCTCCTTTCCTTTTGAAAATTGTGTAGGTCCAAATTGGTTCGCACGTGTTTACGTATGACCATGTGTATGGGTCGTCAGGTGCACAATCATGTAGAATTTTTGAGGAATGCGTACTGCCCCTTGTTGACGCGTTATTCCATGGCTACAATGCCACTGTGCTGGCATATGGACAGGTTTGTAATATGAGCCATCTTGTTCCACTTTTTACCCGAATGGTGAACTAAGCCTTCTTAGACTCAGTTATCCCTTAGTTGAGTGATCAATCTTCACTTGTTCCAGTTTTTGCCCCATTTAACCCTCAATTTATGAAATAAGCACCAAGTTGTACTAGTTCCATAATACCTGAGTCAACCTGGTATATTAATCCCTTTAAAATGCATATACATGGTTTGTGCATACATAACTGGGTTATTTTCTCACAAATATTGTTGCTATTTTTTAAAATTATAGACTGGCTCTGGGAAGACATATACCATGGGCACTAATTATCCCGGAGAAACTAATGCTGGCGGGATCATACCCAAAGTCATGGAGGAGATTTTTGAAAAAGTAAACAAACATAGGGACAACATAGAATTTCTCATCAGAGTTTCATTTATTGAGGTATGATAATTAAAATCCAAAGAATATTTGTACTGGTGTGGTATGTTCTCACTATCAACACTGTAGCTTGCAATTACTATCCACTCATTCTTATTTTCTAACCTTTTGAATATCCCATGCTTTAACAAAAATTCAGTTTCTGTTGATAGTAATCTATGTCCATCTTCCAAACAAAATTCAAACCAAATATTTTTTAATTGTCTAAATCAATACTATTCTTTTCTGCTAAATCTTCATGGCAGATTTTTAAAGAGGAGGTATTTGATCTCTTAGACCCACAAACCCAGACAGCAAAATCTGAGACATGTCAAGTGATGAGAACGGGGCCTGGTCCTAACCGAGTGCCGATTCAGATCAGAGAAACAGCACTTGGTGGCATCACCCTTGCTGGTGTCAGTGAACCGGCAGTAAAATCAAAAGAAGAAATGGCTTCTTTCCTGGCTCGAGGGTCTTTGAACCGTGCCACTGCTAGCACACATATGAATAGCCAGTCGAGGTATCTCTCTTTTATTTCTCAGTTCTTTTTATTTGATTATTTTGTACATTCAGCACGCATAGGTGTCAAATGTTGAAGATCTCATTTTCCTTTTAGTAAAAGATGTGAATACTTATTATAATCTCTCCAGAATTGTGGATAACTTCTGTTAGTTATATTACTGTTACCTTGCTCATTGCATTATCAAAAGTTGTATGATTGAATGTGTACACATTGCAAGTTTTTCATGTTGTCTGATAGTATCTAAAACCAAGACAAGAAATGATATTTCTTGATTCTTATAGGCAAAGTTACCTTTATTAAAGTGCCATAACATCTTTTCAGTCTTTATGTTAGTTTCTTAAAGATCCCTTGTTTCCCTTCACAGCCGGTCTCACGCTATCTTCACCATTTGCATTGAGCAAAAGCGGACTGCTGGTTCATCCCAAAGCGATGCTGGAGATGATATCCTAATCTCCAAACTTCATTTGGTTGATTTAGCCGGCTCAGAGCGTGCCAAGCGTACCGGGGCTGATGGCTTGAGGTTTAAAGAAGGTTGGGACCATATAATATTCCTTCTTTACTGTTCTCTTAGTAGCTAGGACCTAGGTTTAAAGTAACTACGATATGAACAAACGGTAACAAAAGAAGAAAGTCAGGTGTTGGTTGTTTCCTTGTCATTAAAAGAAAATATATATCATTATATGTCCAAAATTGATTGCAGTAGGGAACTGAAACAAGAATAAGAAAATTGCCCAAAAAAGAATAACACAATTGACAATGTCTAACCTTCTTCTCACTTGAAGGGAGAAACTAGAACTTTGTTTACATAATATTTTTCATATTTATCCAGGGATACATATAAATAAAGGCCTTCTATCTCTTGGAAATGTCATCAGTGCGTTGGGTGATGAGAAGAAGCGCAAAGAGGGAGCTTTTGTTCCCTATCGGGACAGCAAGCTGACTAGACTGCTGCAGGTATATGGAATAGAAGTTTTACTTTTCAAGGGGACAAAGAAATTGACTGCTGGTTCATTTTTGTGATATTTGGCTGCTGATTTTTGAATAGTAACATTACCGAACTTGCAATTTACATCTTTCAGTACAACTTTCGTTGCTGATTTGAGTTGTTACTTGGTAGTCTTAGTTCATAAATGTAGAACTTTGTTACTTCTGGAGCAATTGGTTACTTTAATTGATGTTGGAAGTATTGCATTTAAAAATTTCTTGTTCTGTATGTTTGATTGATTTAGATATGAAAAAATTCCTTTTGTAGGATTCTCTTGGAGGCAACAGCAAGACTGTTATGATCGGTATGTTTTGTTCTCTCTCTCTCTCTTTTCTTGTAGTGGTATAATTAGAAAATGCTGTTCATTGCTTATTCAATATGTACATCTTGTCTGCAGCTTGCATTAGTCCTGCTGACTCAAACGCTGAGGAGACAATAAACACTCTCAAGTACGCAAACCGGGCCCGGAACATCCAGAACAAAGCAGTTGTAAGATAAGCTATCATTTACAAACTTGAGTTCTTTCTTCTTCTGTTGTGGTTATTAATTTCCATTGTTTATGCATATATTTAGATCAATCGTGACCCAGTGGCAGCTGAAATGCAAAGGCTGCGAAGCCAGTTGGAGCAGTTGCAGGGTGAACTTCATTTTGCTCGCAGCGGCGGTGCTTCGCTTGAAGAGATTCAGGTACAAACATACCTTTTCTAAGCTCTTTGTTGTATTAAGCATAGTATTAGGTAAATGCTATTCACAAAATGTTAATTTATCTTGGGTAGTGCAAGTGCATGCCTGCTGCCCTACTAACATGACATGATTGTCTCTGAATTCTTTTAGAGAACCTTACGACTTGATAAAAGATTTTGGAACTACATTGATTGAACCTGTGTGGTTATGAAGACAAAACTTTAATTGGTGTCAAAAAACGTGCAGATCCTACAAGAGAAGGTTTCGCTATTAGAGTTGAAAAATCAAGAACTTCTACATCGATTGAAGGAGACTCGACGAATATGCGATGATTTGGCCCAGAAAGCCACAGCCGCTCAGGTATACTCGTACACCTTGACAAGATTTAAGCACAATCTTGTGCATTTTTTCGTCATCATTATAGTTATAGTCAAGTTTTAGCGCATTAGTCTGTATTTGATTAGTGAATTCTGTGGTTAGGTGGAGAAGGACCAGCTTATTTTGAAGATCGAAGCAGCTCGTGGTGGGAAACCTTGGGATGAAATTGATGACTTGGATAACGAAAAGGTTGCAACCTGAAAAAATAGAATCATTTCAAAGATTTTTTTTATTCATCTCCTGAGGAGGGCATGAGTTTTTGTGCCAATTATTTTTTTCACTTGATTCATGTGTTAAACACGTGTAGGATGTCGACCTAATTAAGAGCTACTTATCAAGGATCCAACAGCTTGAAGCAGAATTAAGAAAGAATAAAAATATTTCCTCCTGTCCCAGAAATGCTTTTTATGAGAGGCTGGAGTTGGACAAGGATGAAATTTCTGAAGACTTGGGCTCAGTTGGTGAAGTAGAATCTTCTAATGCATCAAGTAATTTAATCTAATGACATTCTGTATTCGTATTTATGCTTATATCAATTGGACCTATCAACTTGTTCATCTTTGAACTGAAACAGTCTTATTACGGATAAGTTTCTATTTTATAGCAAGAAAGTGAAGAAGGTGATATTATTGATGGATTTTTAATGCTTAGTTGAGGGTGAAGATAAGGAGAAGGAAATGGAGCATTCTTCCTTGCAAGACAGGCTTGATAAAGAACTGAAGGATCTTGATATGCGACTCCAACAAAAAGAGGTAATAATTTAAGGCAAAGTTATTTCCAAGGAATTTCAGGGAAAAAAGGTATTGTTTTTTGCTTGTGACTAATACAAATTTATGCATGTTCTGTCGTATGAAAAAGGCTGAGATGAAGCAATTTGCAAGGGGAGACACTGCTGTGCTCAAGCAACACTATGAGAAGAAGCTTATGGATATGGAACAAGAGAAGAAATCTCTTCAGGTCTAACACCTTTTGTTTGATTTGTTCTTGGGTGCTAATAGAGTTCCAAGCATAAGAGAAGATATTAATTTTGATTGTCGATTTTGCAGAAAGAGATCGAAGACCTTCGCTGCAAATTATCAAACATATCATCTCTTCCTGATGAGAGTGGTAAGAAGTTAAAGGAAGATTATTTGCACAAGTTGAACACTCTCGAGGCACAGGTAACACCTTGAAAGTATTTCAGTCTGGCAGTTCCATGTACGGGTGTATCATATTAATATACTTTTGTACAGGTATCTGAGCTGAAGAAGAAGCAAGAGACACAAGCTCAGATGCTCAGACAAAAACAAAAGAGTGATGAAGCGGCCAGGCGGCTACAGGATGAAATCCAGAGAATAAAGTCTCAGAAGGTAAGCTTTTAACTTCCTCTCCATCTGATGACAATATTTTGAATGCGTTTGTTGCCCCCAAATTAAATCTTTTGTTTGATTGTCGTGTGATTATAGGTTCAACTTCAACAAAAAATTAAACACGAATCTGAGCAATTCAGGGCTTGGAAGGCTTCCCGGGAAAAAGAGGTCTTGCAGGTATGATTCATTTCATCCTTTCGTTATATTAATCGGGCACACATTTTACTGTATTTAAACAGTTCTCAACTTGTTACGTAGAGTTTTCCATGTTGTCAACACATGCTATAATATAACGAGTCACATGTGTCCATTAAAATCACAAATATTAACATAATATTTTTTATTTTGGCAATAATTTGCCCTAACGACATTGTTTTCTGTTATTAGCTAAAGAAAGAAGGGCGAAGAAACGAATATGAGATGCACAAACTTCTAGCTTTGAACCAGAGGCAAAAAATGGTATAATTTCCGAACCTTTTGCGTAACAATTTCCTAATAAAGAGCAAGTTCTCATGTAGACAAAACTCTTTGATTGTATAGGTGTTACAAAGGAAAACTGAAGAAGCTGCCATGGCCACAAAACGCCTGAAGGAGCTACTAGAGGCAAAGAAGGCTTCTTCACGTGAGTTGGCAAATGGTCCCGGCATCCAGGTAGTAGCTAGAATTCACCTATTTTGACACTGTTACCTTTTTTTCATTTTTTTTACCCTGTATTTTCTAATTTGAAGGCCTTGATGCATACTGTGGAACATGAACTTGAGGTTACAGTGAGGGTACATGAAGTACGGTCGCAGTATGAGCGGCAAATGCAAGAGTAAGTGTCTCTTTTATATTTATTGTTATATTGTTCAGTGTCATTGCTTCGTTATATTCGTGTAGTAAGGTTACTGCTATCGTAATTTGTACTTTTTATTTTCTTCTATGTATATTTGGGTAAACAGACGAGCTGCAATGTCTAAAGAGATCGCAAGGCTCAAGGAAGAGACTGAAATGCTCCGTAAGAAAATAATGAGGTTGCTGTTTCTCTGTTTTCTCCATTCCTTTTCTCAGCTCTAGTGGTGCTTCTATCTCTTGATTCTTATTGCCTGTTGCTTAAATGACAGTGATCGCCCACAAACAATGTCACCTAGTGCACGTAGTTCGAGAATTTCAGCACTAGAGAATATGCTGGCAGCATCTTCTAGCACTATGGTGTCAATGGCGTCCCAGCTGTCAGAGGCTGAGGAAAGGGAGCGGGGCTTCAATAGCAAAGGGAGATGGAATCAGATCCGGTCCCTCCCTGAGGCTAAGAACATGTTGAACTTCCTCTTTAATCTTGCCTCTTCATCCAGGTATTGCTCCAATTAAACGTATTAATGCTTCATGTTGCGAGACGGAAACATGCAGCATGAGTATAACATCTGTTTTTTCTTCAGATGTCAGGTAAGAGACAAGGAAGCTGAGTGCAGAGAAAAGGACATGCTCATCAGTGAACTAAAGGCAAAAGTTGTTCGCCTGACAAGTGCTGTTAGACAGCTTGAAGCACAGTCTGGAGAGCTTCAGGTTGAGAACATGCATCTCAATGAGGTCAGAACCCCAATTCTTGCTTTAGTTTGTGAATGTGTGCTTGTCTCTTGTGTAGTTTAAACTTTCATTGCTAGCTTTTGAAGTAGAGCTGACTTTCTCTATTTTCTCTTTCCTTGTTGTAGGTTCTCTCTACTAGGAACAATGAAATAAGTTATTTTAAGTCAAAGGTGAGATTCCTTGATTTGTTTCTGTTTGATTTGATAGTGCTTTCAAAGTGATTCATCTATCTTGTTTAGAAGTAGAACCCAAGAATATTTTTTCGGAAGACCATAGAACATAGCCCTTTGCAAAATCCTTAGCATGTGGTAATTGCAATCTTTTTGAGATGTTACATTTTTACCTAGTTTTGTTGTTCATTATTTTCTCCATAGATTTATGTGGACAAAACTGGCGATGTACACATTGAAGCAAATGATGGTGCAGAATCTGAAAATGACATGGAAATCTCTGATGTGGATTCCGATGACTCAGACTTTGTTGCTTGTGATCAAGCAGATGAAGAGTCAGACTGGGTCAGCTCCATTAAAAAAACACGCAAAAAGAATAGAAAAGTAACTTCTGTACCCTCTCGATATCTCTTCTCGGGCACTACAAGCAGAGGCGTGAAGTCAGAGATTTCATCTGATGGGGCCGAAGAAACTGCATCTGGCCAGTGTTGTACTTGCAGCAAGTCGTCTTTCTGTAAGACAAAGAAGTGTGAGTGCCGCTTTGCCGGTGCTGAGTGTGGTTCCTCGTGTGGTTGCTCAGCTTCGAAATGTGCCAATCGCGGGTTTAATAATAACTATGAGGAGGGGAGCGGTTCCTTTTCTGACAAAGCTGACGAGGAGAAGAAGGAAGTCAATATGGCATCGCAAGCAGCCCATTTGCTCGAGAGTGCAATGGAGAGTGGGCTTGAAGCAAAAGAAGAAGAGGAAAAGGGCTCTAAGTCGAGAAAGCCACTCGGTGATATTGGAAATGTGAAGGTATGTCTCTGTAGATACAAATAATTCTTGAATATAATATGATCTTGTGTTACCTTTTTTAAAGTTCAGAAATAATAATATGTACCTTTTTTTGTAGGCATATGATAAATTTAGTTGTAGGAAAACTTGGAATTCATATCACCACAGTTAACTCAAAGTTTGAGTTTAGATCCGGACCGTCCGATCTGCTTTAGTACAAATATTAGGGGCCCGTGCATTCCACCTCAGGCCGGATTGGACTGGATTCTGATCGGACGGTCTGGATCTAAACTCAAAATTTTAGTTACTTCAAGGATCCTGACTTGGTAAACTTTTGGGTACCCCTTGCTTTAGGGCTCTGAAGGCAGAAAGTTGTGCCAGTTTAATATAAAATATAAATCATACTTAATGTTTTTGGGTTATGGTGTAACAGACCGATCAGCCCGGTGAAAAGATGAAATTGCGGAAGACTTGGCATAAATCTAAAGTTCAGATCATTCCCACTGTAGTGGGACCCACCATAACTCCAGAATCTGTATCTGTAAATAATGACGCACCTCCTAGGAGCCACGAGAATATTCCCTTGAGATTGCCGAGGGCCATGTCGTCTGCAACACTTCCAAGTGAGAATGCCACCAACACTCCACCCCTTGCTGATAGAAATGCTGTCAGATCTGACGATATGACTAGTATTAACAAGGACAATGGTGGCGCTGTCGTTGCATCAAGGTCACCCGCTCGGCTTATGAAGAATGCAAATGAGAAAGAGAATGAGTTGAGATGAGGTCAGGTGACATCAGGTAACTTGGGGTTATTGTGGGTCGATTAGATATTAGGGCGGTTTTGTTATAATTGCAACAATCTTTGTTGTGCGTTTGTTGATAGGATATGAAATCTGCCTTAGTTGTTGGATACTCTTATTTGTTTCTCTAGGAGCTAAGTTCGGGGATGATATTATTAGCATGGCAATGCTCTTTCTGGGAAGCCATTTTAGCAGCAATTTAGTATATTGGTCTCTGCTGTGAATTCATTTTTTTTAGGTTGTCAATACACTACTCAGTGTTTGTATGACAAATCAACCTCTGTTTTTGGTATATGGAAACATTTTGTTCCTTTCTTAAGACTTGTAGCGGATCTTGGAGCTGCTTCTAATCCGTACAAGCTGTAACAATAATAATTCTGTTCTTAAAAAAAAAACATAGTACGGAGCAATTAGCTGCGGCTATTGACAGGGTCGTTTTTTTTTACTATTGCCCTTGTTAGTCACATTAAGAAAATAATTAAGTGAGATGAAAAGATAAACCGCCATCCTCTGAGATATCTCATATTTTGTGTGATCGACATGTCCGGTGCCTATTTGGAGAGAGCGTAGGAGGCCTGTATTATTTGAGCTTTGAGATTCGTGTAGAACATATTTGAATGGTTGGGATTTTCCAAAAAGTCATGCAACATATGACTATATGAGATATCTGAGGATGCGAATTCAATAGAGATGGCCTGTCTGTGCAGACAAGTGTTTTTATTCTTTTCTTCTTTTTGTAAGATGATGATGCCTTTAGACATTTACTGTTCAATAAAGGATGGTCAATGTCTTATAAAGATTCTAAGTATGGGTGTTCAATAAAAAGATATGAAAAGAGAGGGTAAAAAGGAGAAAATGTAGGCCATTAAGAGGGCTATAATAATTATCATATTGAAACTTGCGCTGTATCGGAGCCGAAACGTTGCTGTCAGAACCCTCTAAGCAATTCTTCTTCCTGGACAAAAGCAGCTGATAAGCATCATTAATGAAAATATATATTGTTACATGTTTTATACTTTTCCTGGCGAGTTGTGACTTGTGAATTTAAGAGATTTGTTGGTAACCTACGGAAGGTTGTCAAATGCACAAATTTTACTAATTAAAACATGCTGCAAATGTCAAATTTCCATGTCAGATTTTAATATTTTTTTCGAAATGACAGCCGACAATTAACCGTGAAGTAATTAAGTGACAGCCTTCTAAGGAGGACATAAAGCTAAATGATGCATTTCGTATTTCTCAAAATCACAACCTCAAACTAGGGGGGTGTCAATGGGACCAGTATCCTCTGTAATATTGCACAGAACAGTAAATCACTTTACGGCCCGGATTTACTCTTTGCCGGTGCCTATTTGGGTGATTGGAGGGGGCAGTATTATTTGTGCTTTGAGATTCATGTAAATTTAAATTTGACGACTGAGAGCTCATTGTATTTTGTCGAGTATTACAGAGGATCTGAATTCGTGTCAATGGCCACCCTTTTAACCATTTACCCAACCCGTATTGTATTCGATGAGGCTCAAACTACCAACCTTCATGCTATCAACATTTCTAGAACAAGGCCTAAAAAACAAAGAACAAAATTTGACCCGCTGACGCATCAGAAATATCTTCCAATGATATATACTGAATTTTGAGAAGCGTCAGAAACCTTTCTAGGCATAATTGTTACTCAGACCTAGCAACAAATTAGATTCTGGAAAATTTGATGCAAGTCTTCCCTTTATTTAACATTATCCAAGAAAGAGATAACCCACCCCATGCACAGACATGATAAACAAGACAGTTGAGAAAAGATAGTCTATCAACTTAAAAAACATATTGCATGCAAAAGAACAGTAATGCGAACAACTTCATTTTAGCAGGAAACAAATTGAAGTGCCACAGAGCAAGAGATCATTTTCTTCCTGACAAATCCTTTTTCGATCCAACAATGTCTAATATGAGTTCTGACGTAGGGTTGATCCCAAGTCGAATTGCATACAGCAATCATGCAAGCATAATAAATAGATGTACTTAACCCTATGTTCATTTTCTAGTAGGAACAATCCCATTCTCAGTAAGGTACTCCACAAATTCGTCTATTAAGTACGGCCATGCTCCCTCTTCGTCATAGTTTGATAACTGTGGGTCTATGTTCTGAAAAGGAAACAAAGTAAAAAAAAAAAAAAAAATCACTGAGGTGATTTGGTGAAACCAAAATGAACCCGTAACAAAGTTGTCTTTTTTCTTTTTTTTTTCTTTTGGGTTGGAGGGGTGAAAACTGTCTACATGTGTACCTTGACAAATTCCAATAGCTGAGACCAAGTGTCCCTTGAGATAGCTTTGTTATGCCGAACCTGAAATATTAATCCAATTAGAAAACAAATATTCCTGATTGGAGTATAATATAAAACACCAACAATTTATCTCAAACCCAGAACTAAAGTATACACTAATAAATAAAAAAATCCTAAAATAGGACTAACATCCCCAGTCACAATCCAATACTGAAATACACTGATGCATTACCTAGCTACCAAAGCAACAAGAGTAACAACTAACCACCCTTCTGTATTATTTGACTGCAATTTTATACAAATTTTAGCCTTACTCATATAAATCCCATATTGAAGCAATCAGAAAACACATAAGAGTAAATTTATAAAAAAAGGGGAGAGAAATAATAACCTGAAGAAATTGGCACCAGTGCTCAACCAATGGCCAGTGTTTCTCGGAAAACAGTAGCCGCCACATACCAAGTGCTGTGTCCAGTGCTAGCGATTTTTGACCCTACAAAGTTGCCAAATTCACAATCAAGTCACCAGCAAATTACAAAAACAATGCAACAAAGGTGAATAAGAATATAATGTTGCAAAATCTGGGTAAAGAAATGGAGTAATTCCTTCAGAATGAGAAGTAACAAATCAAGTCAATTTAACTATCAAGTCGCTAGCATGATAAAATGGTATACAAAAAGGTTTTTGACGATTAAGCCGGGAATAGTTCGACAAATTTTTCTTCATTTCTTCCGACCTGACAAAACTAAAACTTCATATGCTTACTTGAGAACATCCATCGAATATCTACAGCATCTAACACTAAAAATTAATATAAATAATATTACCTTCTCTCGTGCCCAGCTGAAGGCAAAGTTGTATATCTCATGAAACTTGTCTGGTAATCCAGAAGAACACATACATTTAAACAAAACAAAAACCAACCAATGAAACTTTCCAATTTATTTTCTTTCAATTAAGTCGCCAGGAAGAGAAACAAGTACTTACGCTCGTCTCTGAGTTCATTGCGCAAGGATGGGAGCTTTTCACGGAGCTTAGGAATTGAATCCACACTGTTTATATTTGGCAAGTAGTGTTTAGAAAAGTTAATTGCTCTATCATCATAGGTTGAAATTTCAAAAAGGAAACAAACAAAATGAGTTTGGAGCAAAACTTTTACCCAAGAGATTGCAATCCACCAATGAATTCTTGGCGAGAAAATTCACACATTGTAGCAGCTTTCATATGCCAAGATAAAACCAACTAGTACAAAACAAGCATAGTAGTTGGATAGGATCAGTACTTATCAATAAATATTATTTACTTGTAGTAAAAAAGAAATGTAATCACTGTCTTTCAACACAAGGGGCAATACGCACCATGACAATGTCTTGAGGATCAACCTGCACAATTCAACAAAAATGTATCACTTCATCCGTTTCATAATTGCAAATAAATCCAAAGGGAGGTTATTTAAGTTGTTAAAATATATTTCAGATTTGGCTTTGCCCAAGCTCAAATTTAGACTTTCGACTATGTAAATGATAAATTCCTAGGGGTGATATGACCTGACTTTCTACTTACCAATTATGGAGACTTTGATTTCAATTAACTTCCAGTCTCTTAGAACAAAATTGAAATATGGTAACTGCTATTGGGAAAAATATTATCCAATAATAGTTCAATAAGGTTTAAACCTATTTGAAGAGCACCTAACCATGGTTGAAATAATCTTTAACAAACATTATTATTATACAATTTGCAAACTGAACTTCTTACTAGAAGGATTGAAGGAATGCAACATACATAGCACAGCATGGAATTGCAATGGACTGTATCTGCATTGGAAATAACATACCTGTAAATCATTACAAAGAAGAGATATCCCCTCTACGAAGACCATATCAACATCGGGATCTGCATAGAAATGAGCGCATTAATGATTAAGTAAGGAATCCAGACAAAAAAGAAATATCAAATGGAAATTTAATGAAGGTAATACTGACAGAACACATGACTTGTAGCAGAACCTACACTACAGTATACTACACTAAATTCAATGCAGTCAGAGGCAAAAGGTGCAAATGACTCAAATTACCTGAGTTATACAAGGCGTGTGATTTATATTTTGGACATTTTGTATACTAAAAACTTTTCATACACTACATATTATTATTTTGAGGAAAAGTAATAATGATGTAATGACGACGATGGTGACTTATTTTCGAATAAAGTGCAAAAAACGTGCTTATCTGGATACAAGACGAATGACTTAATTGGATAGATCAAGTTTAATTCCAATATTTGAGAAATACATACACTGAACTTCTATAAAAAATAAACAAATATTATATTTAGTGTTATTATATTGATTTGCACCCCCAACTTGTTTGGGACTGAAGGCTTGGTTGTTGTTTATATTGATTTGCACGTAACTGTTACTGTTTTTCCTGTAATATAATATCAAACCTTGGAGGATGTGCTAAAAATAATGCGATAGAACAAACAATCGTCAAAAAATTTGTCGAACCATTATTCCTACATCAAAAGGTCAGAAATACTTTTCAAATGACTATACATATCTGCCAATTCTTCCGAGTTATTTTCTGCAAAATTGTTTGTATTTTCCTACTTCTGGTGACAAAATTTTGGTCCAAAATATCATATTCCTTTTTACATACAAAATGTTTGTTGTTTTTGATAAGTTGCCTACAAAAACAATTAATTTATTGAGTTGCCCACAATGACTATTGTTAAAAATCTCAATATTCCCACAAATTTGTATATGTCGACTGATCTCGAGAGCCAAAAAAAATAAAGGAACTACATGAGATGGTATTTTTTGTATGATAAACTGATAATAATGGAACTGCGCAATGGGCAGGCTTCTTACTAGCAATACCTATATAAGATCCCATTGTTTAAATTTGTAGAAGCATATTATTTGAAGTATCTTTGGTACCTTTATATCTCTTAAAAAGCTCTTCCAGGTGCCTTGTGTCAGTAAAAGCTCTAATCTGAGGTTGGCTATAAAATATATCAAATGCTCCTTCTAGGTGCCATTCACTAGCTTTCAAGGCCTGCAGAGCAACCTTCTCACTACACCAAGACCCAACCAAATTAAACTTATAAATATTCATTGTAACACAAATGCTTTACATTTATTTTTTGTGCTCATTACTAATTGGTCGTCATAAATTCTTTGTATGTACAGGATCAACAAAATTAAAAAAGATTTTAAGGAACAATGAGAAGCTAACCTGGCACCTGTAATGGCCATGAACTGCTGAACCTTGTCTTTTTGACCTCTTCCCAGCTTGCTCTGAGATAAAATTCAACAACAAAAAACTCAAGTAGTTAACTAAATCATTTATACAAGGAAGAATTGTTTAAACAACTAGAAAAAAAATGAGAGTGTTCGAGTGAAAATGGATCTCTAAGAACTGGGCTCTTCTCCAGTCCAACATCTTACAAAAACCCTAGGAACAACTACAGTAATTTTTAGCAAATTACATTCTAGAACTGGTGTACCTTTTGCGAGTAATCTCCAACTCTAAATTCGGTGTACAATTATAAACAAAACTAGATTGATCAACCAGGTTTGCCTTTAAACTTGAAGTATAAAAATAAAAGAATGAAATGCAAAAATCAAAAGCAGATAGATACTAACCATCA
Organism: Carex kokanica; assembly: GCA_025461125.1. NCBI lineage: Eukaryota > Viridiplantae > Streptophyta > Magnoliopsida > Poales > Cyperaceae > Carex > Carex kokanica. Next base: position 112,462 of record JAJGRX010000406.1, read on the forward strand.
TGGATCCGTTCAGGAAACCTATCTTTTCCTCTGAGAGTAATTTCAAGAGGGGAGGAGAATATTTGATTTATTCTCGATTTTTTTTCAAAATTTGACGGTTCGAGAAAGTTTCGATTTTCTCCCCTCGCACTTTGCAGCTCGCCTCTCTTCTCTGGCTCCTGGCCTCTGTCACTCGCTTTCGTTTCAAGCCTTATTTTCTACTTTACTCGAACGATTTATTTCATGGACCGACTGGGGGTCCCACATTTCAGTGATGGTAATTTCATGGGCCGGAAGCAGACGATGTCTAGCGGTGCGGGGGTTTTTCTCTCTCGAGCCAATCTTGCAGCGATGCGATGCGATGCCTCCTCATCCTGATAGGAGTAGGTCCGATGGGCATCGGACCTACTTTTGGGTTCAATTAGTACTAACGCCGTCCGATCAGTACCAAGCAGATGCACACGAATTTTAATCAAATCGCACGAATCTTAATATTTATTGGACGGTGAATACACCCGTTGAACCAAAGTAGGCCCAATGGGCATCGGACCTACTCTGATCTCATCCTGATCTAGTCATCTTCCGTCCCTTTTCTGCAACAAGACAAGAAATATTACGATGAGACTCTTCTGTCCTTGTAATAATTCCATTCGCCCGTGAAAGGTCCAGGCCTTTTTGTGAGATCTGCCTTTTCCAGATGATCGCTAGTTCTGAACGCAATAACAGGCCCAAAATTACCCTGAAGAGTTAAATAAAGCCCATTATTATATCCAGGTCTCAGGTCCAGGTCCGGTAGTATTATTTGTTTTGTTACGTCATAATAAATTAAGGCCCAATAATCTACTTTGAAAATATTAATACTGTATGAAATTTTATTATTAGACTATCTAAATGTCCAATAACATATCTATAAATTTATTAATTTATTTTTCAGTTTTGTATAATTTTTTTTGAAAAATCATTATCAAGTGATCCCTCTTCTTAACTGCTATGTAAATTCTAATTTTGCAGTGTCATCTTGGTATAGATTGTTCGTAGCAGAGCAAAAGGGATGCTAGGTAGGTGTTAGTTGTTTGTTGATAATGAAGGTGTTAGTTACCGAAATTTTTAATAATATTAAAAAAAGAAAAAAGTTAACAATATGCACCCATTTAGCAAAAATTTCTGAATCTGTCTAATCCGGAGAATAATTATCTGGATCCGGGGCTTCTTTCCGGAGAATTATTCTCTGAATAATTTTCAGAAAGAGACTTTTCTGGGCGGAAATTTTATTTTTATTATTTTTATTATTTTTGTTTTAATAGTTTGTTTTTATAGTTATTATTATTGCAAATTAATTATTAAAACAATTTGCATATTTTAATATAGTTTGAATGTTTTATATTCTAATTTTCATGAAATTATTAATTCTAATTGTTTGCTTTTTAGATGTTTTAATTGTTTTGTTTTAGTTATGTAAAATTTTATTTGGCAATTATTTTTTATAAGAATATGTTGTCTAATGGGAAGTAAGAATATTGAAATTCAAATTATTTCAACGTGAAAATTATAGTTCAAATTACTAAATAAGAACTGGAACTATCATTACAAATTAAATTGTCACTACAAATTAAAATTAAAACAACACAAAAATTAAAATTACTAAATAAAAACTGGAATTGTCACTACTACAAATTCAAATTACAACAACATAAAAACTAAGATACATCAACATTGGCGTCTGTTTGAAGAAGATCATATTGCAGAAGAAGATCCTCTTGAGGAAGATGTTCCTGCTTCTACTTGTCTTGCTGCTTCCTCTATATTACAAGTAAAACATATATAAATTAATTAATATTTGTTAAAGAGAACCAATAAAATTAGTATATGTAAATAATTAAATCATGCATTTTACCTGCTGCATTCCTATCAATAGTCTCTGATGGACCAAAATGGTACTAACAACTTTCAGTATAAATTAATATACCTTTTAATCCTAATTTAACTTACATTTAGATCACAAGCGCATGATCTTACCGTGTAGTATAATTGGGGTGTCGATCCACATGGATAGTGTATTAAATATCTAATGATTTTCACTAGTCTAGGTTATCAGGGGATTTAAAATAGGTTTTGAAATAGTTTAAAGTAGGTTCAATACCCTCAAGGTTTATGTGGTGGCGCTAATTGTGCTACGGTTATAATTAAATAATTAAATAAAGATTCTCTAGGGATCAGGTGCTCTCTTTCTAAATTATGCAAAATATAAATTTCGACGTTTCTCTACCCCGTATGCGGCAGTCACTGTCGCATGTGGCATAGATTGTCCTACAGCAACCCGCATGCGGTACTGTCACTACCCCGCAGGCCGACTGGGTTTTTGCTTATGCGATTTGAAAGATTTTCCGATCTTGTGATCGGCTTTTGGGCTATCAATTCTAAGTATCTTAGGCATGCAATTATCTTTCTCACACAAACACAATTGATCATATCCTATTATACACCACAATTAAATATCCCAAAGACCCTGCCTAATGTAGGTGTTTCCTAATATAATCTAAATGTATGATTTATGCTATCCTGCCAAGGAAGCCCACTGGTATCTAACTCTAGTCTTTGAACTACTGCCAAGCCGCGTTAGCCGAAGTGTTACATATACTTACATGCATTATCCTACTCACACCGGGATTCAATGAAATCATACACCTATTGGTATGTGGAGGACATTGATATATAGTAGACAGAACTATGTATGCAAAGATTTAATAATTTTTTTTTTAATAATAAAGCAAACTCAAATCAACATAAACAAAACATAAATTTATTTTAAAACATAACTTAGAATTCGAGTACAACCCTCACCCTAGAGATGAAAAGTTTAGCCTCTCATGACCATGGCAAAATAAAATGAATAAAATAAAGAGAACATAAATTACAACCAATTGAAGATGGATGAACCTCTGCTTCCTTAAATGACGCCTTCTTCTCTTGCTTGGCTTCCGATGGCTACTCTTCTCTTTCTAAGTAACTCTCTATCCTAGCCTAGCGATGAGGATTGCTAATCTCTATTCTATGGACTTAACATAATTAAACACACACACACACACACACTAAAATCAATTACAAAAGGGATATTTATAGCATTCCTAAATGAGAGGTAGAGTAGTGGAAGTAGTGGAGATAGTGCAAACTTGGAGTACACTTCAAGTTTGCTCAGATGAAGCCAAAAATAGCTATGAAAGCTTGCCATTGAAGCAATCGTGTCCTCCCAAAAGATTTATGCTAAAAATAGCATCAACGGTGAAGATTTGATCAGAATCAGAACAGTCAACGGATTGAGTCCATAGATCGTGCGGCATAAGTCTATGCCGCATGCGGTATAAAGGAGGCTGCACGGCTTCCTGACTTGGCTGATTTTCTGTGAATTTCTCCATTTTGCATGTTGTGCACTTCGTGTGAGGTGCTGCATGCTCCATGTGATGCCATGTTTTGGTGCCATCTCTAGAATTCGCTTAAATTCGACATTTTTGCTATGTTTTTAGCCTAAATACGCAACTTTCTTAAAAACTTGCCAAAAAGACCTAAAAATACTTTTGCGGTAAATAAATTGGGAAAATGGCTACTCTGCATTCGCTTTTTGCCATTTTCCGGAAGAAAAGATATGAATTTTCACTATATGTTTTGGCTTCATCTGTCTCACGATGAGCCTGATGTCCGAGTCTCCGGCCTTGCATACGATCCTTTTCTATCGATATGCGGTTGTGCCATCTCCTTCCCTTTTTGATCAGTCTCCGCTCAGGGATGATCCTTGACCATTGTATCGAAGCAAGTCACATTGGTTGCCTTTAGGCTCGGAGCATGCACCCCATGTTTGTGTCAGCATTGACATACTATAGAGGGGGCTGACATACAAATTCTCATCATATTTCATTTCTCGGACCATCGTCATGAAATGAGAACATGGTATACCAGTCAATTGGGGCTTCTGACATTCACATTCAACCTTGTTGCTATCCTTAACAAAAACCTTATACCCGAAATCCCTACAGGTATACTCCAGTTTTGGCTGATCACGTCTTGCAGGAATTTTTTCATCCCTTACCATGACCTCATAGGTACCATGTACCCTACTGTAAAGAATCGCAGTCATGGCCAGAGATTTTTTTATACGCTTTTGCAGCAAATCACTTACCCTGTTGGAGCACATCTGACACTGCTCAAGTGTCATTTCAGCTTTGTTCTGTCGTTCAAAAAAACTAGGCATTCATCTTGTAGGATGTGTCCTCCACCACGACTGCAACCTGCAATCGCCGACTCAGTTCAATGACTCGGACCCATTTGTTGTCATTATTCTGCATCGGTGACCTCCGTCTAATACTTGGTACAACTTCTCTGGATATGGAAGCTCGCCTACATCATTCGGGTCCCTCTTATCCATCTTGGTAAGGTAATCTAGAGCCTCTGGGCAACTAATTTCAAAGTCTTGAAACATCTCGTGCAACCTCCTAGGATTCTTCTTGTTTACTCCAATTTTGAACCTATCACTGACCTCTCTCTTCTGCCCCACATGCTTGAAGAGGTTCTCGGCAACATGTTGAGAACATTATCGATGCACACATTGATCGGACTCATCCCATCCGAGATGTGGATCCTGAAACACATATTTAATCCCTAAATGTCTATCCGATATGACACAAATGAATCGACCATATCCAATGACTTACAACCGCAACCATCTCATAAAAAAACCCTAGTTTTTTGTGCTTTCTTTCTCCACAATTTTGAAAGCCAATGGAAGCAACTGGTTTTCGGTATCGTATGCACATGCCATCAACAACCTACCTTGGTACCGTCCTGACATGAAACAAGCATCGATACTAATCATTGGTTTGAGAAATGATATCGCCGCAATACACAACCCATATGCCCATGCTGCTGTCTTGAAATGCCTATTCGTTGATCCATAAATCAGGGTCGAGGTCACACAATACTTGGTTCTTGGAGTGGTTCTTTTTATGGCTTCCAAGAGCAGAATAAGCAAGTTGTACGAGTTCTCCTAACTCCCAAATAGATTTGCAATAGCAAGCTCATGGCCTCACCATAACTTATTGTGTTAAGGAGTTACCTTCGAGTATGTTGCCTTGAAGACATCTCGGCTATGATTTATACTCACGCACACATCCCTTCTCATGGTCGCATCAATTGCATGGGGCAACCATCTACAACAGAACAAGATCAGCACGTGAGGCCAGTACTTTGCATGCATGAGGGATTGCTTGTTTGTAGATAATCCAGTTTTTTGTGAGACTATAAGGCTTCACGCATAACTTGAATTTGCACGACTCATGTTGTGTATTTTTGGTATTGGATTATGAGTCAATTTGATATACTTTTTCGCTTTTAAATTTATAAACCTTAATACACAATAATAGGTCAGTTGCAATCATACAACTTATTCTTGTAGTAATATAGGTATCGATCCAAAGATAACGGGAAATATTACTTCTTACTAAATTAATTAATTCTAAAAAAGTCAAATAAAGTAAATGGGGGGGGGGTTTGTTATAAAATTAGTTTTGTGGGTTCAATACCCGATTGAGAGTTGAATTTAAACAAAGCAATTTAAAATAAACAAATAAAAGGAATTTTGTGATTCAAATAAATAGAAGTCTAGGGGCTATCGGTACATAATCCATTGGTTCAAATCCACACTTAATTGGTTTCTAAATTAATGTTTGCAATGATAGGGTTTCTAATCCTTAAATATAAAAAGGGTCACTTTCGTGAATTAATGACATGCCTAGACAATTCGGATTTCATGATTAAGTTCTTCACCCTAGCTATCTAGACCATTAGCATAGGTTAGCCTAGTTTATTTCCAAATATCGATACTTCACGATTAAGTCCTTCACACCAATATTCGGCTCAATTTTAGGGGTCCCAATTAAATATGAGGTTTCACGATTAAGTCATTCACCTCAATTCAACCTTTGTTTCTTGTGGTTCCGGATTAAGAATTAGATTTGGTCATTTCTAATCTCAAATCGTAGGGTTATTCATGTACATAATTTGGGACCATCAATTCTTGATCCTAATCATCTCAAGTGGTTAAACCTAAGCGGGATGCTAATTAACAAGCTCACAAATTACGCAATCACATGAATTATAAAATAAACAAGAACAAACATGCAATCAAACAATCATCATAAAATAATATCATCCAAGTAAGGTAGATTTTAACACAAGTTCATGCTTAAAGCCTAAGCCCCTAGAGAGGAAATCTAGCCTCTCATAGGTGCGCTGACATCCAAGAGAAATACAAGAGTAAACATGATAAAAATTGAGAAAAACAAGAAAGAGGATAGAGTACACCAATCTCCTTGCTCGCTGCCCCTTGTCTTCACTTTGCTCGCTCGAGAAACCTTCAATCCTTCTCTCCAATCGCCTTGATTCACTTGGAGAAGATCGAAAAGATGTCGAGAGATGTGTAGAATTAAAACTATGTTAAAAAAATGTCTTCTCTTGCTGCCTCCCTACCAATATGTAGCAATTCCTGTGCCTTGGGAAGCAATCCCCCAGAATATGGCAGCAAATCTGAGAATATATCGCGAAATAAGGCAAGATTGGCATTGGTACGGCCTCCGTGCGGCCTGCATAAAATGGGAAGTCGACTAGAATTTGCTAAGGAAAAAAGGGTTCGTGCGGCCCGCATAGAATTTCTACGGTCCGCATAATTGAAGTTTTCTGGATTGTGCGGCCCGCATAAAATCACTTGTACAGGCTGCAGAACTCCCTGACTCAGTTGGAGACTTCTTGATTTAATTCCAAAATTCATTTTTCAGGATTTATTTTTGTGCGGCCCGCACCAGCTTGTGTTTATGCTCCATTTGCTTTATTTATGCAAATTAAACACGGCAAAGGCAATAACTTGGTTCTTTGGCGTATTCAATACTAAACTAAGCTAAAATACAAGGAATTTGGTACACTTTTGGAGGTAAAATTCTAACCAAAAGTATATATAATTGAGGCTTATCAACTCATCCTTGCACACCACAACTAAACGTCGAGGTTCGCTTTTGAACACCTTACACTCAAAATTGTTTTTCAGATGGAACTCATTGATTGCTACCCGTAGAGCCGCTTTCGACTCAAACACTTTGTCTACTCCTAATGGGTTATCGAATGTTCTCTCTGTACCGAAAAACTCGACATTCGCTACCTGAAAAGCTGATGTGTCATTGAAACTATCAATCGGGTGTCTCATATTGGCCCGACCAGTGATTGGATACTGTGACTAGAGGGACTGTGACACATACTGCAATTGTCTGGTTGGTCGAACTACATCGTGAGAACCCGATGACTCATCTGAGGGTTGTTCATTCCCGCTCTCCAAACTGTCATCATCAATTGCATCCACCGGTACATGTGAATAATTAGGGATAGGTTTACGGACCCGAGCAGTTTCAGGGACACAACTACTACCGGGTCGGGTTATGGGTACATAGGCCTGGCTGTTCAGATCCAATTGGGAATTTAAACTGTCATTATTTGGTTCCAATTCTACATACAACTCCACAACCAGTACCCTTTGTTGGAAGGTTGCCACAATTCCTAAAATCATTTGGTACGATGCCTGGTATGTTATCGGTACCAATTAGTAGTCATGTTGGTCATCAGTAGACATATTGATCCAGGCTTGAATTTTCAGATTTGCTTAACTCCTGGTATATCCAACCCGTGAATATCTCTCTCTCTGGAGATATGGTTCACGGTTACCGGCAATGAGTATCTAGGACAGGTGTTGTAAAAGACACCATCATCATAGTACTGGATTTTCCCGCCAACAAACAATTTCATACATATCATTTTTGTTTTAGTTGTTCTGGATAAGAAACTACAATTTTAAAATAATAACCATATAAGCATTTCAACTATTAATTAATAAATTGAATAATTTACAATTAAAGAAATAAAAAACTTACAAAAAAACCAAAATTGCTGAGTCTCGCTCTTATTCCTCTTTTTTCTCTCTTCTCTTCTGCCGAGACCTAGATTTATAAAACTCACGTCTCTTTCCGGAAATAATTTTCCATAATCACAGATGCGGAAAATAATTTTCCGAAAAGACAATGGCTGAATCTGGAGAATTATTCTCCAGAAAGAAGCTTTGGATCCGAAGAATTATTCTCCAGATTGAGCAGATTCAGAAATATTTGCTGGAAGTGTGCAAATAGTTAAAGTTTTGTTTTTTTAATATTAGTAAAAAATTTCTTTATTAGTTATTTAGTTAATCATTTACCTCACTGGATCTGAATTCACATGCCTAGACCTAGTAGTATACCATACTATTCCTCCATTTATGTTAGTCACTGTGATGTGAAGTAATGGCAATGGTAAAAGCAATTAGCGCACTGGTGCAGCTGGCAGCAGCTTTTTTTTGGGGTACCATGACATGATTAGGAGAGGGGGAGCACAGATGCGAGGAACATGCCTAACCACTGTCACATTAAGTAATAAATGAATGAATGCGGTGGGACCCACCTGCAGCCATGACTCTGCATCTAATGTGAAGTTTGCTTATGTATCATTGCTCCGCTTGACTCATGACTTCCCAAATCGAATTTTTTTTATAAATCATAATTAAAAAACATATTTTTACGAATCCAACGTGATTATTTTTTTTTTGCAAAAATTATAAGAATCGAAATGTAATTTCGGTCCGTTATTTTTTTTTATTCTGGTCTCTTTTTTAAATTTTCTGTGACGGCTCATATGAAAATTTGTGAAACTAATACCACAGAAAATCCAAAAAGGAGACTGGACCGAAATGTCATTTCAGTCCGGAATAAAAAAAAATAACAGACCGAAATAACATTTCTGTTCTTATAATTTTTGTAAAAAAAAAGTAATCATGTTGGTTTCGTAAAAAAAAAAAATTTAATTATGGTTTATAAAAAAAAATTATCCCAAATCCAATACAAAGGAATTCTCCAGTCAGAAACAAAATTGGAGGGATCAATTATTCAACGGCATTCAAACAATCATAGTCAAGAGAATCCATTCCGATCCGGGAGTGGTACAATATAAATTGTGATGTATATATGTCAGATCAGGTACATGCTGCTCTTTCATTGTTACAGTGATGCTTACAATAATTCCTGATTGTGTGCATTGTAATGCAACACAAACTTTCATGGTGTGCCACAGAGAGCATTATTACTACTGTTTATGACACAGATGACTTTGCTTTGGAAATATTCAAGCTATCAACACATAGACATAGTTACCTAGGCCGTATCCGGTATATATATTTATATAAAGTTGGTTGTCATAGATAGCATATGATTTAGCTCTTTTGTATTTTTGCATGACTTTTTGGAGCTACTCTCATAAATCATAATTCCACTGTGTATCAATCAATGCGTTTTCAGTTAATTGCAACAATATTCAAACCCCAATTCAATGTCATAAGCCAAATTGTTGTAATTTGTCATGATGATGTTCAATTTGGACAAGAATTTGATGCTCATTTCATCCGTTATCATTGACATTAGATTCCGAGACAACAACAGTGGGCTACAGTACTTCAGACATTATTTTTGAATATGTCTGACTCAATTAAAACTGGCATCCTTACCGCTCAAGTTTATTTACTTATAATAAAGTATTATGGTTGAAAAATATCATGTTTAGAAATATACTAAGTACATATTTTTTTGTTTATTTATTACTATTTAGCTCTATTTAATGCATTATTGTACGGACAAGCAAGAAATTATTCAATACAATTATTATTGAGTAGGGTTAAAATGCATCATTAATTGGTTTGTGCTCAACCATACCCTACATCTTTATCTCTATTCTCAAAGTTCAAACAGTCGATTCGAACCTCTCAACACGATAGCTTCCCACAGTTACACATTACCTGCAAAAGACAGTCACTTCATTTCCTTAAAATTATTGCTATTACTATAAAGTATATATATAGAAGAAGATCATGAGTCGAGATGCAAGAGAAAGTGTGTGTGTATATATATAGAGTAGGGCTATTGTGCTTCGCGAAGTAAAACGGAGTTTTACTTCACGCTCATACTCCCATTTTCAAAATCCAAATCGTCGATCCGAACCGTTCAAATTGTTCTCCATATTGAAATGTACTTGGAGACCAAATTTTACATTTTTTGTAATTTTTTTACTATTTATTAAGCCACTTTGAAAATCGCTGATCCATTGTGAACAATAAAAAACAGTAAAAAATTCTGGACCAATGGATCAGCGATTTTCAAAGTGGCTTAATAAATAGTAAAAAAATTCCAAAAAATGTAAAATTTGGTCTCCAAGCACATTTCAATATGGAGAACAACTTGAACGGTCGGATCGACCGTTTGGATTTTGAAAATGAAAATATGAGCGTGAAGTAAAATATTGGCTTTACTTCGCGAAGTACAATAGAAAAATTCTATATATATAGTAGAACTAGGGTCTAGGGTGTTCCTAAGCTCACCAAGCCCTCTGTAACCTCGACTCTAAAACCTATCGAATTGACTTCAAACGATATTTTCAAACAGTTAGATGTTCAATCTATATTAAAATGTGCTTGGAGACCAAATTTTACATTTTTTTTGAATTTTTTTACTATTTATTAAGATGGTTTGAAAATCGATGTTTTTATTAAAATTCTGCACCATTGGAAAACAGCGATTTTCAACCATCTTAATAAATAGTAAACAAATTCCAAAAAATGTAAAATTTGGTCTCCAAGCACATTTTAATATAGATTGAACATCTAACGGTTTGAAAATGTCGTTTGAAGTCAATTCGATAGGTTTTAGAGTTGAGCTCACGGAAGGACTTGGTGAGCTTAGGAACACCCTAGTTCTACTCATATATATATATAGGAGGGATCCAATTACACCCTTTTTTTGACATCTTGACATTGTTTTTTTTATAGGTCAATTTTGCGATTTCAAAATCCAAACAGTCGATCCGAACCGTTCAACATGATCACCATATTAAAATGTGCTTAGAGATCAAATTTTACATTTTTTGAATATTTTTACTATTTATTAAGATGGTTATAAAATCGCTTATATATATGAGGAGGGATAGGATTACACCTTTTTTTTTTACACACTTTAACTACCATTTTCAAAGTCCAAATAGTTGATCCAAACTGTTCAACATGATGGATATACTAAAATGTGCTTGGAGATCAAATTTTACATTTTTTTTGAATTTTTTTACTATTTATTAAGATGGTTACAAAATCGTTGTTTTCAGACCATTGAAAAACAACGATTTTGTAACCATCTTAATAAATAGTAAAAAAATTCAAAAAAAATATAAAATTTGATCTCCAAACACATTTTAATATGGTGATCAAGTTGAACAGTTTGGATCGACTGTTTGGATTTTGAAATTGCAAAATTGACCTATAAAAAAATAGTGTCAAGATGTGTCAAAAAAAGAGTGTAATTGGATCCCTCTCTCTCTCTCTCTCTCTATATATATATATATATATAGAGTAGGGCTATTGTACTTCGCAAAGTAAAATGAAGTTTTACTTGACGCTAATATTTCCATTTTCAAAATCCAAAACGTCGATCCGAACTGTTCAAGTTGTTCTCCATATTGAAATGTGCTTGGAGACCAAATTTTACATTTTTTTGAATTTTTTTACTATTTATTAAGCCACTTTGAAAATCGCTGATCCATTGTGAACAGTAAAAAACAGTAAAAAATTCTGAACCAATGGATCAATGATTTTCAAAGTGGCTTAATAAATAGTAAAAAAATTCCAAAAAATATAAAATTTGGTCTCCAAGCACATTTCAATATGGAGAACAACTTGAACGGTTCGGATCGACATTTTGGATTTTGAAAATGGGAATATGAGCGAAGTAAAACTTCGTTTTACTTCGCGAAGTACAATAGCACAATTCTATATGAGATGAGCTATTGTGCTTTGCAAAGTAAAATGAACGGTTTACTTCGGCTACTTTTTGGATTTTCAAAGTCCAAAACGTCGATCCGACCGTTCAAGTTGATATACATATTGAAATGTGCTTGTAGACCAAATTTTACATTTTTTGGAATTTTTTTACTATTTATTAAGCCACTTTGAAAATTGCTGATCACATGGTCCAAAATTTTGTTGCACTGTTTTTACTGTTCACCCAGATCAGCAATTTTCAAAGTGGCTTAATAAATAGTAAAAAAATTCCAAAAAATGTAAAATTTAGTCTGCAAGCACATTTCAATATGTAGATCAACTTGAACGGTCGGATCGACATTTTGGACTTTGAAAATCCAAAAAGTAGCCCGAAGTAAACCGTTCGCTTTACTTTTCAAAGCACAATAGCTCATCTCTATTATATATATATATATATGAATTTTAAAATATTATAATAAGGGAAATGTTTTGCTCGTGGGACTTGTTCAAAGAAATAATAAATAGAAAGTAGAAGCAATAAGTGTTAATATCGAGTCCGGCTAGTATGACATTGGTGTTACATGGCGCTAACTTCAAAACTTATTGAATAGACTTCAAACGACTAATATAAACTGTTCAAATCGATTTACTTTATGAGTGATGCTTTACATGCAATTTTTTTTATTTTTTCGAGTTATTTTAGTTCCAAGTCAACCAGTCATAAATGTTGAAAAAATAAATGCATTAAATTTACTTAAAAACTCTCACATTTGACCACTTGATTTAATATTAAAAAAATTATAAAAATTATAAATTTTGCATGTAAAGCATAACTAATGAAGTAGATTGGTTTGAACGGTTTGGATTCACCATTTGAATCCGATTCAATAGATTTTGAAGTTGGTGTTATATAGGCAGAAATGACACTGGTGTCATACTAGCCAGACTCGTTAATACTTATTAATTCGTCTAAGTATCAATTATCAATTATCAACGATCAATTAATTTAAGTATAAAATTATAAACAAATTGTATTAGTAAGTATTAACAAGTGCAAACTGTAATAGTGTTAATTATATATTTTCTTTAAATTTAAGTTGCATAGGTGATAATTTTAACTGCCAACATATAGTGAGCATGTAAAGAATAATTATTAGTAAGAATGACGAAATTTTTTATGGCATTGAAAGTACAACACTGAATGATTTGATATAATTGTGCCATAGAACGAGCTTGGATCGATCAGCCGAAAATGGTCAAAGTTAATTAAATAAAACAAAAAAAAGAATGAAAAGATAGCTAGGAAATGTTAAATTAAATAGGCCTACAATGTACTTCCTCAGGTGTGAAAAAAGGAAGAAAAAAAAGAGAGATTATATTATACCTAGCTGCAACTACACTTACCAAAAGCACACTACACAATTAATTATTAATGGATTAATACATTAAATTAAACTAACTGTTTTCTCTGACAGCTCTTAGCATTAGCAACTACTGCATGTTATATATCATAACAATATATAAGCAAGTACATAAAATTAAACTAATTGCTTTGACTGACAGCTGATCTTAGTACTAGCAATTACAACTGCGTATTAATTAATTATTATATATCATATATAGCAATAAGCAATTGCTACACTAAAACCCTTCACTATGCTTGGCCACATCCACATAATATGACATGGAACTACTATTCTCTCCTCCTATATTTACCACCCTTTCATGTCCATATTCATCCTCTATCTCCTCCTTCGCCACCACTGGTACTGATCTCTGTCCCGGTACGAACACTGGGATGTCGTACTGTCCCTGAGATGATGAGGAGCCTGTCGGTGATGGCCCCACAGACGGGAGTTTAGAGAGAAGTGCTTCCAAGCTACTCATTGAAGGCATGATGCGAACCGGGTTGTTAAATGGATCGTACAACTCCATGGGCGGGACTAGACCTGCCGGGCCCACCGGCCAAGATTCAGGTCCGCTTGCGCATGCCGGGAATGCGGAGGAAGACGGGTGCGGCAAAAGCACTCCCGGAATGCTCTCAAGGTAACTGAATTTACGGCGAAGTAGAACCACGTAACTCAAATCCTCCACAACCTATATATATTATGGGTATCATGTTTTATGGAACAAAAAATTATTATAATATGCATGCTATTAAATCTGATTTCAATTTAACATAGTAAGGTATGAGGTGGTATCTGTCACGTTTGGTGTCAGGTTCAAACACTGGCGCAACAGCGAATAAAAGTTTTAAAATTGGGGAAATTAAAAATTTGTAAAAGGAGAAATGGAGAATGAATTGGCATGGTCTCAACTGGGGGACTCTAATCTCTACCTACTCTAAAAAGGAGTTTATGATTATAAAACTTAGGCTGCCAAAAAAGCTCTTATTTTGTTATTCGATTCGAAAAAAATTCACAATTAGCTCGTTTGATTGAAGTTCGTTCTGAAACAAATCAAACTAGTTCGGTTCGAATCTTATTCAAGCTCAAACTCAAATTGGATATAGTTCGTTCTAAATTGATTCGCGAACTATTTAAGTTCGAATCTCAAATTAACATGTGAGCAATGCTAGTGATTCAGTGCAAAATCAAGATTTTATTTCAAATAGGTACAAATAAATACCTGATATGATCAAATAAGATCCAATGCAATGTTTTTTTTTTTTTTTATGGTTGGTAGCAATTAATAGATATATTGATACTAAAAAAGGTTATTTACAAAACCAAATTATAAAAACATCAAAATTCCTAAAAATACAAAGCTATTCAACTCACAAAAATAGCCAATCCAATGCAATGCTTAGTTTAAGCTATCCAATTTTCAAAAAAATAACTAAGGGCGGTAGGGCTGCCAAAAAAACTTGTAGTTCGTGTTTCGATTGACTTCAATTTGAAAAAAAATTCGCAATTAATTTGCTCGATTGAAGTTAGTTCTGAAACAAATCAAATCAGTCCGGTTCGAATCTTATTCAGACTCAAACTCAAACTAGAATAAGTTTGATTTGATTTGAATCGTTTGCCGCCCTAATAACACTTAACAAAACGTGTCACAAGATTAAAAAAAAAAAAGAGAAGAAAAAGAAGCATATATGTCGTTGATCACGCGCATGATTGCACAGAGAGAAATGCATGCATGATGAGGTAATGAGAATATTTGATGATGAATTAAATGAGACCAGTTGATGAGATGTGAATGAAGTTTGGTTTGGTATGAGGAGAAAATGAAGAGAGAGAGAGAGAGAGAGAGAGAGAGAGACCTTTTTCATGGATCCTAATTGTACCACACCTTCCCTCACTGCTATGAGAGCAATAGTCTGCCAGAAAAACAGAGAGAATCAAAACAAAGCAAGTCAGCTGTTTAAAGGATGTGATTGCAAAGGAAATAAAAAAAAAGGAAAAGAAAAACATAGTACTAAAAAGAGTGGTACTATCTGTGGACCTTGATACCGGACTGAAACTGAGCCTCCCATGTCCTTGGTTGCTGAAAAAGAAAAAAGGTTGTACCATAACAATTTATTAATAATTAAACTTATGATCTTTAAAAATAATAATAACAATTGAAAATCATGCATTGCGCATATGATACGTAGAAAATTACTTGATGTAAAGATTATAGATCTTTTAAAAATAATAATTTTGTACCAGTTTAAAAGAATTCTAAAAAAAATATATAAAATTTGATCTACAAGTACATTTTCATATGAGATCATATTAAATAGTTTAGATTGATTGTCCGAACTTTTAAAAATAAAATATTAAACGGTTCAGATTGATTCTAGATCTTTCAAAAATAATATTGTACTAATATAAAAAAAAAATCGATAAAATATTAAATGTGATATACAAGTATATTTTCATATGAGATCATATTAAACGGTTCAGATTGATTGTTCAGACTTTCAAAAATGAAAATATTAATTAATCCATAGTACCGTAGCCTCACTCTATGCAAGATGTATACATAGGAAATAAATTTGCTACGATCCTTGACAGGTGAACAGTAACTCTGAAATTCCTGCTTTTTCAAATCCAGCTGTTAATTTTTTTCTATGCATACATATCGAAATAATTCGACAGCTAGATTGAGAAAAGCAGAAATTGCATGATACTATTCACCTGTCAAGGATCGCAACAGATTCGGATCCGTATATATAAGGTGTGTATTTAATTGAGCAAATCTTAACTCCATCATTGTTACATATCCATTAACTGATAAATATATGCCGCGTAAATTTAGTGTTCACACTCTCTCTCTCTCCATATCTGATATTATAATGTGGCACTGTCACTGGTGTCCAGAGAGAGAGACAGTATGAAAGAAAGAAAGAAAGGGAGGTAGTAGTAATAATTATATCTCAGAGAAAAAGGAAGCAATAATAATTGGAAAATAAAAGAGAGGAGACATATACAGAATCAGCAGGGTTGTTCCAGGAGGAAAGAAGATTGGCTTCTTGCTCTTGTACCTCTTTCAAAACCCATTTGTGACTGTGATCAGCTGCCACTTTCCCAATCATGCTAACCAAAAAATTAACAAATTAATACATTATTAAGTACCTCACAAAGACACTGATTGTGTTATATATATAATATATGTACCTGTATATACTAGTGCTCTAATGGTGACATACTATTATATTTTCTACAATCAACAATCTCGTCTATTATACCGTTTTCTATATCATTTTTTTTTATAAAACTATATATAACATTGCAAATGGTTGCTGCACTGATACAAGTATATAGCGCTGGGAGCATATTTCCTAACATATTGAAATGAAATGTACTAAGTACTAACCCTTCGCCGTAGTTGTAAATGTCATGCGACATCTTGAAGAAAAGCTCCGGCTGGAGACCTCCCGTCTCGCATTCTCCATAGCCCTGGTCACATGCCGATGCCGCGAAATTGCAAAACCCGTCTTCCCATGCCAAAATCCTATATGCAATTAAAAGAGCACATTTATTAATAAAAAAGAAGAAGATATATAATTTATAAAAGACTTCATATATAATAAATATACATAGCAAACATTAGAAATGAAGAGACAAAAAAAGAAAGTACCAGTTCCTTCTGTTTCCTCTGGTTCTATCAAAAGCTCCTCCTTGGAGATCCCACCTATAAATATAGAACAAAGCAAAAATTACAAAAAGGAAAAAAAACTAATTTCGATCAAGAAGGTACATATTTTATATGAACCATTTATATATTATATATTAACTACTAGTAAAAGAGCTTATAAACTTTGGTGGGGGGTAGTTTCTTGGCAGGATCCTCCAAAACACAGCATAAACCCATTGTGAACTCTCAGCGGTACAAAGGCTTCTTAGTGTGTGTTGTAGGAGATGCGTAACAGCCAATGGATTAAGCTGCTCTTCCATTAATTCAATCCCTACCGTTTATTTCTCTCTTTTATATTTTTCAAATTTAAGATCTCCTCCCCTAGCTCCCCTCTAAATCTTTGCTTCTCTATTCTATACTCTATCCTATCCTTTCTTTTTCTTTTTATATCTATATCTCTGCTTTTCTTTGTTTGTGAATTGTGAGGCTACTACAGAGGGCCGGAACCAACACTTGGCCCCAAATATATACCCCCCTCTCTGCTCTCTGCTCTCTGCTCTCTCTCTCTCCTTTCTTTTCTCTCTCTCTATGATGATCTGATCTCTTTTATTTATATCTGTGTTGTGGGCGCACTGCTACTATAATAAATCACGAGCAACCAATTAAACATAATTATTTTCGCCTTGAGCAATTTGACATGAAGAGCCCCCACAATTTTTTCTGTTCCCAACGGTCTCCTCTATAGTGATTTGAAGATGGTCCGGTCCACGGGTTTGATGGGTTAAACGGGTCGGGTTCCACAGGTCCGATTTTCTGCGGCCAACCCAAATCCGTGCTCAACCCGTGGTTCGCACGGTCCACGGTCCGGTCCGTTTTTTTTTTAATTTTCTAATAACAAAGATTTTAGAACTTGTAGATTAATATAAAACACGTTAGAAATGACCTATATTATTTTATCTAAATGGACATAAAAAAATTATCATTTTTCAACTTTGTTTTTGTACGAATTAATAAGTTGAAAAATTAATGTCCAGAATTTATGTATTCACATCAGTTTATTTTTGTAACAATTACAAAAAGTCAAAATGTCATAATCTTTTTCATGTGCATGAAAAAAGTTATATATATATATATCATACCTAATAATTTTCTTTTGACATTCATGTTTTAAATCTTATGTTATTAAAACTTTAAAAATGAAGGTATAATGGAGACACAAAAAATGAAGGCATTTAATTTGAACATTCCTCTTCTTTAAATGAAAATTTGTAGGGTGAGACTTAGCTTGATGTTTAATAATGCAATATTAAAATAAAGTTATCAGTAAATCAATTCAAAGTATTTTAGTGCTAAAAAAAGAATAACTAATTGTGTTTATGTTTTAAAATAACAAAGACACATGTGTTCTAAAATTAAAGTTTGAGATTTTGGTGGTCTAGAATTAAATTTAAAATTAGAATTAAATTATTTGAATTCCGATTAGTAATTAAGATTACAAGTTGGAGCAATGGAAATTAGAAATCAGAGTATTCTTTTTTATCTAAATATGAAATAAATTTGCTATTATTACGATTCCAACCGTTTAAACTATTTCATACGCGAATCTCAACTAAGTTATTCATACACGAATAAAGACTAACAGTTGAGATTGGAATAACATGAACCAAGTAATAACATCATATTTATTTCTTTTAAGGAGTTGTTTGATTGTCACGAAATTATACAATTTATAAATTTTTATGAAAGAAATCATAATCTTAGTAATGAGCGAGAATGATTACAACAATGTTAAGAAACGATTGTTTGGTTGTACCAAGAAAACTATTACGCGTAATTTTATTTTTCTTGAAATGTTTAATATCAATCTAATTTTCATCATTAACATCAATACGAGTTTTCTTATTTAACCTTCAAATATTATTTAAATGAAATAATTATTTTTTTCACTTTTTCTTCATTATTTTTTAATAAATAATTAATAGTGTAATCTGAATAAAATCACTTAATCAAGCGAGCCTTAACAAAAAAAATGATCTTTTAAAGTGAATATTTAATACTGTAAATGATAGTTGGGTCAGCTTAATAACATTATAACATTTCAAGGGCATTAAGTATTTATATTTCCTAATATACATCTTATTGTACTAAATTAAATCGACTTGCAAAATTTGTCATTTGTATATTGTTATGTTGAAAACTTCAAAATCAAGCTAATACCGATACATGCAAATATGCAATTTCACATTTGTACTAGAGATGGATTCGGATTAGTGAGACGGCGAAAAATATGTTTTTGTGGAAAGATAAATAAATAAATAGTCCGATCGAAATTTCTCTCCACAAATTAGTGAAGAGATGGGAAGCATAATGGGAATAAAAAAACACCAATTCATTCATTCAAATAGAGTAAAACAAATGAACGATCAGATAGTAAAAAAAAAAGAGTGTATTAATAGTATTATATAAATTAAATAGTATCAAAAATACTGGATACGATACGGCTACTATATTTATTTTATTTTAATTATTTATTAATTTAACACTTGTATTATATAAATTAAATATAAAAAATCAACTCAAGTATAAGTTAAATGCAAAAGCTAGTAGTTGTGACAACAAATATTAGATAGTGCAGTGGATAAGTGATATGGTGCTTATGCAGGAGATTCTTGGATTCTTGGGAGCCGCTAAAAAAAAAATTTTTTTTGTCATCCGGTTAGCGGGTTAGCGGGTACGGGTTGGGTCCGGGTTAGGCGGGTTAGGCGGGTTAGGCGGGTTAGGCGGGTCAGGGTCCAGTCCGGTCTGGGACGGGTCCACGGGCCTACACGGTTCGGATTTAGGCGGGTCTGAGGAAAAAACGAACCAAACCTGTGGCAGGACCGACCCTAGCCTTGGTCCAGTCCGGTCTGGGTTTGGGGCACAGTCCGGGCCGATCCAGGTCGAACCGTGGGTTGTCCGATCAAGTCACATTTCACGGGAGTATATGTGTTTTGATATTATTATTTGGAATGAAAGAAATATTTTAAAGGTTTTATTTGGACTTTAACGCTGAATATATGTGTGTGTTTGTGTTTAAAAATTGACCAATTTTACTAAATCAATAATGGGTGTGATGCATATATAATATCAACATCCATGCATCGAGAATTTACAGAATCTGTCGATCTAACGCAGCCTTTTTAAAATGAAATATAGTAATATACCCGATCGAACAGTGGTGGTACAGAGTTGGAAGTATAGACCTCTGTTTGTGGGTCCTGAACTCCTGATGCAATGCAATGGATGGGAGTCAAGATTTGACCTGCCGAGGCCATTTCCAAGTTCCAACTCACATCCGCACAAAATGAGTCTGATCTAAGGATGCACACACAAAGTAACACCAAAGTATACACAAGATAAGTGGTAGAAGATCTTGGGGATATCCCTACAAAGTGCAACATGTGGCATTGCGTACGTGATGGTGCAACATTTAAGGGCCAAAACGAATCAGTTACGGACCTGTAGCGTGGTCAAATCGAATATGAATACGAAGATAATATTAATAACATGAGGATATAATTTAAATTTATAAATAAAACTTGTTTAATGCATCAAATTTATTATAGTGTAAATGTTTTCAATATTAATATCTATAAATATATACAAATATTGTAACAAAACTAAAATGCATCAACTTTTTTTTTGGTATTCATTTACGCTTGCTCTTGTGATATCTTTCTAGCTAGCTTCCGCATGCTGAGCACGTTTCTTCCACTTTCTCATTTTAGGCTCTATTACAAACAAAATCATAATAAGTTTTAAATTACAAAGTATATATATACCTTGCTAAATAAACATTTGCATTTTCGAAATATACATATACGTATAATTATTTGTATCTGTATCGTATAATCATTCGTGCCCTTTATTGCATAGAAGTATCATCAACTCACGACACAACATATAAAGATGTATTGTTCGTTTCTTAGAAAAATACTTACAAATAGTAAAGCAATTTATATGGATTAATTGTACAATTGTAAACTGGCACATATCTTAAACATATCTAACGGCTATTTTAACGGCTACGTGCTTGTACGTAGGATCTTAGGTATTGTGTGTTATTTTATTTCTTGATTTCTTCTCATGTTGTAGAGTGTTAGGTATTAATTATGTACGTGTTATTTCTTTTCAAGTTGTAAAAACTTAATTAGGTACTGTGTTATTTATTTTCAAGTTGTACAAACTAATTAGGTATTGAGTGTTATTTCTTTTCAAGTTGCATATATTTATCAAGTCAATATATAATTCCTCAAAACCTTCTCTCGTGATATGTACGCGCGTATATATATATATATACACCAAAAATTATATAATTAACTATGCAATTTCCAAGAAGTTGCATTCTTTAATTAGCATGAAAATCACGTGCCTTTGTTGGGCAATGTTTACTTGTCAAAGTTTGTCTTGACTTTGAAAAAATAGAACACAAGCAGCATGCAGTTCCAGCACATTGCATAGATCTGACTACGACCGATGTAACTGGGCCCCATTGGCCAGCACATATTCTAAAATTATATGATTTTTACTTTTTGAAATATCGAAATCATTATTTTGCCAACCGCTAGTAGTACCTCTCATGATCTGGTTCTATTCTGCTCCGGTGGTATTTAATTTATATCATGAGGGAAATAAATCTTCTGCGATCCGATACGTGTGAACAGTAACTCTGTAATTTCTGCTTTTTTAAATTCAGCCGTTAACTTTTTCTATACACGCATCTCGAAATAATTAATTTTTCTGTGCACGTATCTCAAAACAATTGGACAGCTGGATTGAGGAAAGTAGAAATTGCAGGGTTACTGTTCACAGTGAAGGATCGTAGCAGATTCGGATCCATATCATGAGTACCATCTATAAATAATTGATGCAGAAATTGCAGTGTTAATTTTATTCCATGTTTTTTAATCAATTTGTTTGAAATGTTAAATGTAATGTTCGGATCATTAATTAATTAGTTAAATCACGTTCAAGATTTTTTTTTTTTTTTTTGACAGATAACACAGCTGCATGTGTGTGGAATGTACTTATGTACAATCTAAAAATCAGTGAAAACTCTCTCATAAAATGCTTAATGTATACTTGTAGTGTAACTTGGCGGTTATAATTTTATTTCGTATATAGTGGTAAAAAATTTGAATTCAAATTTCAGCTACCACACATTATGTATTTTACTTTTCACCCTCAAATTAAAATTTAAAATTCCACCCATGTTAAAAAATGATCACACACACACACACACATATATATATATAGAGAGAGAGAGAGAGAGAGAGAGAGAATTGGGCTAACTTGCTTTGAGAATTAAAGAGGGTGTTTTACTTCCAGCTCATATCTTCATTTTCAAAGTTCAAATAGTTGATTCGAAACTTCTAACATGATCTACATATTAAAATGTGCTTGGAGACCAAATTTTACACATTTTTGAAAAAAAAAAAATTCAGAATTTTTGAAAATCATTGTTTTGCTGAATTTTTTATTATTATTTTATTTAATGAAAAGTTGTGATTTTCACAAATTATGAAAAAATAGTAAAAACTTTCCAAAAAATGTAAAATTTGGTCTCCAATCACATTTTAATATGAAGTATATGTTGGAAGGTTCAAATCGACTATTTGAACTTTGAAAATAAAAAAATGAGCGGGAAGTAAAACACCATATTTAATTTTCAAAGCAAGTTAGCCCATTTATATATATACTAGTATCGTGCCTGTGCGTTGCAACTGAATATATGATAAGATAACAAAAATAAATTCTCATATAAAATGACAAATTTTCATAAAAAAAACAAAATTAGAAATATATTCTAGATTTATCACAGTAATATGTATAGAAATAAGGAAGTAGATAAATAAGGAAGTGAACAAAAAATTGATTTGCATTGTTATCCGCCGTATATAAAATTTCAATTGGAGAGGGAGAAATAAGGAAACGGAGAATTATATCGCTAAATTTTAGAGTCTCTTTAATTTTAATTATAACGCATCGTGTGGCGGTATTTGTGACTAGTATGTTTCACTAGTGGAAAATATGGAATCAGGATCGGTTATATATGCATATTAGTATCGGAATACAACCGATCCTGATGAAGGCGATACTGATACTTACAATAATCTGGATCGGTTAAAAAAACCGATCCTGATACTTTTTTTTTTTTAATGTTGGTTCTGAAAAAAAAAAATCAGGATCGGTTGTTTTGAAATAACCGATCCTGATACCTTTTTTTTTTTAATGTTGGTTCTGAAAAAAAAGAAAAAAGAATCAGGATCAGTTTTTTTGAAACAACCGATCCTGATGTTATACTATCAGGATCGGTTATTTCAAACAACCGATCCTGATGTTATATTGGATCTAAAAAAATATTTTTTTTTATTTGGCCAGCTTCCATATATATTTGCTGGCCAGCATAAATTTTTTTTTATTTACCATTGATTTATTGGAGCTCAAAACCAATTAAGAACACAAAATAAAATTCATGAAACACAAAAAGAAGTACAATAGTTGAAGAAATTTGGTGCAATAGCAAAATAAAATTGAAAATACAAATGAAAAAAGATAGTTGATCGGCCGGATGATTAAGATAAATAAAAAGATAGTTTCAAAAAGCCTTGCTCAAATGAAAAAAGATAAATAAATAAATTGAAAATACAAAAAAAAAAAGTGTTTTAAAAGTATAATAATGAGAAAATTAGATAAAGCTAATACCGTGATAGTTGATCGGCCGGATGATTAAGTAACTTGAGCGAGATGTTCTCAAGACTGAAAAACAATATACAAACACCATTAATTAATTTTTGAAACAATACAAAAAATTAAAAATTGACACAATTGAGCCGGAGGTTCGAGAGGCTCGGCTTTGAGAGGGAGAGACGGAGACAGAGAGAGACACGGAGGAGAGGGAGAGACGAGACGGAGACAGAGAGAGGAGAGACACGGAGGTCTGAGGATTTGAGAGGGAGAGACGGAGACACAGAGAGAGAGAAAGACGCTAAGTTGAAAATGAGAGGCGCGATATGAAAATAAGAACTAAGCAGGAGTTATCAGGATCGGTTATTTCGAAATAACCGATCCTGATTGTTTTTGTAAGTACAAAGGCGCGAAACATAATTAAACCCTAGCGTCAAATTAGCATTAGGATCGGTTATTTCAAAACAACCGATCCTGATACCTTTTTTTAAGTTGTTTCTGAAAAAAAAAATCAGGATCGGTTGTGTTGAAAAAACCGATCCTGATACTTTTTTTTTTTAATATTGGTTCTGAAAAAAAAAAAGTATCAGGATCGGTTCTTTTGATCAAAACCGATCCTGATACTTTTTTTTTTAATTTTGGTTCTGAAAAAAAAAAGTATCAGGATCGGTTCTGTGGACAGAACCGATCCTGATACTTTTTTTTTTTTTTAATGTTGGTTCTGAAAAAAAAAGTATCAGGATCGGTTTTGTCAACAGAACCGATCCTGATACTTTTTTTTTTTTTAATATTGGTTCTGAAAAAAAAAAATCAGGATCGGTTTTGTTGAAAAAACCGATCCTGATACTTTTTTTTTTTTCAGAACCAACATTAAAAAAAAAAAAAGTATCAGGATCGGTTCTGTTGTAACAACTGATCCTGATTCTTTTTTTTTCAGAACCAACATTAAAAAAAAAGGAATTAGAATCGATTGTTTGTTAGAACCGATCCTGATACTATCAGGATCGGTTTTTAAGAAATAACTGATCCTAATATGTGTTCCATTAGGATCGGTTGTTTGTAAAAACCGATCCTGATAGTATCAGGATCGGTTCTAATAAAAAACCGATTCTAATTGTTCATAAATTAGGATCGGTTAACCATAAAACCCGATCTGAATAGTTTTTAGGATCGGTTTTCTTAAAAAAACCGATCCAGATAGATATTAGAATCGGTTGTTTCATATAACCGATACTATTAGGCCGATCTTGATTCCAGTTTTTCCACTAGTGTTTGTAGCTAAATTTAATTTTCTACACATAAAATAGATATATTTAATAAAAAAAAATAGATTATGTGATTGGAGAGCAGAGATTAAATCCAAAAATTAATTTTTCAATCGTAGCCGTTGGCGGATCAGACACCCAACGTGCTTAATAATGAAATGGAGATACCACGTGAAAACGAACACATTAGGGCCCTGATGAGTTATAATTAATGCACACTCAGTTAATAATATATATTTTCAGAGCCGATTTGTTATAGCTACTCACTTCGATATTAATCCGACTCTCTAAAAATCGAATCAAATACCTACGAAAGCTGCTCGCCACATACATGCATTTAATTTATGTCCAAATTTCAACAATTTGAAATTGCAAACTTTTTTTTTTTCAACATGCGATAAGAATCAAAATTTTATATATATGTCTTTATTCAAACATATATGAGAATATATGTCCTTATTCAAAGTTATATGAGAATAATATATAATGATCAAATTACAAACGTTGCTTTCTTGACTGCTATATATATATATATATATATATGTATGAATAAGTAGCTAGGTCAGGTGGTTGTTTGGATGTGACAAATCAATCCATTGAGTAGTTCCATTAAAACACTCGCTTTTGCAGATTTTAGGTAATAGAAACTATAAAGAAAGTGATGATCCGTACATTACAAGAAAGAAACAAAGTTTGATAGTTACCAATGAGTGGTCTGCTTATTAGAAAATGAGAGGTTTCAAATGTCTCTATTTTTTGTGCTTTCACTCACTGTGTCTTTATTTTTTAAAACTTTAATAACTCAAAATTTACAACTTAAAAGTCAAAATAAAAACTGTTGAATGTGATCCATGTTATTTTCTCTATGTGCTCATAAAAATTATCACATTTCAATTTTATTTTTATGTGAATCAATAAGTTGAAAAATTTAACGTCTAGAAATTATCCACATGAGTACATTTTTTGTAAGCTCTTGATGAGAACCAAAACAAAATTAAAATGATATAATTTTTTACATGTACATAGATAAAATGATGTAGATCATATCTAACGGTTTTATTTTGACTTTTAAATTTTAAATTTTGTGTTATTAAAGTTTTTAAAAATAAAAACACAGCAGAGACAAAAAAATAGAGGCATTTGAACCCTCCTTTAGAAAATAACCTCTCATCATATATAAATTGTATTTATATATTGTGAAATTTTGAGAAATGCTGTTTTGAGTAGTCATGGCATCTCCACCAGCATTTAATGAATTGGTGGGCCCCCAGCAGCAGCTTTATTCACAGAATATGTATCACTATATATAACAGGCCCATGCATGGAAATTTTTAGTGGTTCAGTTCACACGCTATCTACTTAACCAACACTTTCAAAATGAGTAAGATTATGGTAATATGCATATTATGATCTTCCTCGTGTTATAAATTTATATTTCTATTTTTAAAATAAAATATTAGATTCGAACAGTTAAACACGATCTCCATATGTTCATATTACTTGGAGATTAAATATTACATTTTTGAGAAGTTTTTTTTACTATTTTTTTAGATATATAGAAAATTATTGATATAAAAGTTTTGGACCATCCGAAAGTAGTGATTTTCTACGTATCTAAAAGATAGTAAACAAAATATAACAAAGATTTGGTATGTAAATACATTTTAATATAAAGATCATTTTTAACAGTTTGAATTGACTGTTTGAACATACACACGGTGAGCGCCACATAGAAGCTGGATGGATTTGAGAGTGTAAAATGAGACAGTGTACTCTGTCCCCTGAGATTGTATGATGAGTGATGACCAAAGAGTGATTTTTTTTTTTTTCCCGCTCTTTCAGAATTCTGAGAGATTGAGATAGTGAAATGTCAAAGTAAATAAATAAAACTAGTTACTAGTGCAGTGCAGCCTTTTCATCTCCACTTTTTTCTACTTTTTCCCACTTTTTTCCTCTCCTTTTCCCTGACACTGAAAGCAAAACGTCAGCCTCCACCATAGAACCTAATAAACTCTTTTTAGTTTTCCAGTCTTTTGACCCACACATTATCTTTCAAAATTATCACCTCAACCTCCAATCCTCCATTGATCTTCTGTGGTGCTTCATATACATCCTATACTCTTCTATCCTAACTCACTCACATTTTTTTTTTTTTTGTGGTGGGATATTATATAACTTTATTATACTTGATTATTTTTGTAATGCTGTTCTTATTACTATGATTTGATTTGGTAACACACTAAATCTTTATTATATCCTTTTTAATTTTGGCATTTTTGTAGCTCCTTTGTCACATACCGTATCGATCAGTGCATGCAGTACTGTAAGCCTCTACTTCAATAGTTGTAATGGCACCACGACTCACGTCATGTATCGTAGTTACGACATCATATTGGGATTATGATAACAAATGCGAACATATATCAATGATGAATGCTATAATTACGTTTCAAATTCCCATACTCTTTTGAGTCAAGGTATTATAGCAAGTTTGTACTCCTAAGTCTTTCAAGGTATATATATATTCTGACCCGACACACTAACGACACCACCACTGTCAAATTTGAGTCTACATATATATATATATATATATATATATATATATGATAACCAAGCCTGAGCTAGCTAGCTAGCTTGTGCCTTGACCGCACCTATATATATATAAACGTTAGCTATTGCACTTGTACGTTGGTACAATTATTGGTACCGTACGTACGCGTGGCAGAACTGGTATGAGTTGAGGTAGTGCTCCGTTCATCAGTATTAGACCGTAGAGTAGAACCAGGGTGTGATGTGCTCACTAAACTCTTTAGTGAGTACAACTCTACATAAATTATCGGATTCACTTCAAACGAGATGAATCCAACCGTTGAAACCGATGTACTTTACGAGTGATGCGTGTACATGCAAAATTTTGAATTTTTTGAATTCATTTAGTCTCAAGTCAAGTGGTCAAAATTGATGAAAAATGAATGATCCAAAATGAAGTTGTTTTAATTAATGCATTCAAAAAATTCTCAATTTTGACCACTTGACTTGAGAATAAATGAATTCAAAAAATATAAAATTTTGCATATACGCGTATCACTCGTAAAGTACATCGGTTTCAACGGTTGGATTCATCTCGTTTGAAATGAATCCGATAGTTTATGTAGAGTTGTGCTCACTGAAGAGTTTGGTGAGCACATCACACCCTAGTTCTACTCTAGACCGTAAGATCCAAACCAAGCTATGTTAAAATAATATCCAAGTTATAACCATTCACTTTCAAAGCATCTCTTCTCAGCCTTTTTGTACTGACAAGGACATGCACTATTCCTTGCTATAATTCCACCTCCCTTCTTACTTCGAGCTATAGCTAGCTAGGGTTCTCAACCTAGAATCTTACTTTTTTTTTTCTTTTTTTTTAAAACCTTGGTAGGAGCTACCAAGGGATAGAAATTAGAATCTTACTTGTTAGGAATGTTAAATTATATATTCCTTAGGTGAAGAAAAAAAAAATAGTCCTACTCCTTCAATCATTCATGTTAAATATCCTTAACATTACTAATTAGTAGCAATTTAATGCCGAAAACAATTTGATATATACAACTAGCATAATTAACCAAATCCAGTACATGGTTGTATTGTAGAGGAATTATTGTAGAGAAGCTGCACCCCTTAGAGAGTGAAGGGGGGGGGGGGGGGGGGGGGGGGGGGGGGGGGGAGAGAGAGATAAAGTATTTTTTTTTTTTGTTGAGGGCATCGCTGTTAAAAATTTCTGTTGGATCAGTTTGGAAATGTAATTATTTTGGTCATAGAAGTAGTTGTTTTTAATTGATATAATAACGGTAGATGGATGTGTAACAACTAAGATGTACGAACTCTTTTAATTATCAATATAATCAATCTTGGCAGCCGCTGCTAAGTTTTTCAACAAAAAAGAAAAGGGAGATAAAGTAAAATTTTCATATATGTTGTGTATATGCACCAATAAATGTGAAGTGCATCTGCATGGCTAGAAACGATGAGAGTGACATATGCTAGAGGGAGGCAATTAACTTTGGCAAGCATGGGGGCCTTTATTTGCAAATGGCATCTTTGATATCTATCTCTTATATATCATATATATATATATATATATATATATAGAGAGAGAGAGAGAGAGAGAGAGAGAGAGAGAGAGAGAGAGAATGGCTAATATCAAAACGTTTGTTCCTGGGCTCAGGAACAAACGGTTCCATTCTCCAATTTTCAAAGTTCAAACAATAAATCCAAACCGTTAGATGTTTAATCTATATTAAAATGTGCTTGGAGACAAAATTTTACATTTTTTGGAATTTTTTTACTATTTATTAAGCTAGTTTGAAAACCGCTGTTTTTCAATGCTGCAGAAATTTCATAAAAACAGCAGTTTTCAAACTAGCTTAATAAATAGTAAAAAAATTCCAAAAAATGTAAAATTTTGTCTCCAAGCAGATTTTAATATAGATTGAACATCTAATGGTTTGGATTTGTTGTTTGAACTTTAAAAATTGGAGAACGGAACCGTTTGTTCCTGAGTCCAGGAACAAACGTTTTGATATTAGCCATTCTCTCTCTATATATATATATATATATATATAGAGGAGTAGGGCTATTGTGCTTCATGAAGTAAAACGAAGTTTTACTTCACGCTCATTCTCCCATTTCTAAAATCCAAACGGTCGATCCAAACCGTTCAAGTTGTTCTCCATATTGAAATGTGTTTGGAGACCAAATTTTACATTTTTTGGAATTTTTTTACTATTTATTAAGCCACTTTGAAAATCGCTGATCCATTGTAAATAGTAAAAAACAGTAAAAATTTCTGGACCAATGGATCAGCGATTTTCAAAGTGGCTTAATAAATAGTAAAAAAATTCCAAAAAATGTAAAATTTGGTCTCCAAGCACATTTCAATATGGAGAACAACTTGAACGGTCGGATTGACGATTTGGATTTTGGAAATGGGTGTATGAGCGTGAAGTACAAAATGGGTTTTACTTCATGAAGCACAATAGCAAAATTCTATATAGAGTGGCTAATATCAAAACGTTTGCACCAAGGGGTTGGTGCAAACGATTTGTTTTCGGGTTTTCGAAGTCCAAACGGTCGATCCGAACCGTTCAAGTTGTTCTCCATATTGAAATGTGCTTGGAGACCAAATTTTACATTTTTTGGAATTTTTTTACTATTTATTAAGCCACTTTGAAAGTTGCTGATCACACGGTCCAGAATTTGATTGCACTGTTTTTACTGTTCACCCGAATCAGCAACTTTCAAAGTGGCTTAATAAATAGCAAAAAAATTCCAAAAAATGTGAAATTTGGTCTCCAAGGACATTTTAATATGGATTAAATATCTAACGGTTCGGATCGACCGTTTGGACTTCGAAAATCCGAAAACAAATCGTTTGCACCAACCCCTTGGTGCAAACGTTTTGATATTAGCCACTCTCTCTCTCTCTCTATATATATATATTTTTTATTGATTTCTATTTTCAAGCTCTCTTTCACTGAACCAGATGAGATAACCCAGCAACGATTGTAATAACATGGATGTGGAATCACAACTGTCATGAGACTTGATGTGTACTGTTTTTGTGTGTTTGGGTGGTGGGAGTATGGGCATATGTGTTTTAGTGGTATGGCAGATCATGACTGTATATATAATTAGGGGTCAAAACATATATATATATATATATATATATATATATATATATATAGGGATGGGCTATGGTGAGCTATGGAGTAAAATAAGTTTTGACTCCACACCTCATTATTTCTATTTTGAAAATCCAAACAACCGATCCGAACCGTTCAACATGATCTCCATATTGAAATGTGCTTGGAGACCAAATTTTACATTTTTTGGAATTTTTTTACTATTTATTAAGCCACTTTGAAAATCGCTGATCCATTGGTCCATAATTTTTTACTGTTTTGCTACTGTTCACCCGGAACAGCGATTTTCAAAGTGACTTAATAAATAGTAAAAAAATTCCAAAAAATGTAAAATTTGGTCTCCAAGCACATTTCAATATGGAGAACAACTTGAACGGTTCGGATCGGTTGTTTGAATTTTCAAGATGGAAATATGGCGTGAAGTACAAACTCGTTTTACTCCATAGCTCACCATAGCCCATCCCTATATATATATATATATATATATATATATATATATAGGAGTTGGCTACGGTGCTACGCATAGCATAAAAGGGCATCTGTGCTACGGCTTAATATTTGAGTTTTCAAAATCCTAACAGTCGATCCGAACCGTTCAACATGATCTCCATATGAATATGTACTTGCAAACCAAATTTTCTATTTTTTAGAATTTTTTTAGATATGTAGAAAATCACTTGATCTGAATGGTACAAAACTTTCAGATACAAGTGATTTTCTACCTATCTAAAAAAATATTAAAAAAATTCTAAAAAATGTAAAATTTGGTTTGCAAGTACATATTCATGTAGAGATCATGTTGAACGGTTCGGATCGACCGTTAGGATTTTGAAAACTCAAATATTGAGCTGTAGCACGAAGGCCCTCTAATATCAAAACGTTTGCACAAAGGCCCTCGTGCAACCAAGTCATTTTCGGATTTTCAAAGTCTAAACGGTCAATCCAAACCGTTAGATGTTCAATCTATATTAAAATCTGGTTGGAGACCAAATTTTACATTTTTTGGAATTTTTTACTATTTATTAAGCCACTTTGAAAATTGCTGATCCGGGTGAACAGTAAAAACAATGCAACCAAATTCTAGACTATGTGATCAGCAATTTTCAAAGTGGCTTAATAAATAGTAAAAAAATTCCAAAAAATGTAAAATTTAGTTTCCAAGCAGATTTTAATATAGATTGAACGTCTAACAGTTTGATATTAGCCTCTCTCTCTCTCTCTCTCTCTCTCTCTATATATATATATATCACTGTATATCATTTTTTACCCTTTTACAACTACGATTAAATAAATCTGTAAATAGTAACTCCGAGGTAAGAGTCCGGCCATATATACCTATCTCTTCTCAAGTCTATGTATAATTTATTTATTTTTGTGTTATTAAGGTAAATAGTAATAAATAAATATGGGGTTTAGTTATTTTCATTAGTGGTCTGTTAGACGTAACCTTTATTTCAAACGTACAAGTGTCGTACAATTTTATATATTATATATTTTATATATATATATATATATGAGAAGGGATCCAATTACACTATTTTTTTTGACACATCTTGACACTGTTTTTTTTATAGGTCAATTTTGCGATTTCAAAATCCAAATAGTCGATCCGAACCGTTCAACATGATCACCATATTAAAATGTGCTTGGAGATCAAATTTCACATTTTTTTTTAATTTTTTTACTATTTATTAAGATGGTTACAAAATCATTGTTTTTCAATGGTCTGAAAACAACGATTTTGTAACCATCTTAATAAATAGTAAAAAAATTCAAAAAAAATGTAAAATTTGATCTCCAAGCACATTTTAATATATCCATCATGTTGAACGGTTTGGATCGACTATTTGGACTTTGAAAATGATAGGTGTCAAAATGTGTCAAAAAATAGAGTGTAATCCGATCCCTCATCTATATATAATAATAATAATAATAATAATAATAATAATAATAATAATAATAACAGTATTTCCGAGGGCGTCTGCGAGGTATCGTCACAGATACTCTTGTCGGTAATACCGACACGTTAAAAATAGTACTTTTCATGGATAGTCAATTTTTACCCTCGCATATATTGTTTCATTCTTGTAATCAAGCCAATGATCAATGTCGACACCTCAGAGGTAGAGGAACGCCAACAATTTCTGCCGTTGCTTTTCTATTTTTATATTTGTTCTAATATTAACAAAAGGGTATAATACTTTATACTTATCATCTTAGATCATGTTTGATTGCTATTTAAATTTAAGGAGGATCAAGTTGCTTAATTATTCTATCTTAATCTTTATATTTTACAAATTGTTTGACAGCTTAAGTCATGATTTAAATTAATTAATCTGTCTTGCTTAATTAGTAAGATATTGGAAAATAAAACTCTACTTATGACATTGGGCCCTATAGGCGGGTGAAGTAAGTTAATCCGTCAAAGAGATGAAGTAACTTCATATTAACTCACATTTTATTCCATCTTACTACTTCTATTTTACTCCTCGTTTGACAGCTTAAATATTGTGAAGTAAGAGGTTTACTCCACCATTTAATGTATACCATTCAGATCGTTCAATCAGTGCACAACTTTTTGTAAAAAACTAAATGAATTTTGAGCTTTGAGACAAATAGTTCTAAAAATATGCAGTCCCCATCTCTCCCCAATTGAAAATGACTATGCAAAGTTCTTTTTCAATCTTTTTATTTTATAGTAGAACTAAATTTCGAGCTTCGTTTAAAAAAAAAAAAAGATGAGAGGAATTTTAAATTTTTAAACCAAAACAATGATATCAAATAGAATGCAACATAAAAAAATACAAATTTAATACATAATCACGTAATAAGAATTAATTTAATACGTTGAATTAGTCACATCCGACACATTAATGAATATTTATTAGTAAAAAATTAAATTGTTCTCATTCATACAATTAAATTTGACAATATTTAATAGTACCAATGATTGAAAATAAAATAAAATATATTTGATGATTTAGCTTTTCTCTTAGAAGTCTTAAAATTCAACTATTTTTTTTTATAAAATAACAATTCTCTTCTCATACTTTCAGACGTACTGCGTCACATATCAATATACAGTAGTATACACAAGTAGGGGTATCAATGGCTATGATATGGGTAGAGTTGAAAGCATTTTAATAATCATACCCAATAAGAATTAATCTTATCCATATCATACCCTTACTAATTAAGAATTGACCTTTTCCTATCCTATTCTCATCTGATAATTAATTTAATAACACGGTAACGGATGAATAATGAATAATACTAATTAATATAATAATTAGTGTTATTATATTTTACTGATAGATCATCAAAACTCATTCATTTCATACATACGCAATCACATTACTAATAAAAAAAAAAGTAAAAAGAACAAATGTGGAATCAAATCCAACTAAATTTTTTTTTTAACAAAGCAAGAGCATTAAAAAACACAAATATCTCTTCGGACAAATTCAATTATTTAACTAAATAACGAGACATGCAAATATAAGTAATATGTTTAACATTTTTCTTATAAAAAAATATACACTAAATAATAAAAGTATATCACTAATTATTGCTCAAACATTATTGTATAATTCTATTTTATATAATTACTCTAAGGATAACGGGTACGAAATAGTCTTTATCCGTACCCACAATTACTCGTTTAGCTAGCAAAAAAAAAAATTAAACCTTACCCATACCCATACTCATACCCATACCCGATAAACTAACGAAAAAAAATCTTACCCATCCGCCCTGTCAAATACAATACGGGTCGGATAACGGTTAAGACATAATATTATCAGACTTTATAAAATACCATATGTTACATGTTCACAAAATGATACTAATTTACCATATACATGTTACATGTTTCACGTGGCCAGATTGTTTTTATCAAACTCGCATATTAATTAGTTTTATGTTCTATTTATTTTTACGCTATTCTTAATTTCAGAGCCTTCACTGTCTTTTTTATTTTTATTTTAAGAAAATGTGTTAAATTTCATCTCATAAATGTTCATCGTGGTCACCTCCAGATGAGATGCGTGTAGTATATATTTTTGGCAAATATGTTATACACGTAAACACTCAAGTACTGGTTGTTTTTCACAATAAGCTAGTTGCTTTTAAATTTAACATATAAAATAAAATAAAAATATTATGACTATGTTTATTAAACATTAAAATAATTACTTCTAATAAAAATATATAGAGAAATTTGGATATATACTCATCATAACTTCATCAATTAGATATTTACCCATCAAAACTTGAAAATTAGTTATTTCCCCATTCAAACTCATTGATTTTATTAATATACCCATTACTTGATTTAACCAATTTAAAATGCTGATTAATATTAATAAAAAAGATAAAATGACAATATTGCCCTTCCCTTCAAACTACATGTGCGTAACACATTAAAATGAACTAATAATACCAATCAAAACCATATCTGGCTACTAACCGTCTCTGGATTGAGCACTCTATTCTTCGGATGAGCACAATTGTACAACACCATTGATGACCAGTATGAGAAGGAGAATGAGAAGGAATTCGAGGAGTTTGGTTGACCAGCACCCATTACTTTGCGGATGTTTGGTTGAAGGAATTCGAGGAGTATGAGAAGGAGAATCAGAAGAAAGGGGATGCAAAGGAGAAGGTGGTGAAAGAAGAGAATGGGTTTGCCGCATTAGCTGTTTAATCACGAAATGATATGGTTTTGATTGGTATTATTAGTTCATTTTAATGTGTTCCGCACATGTAGTTTGAAGGGAAGGGCAATATTGTCATTTTATCTTTTTTTATTAATATTAATCAGCATTTTAAATTGGTTAAATCAAGTAATGGGTATATTAATAAAATCAATGAGTTTGAATGGGGAAATAACTAATTTTTAAGTTTTGATGGGTAAATATCTAATTGATGAAGTTATGATGGGTATATATCCAAATTTCTCAAATATATATTATTCTTGTAAATGCTTAGCTACTTCATTTTAACATATATATATCTTCATTTCGCAATTAACATATGTATTTACAATTTTCAGGGCGTGCCTGATAATTAATGATACAGAAAATGTAATATTTAATGACTACTCATGTTAGGAAAAACTTGTTAAGTTGGCATTCTGCAATTAACATTTATCCATTTTAATTAACTATGTTTTCTTTTTCTTTTAAGTTGCGCAACTATACAAAGCAGCAAGCAAAGTGGGGCCGGGTGTCAGTAGGTGGTAACTGTCTGTCAGACGGAGATGATGACGAAGACGGAGATCAAAAGGTTTCCGTCATTCCAAACATTTAACAGTGCTTCTTCTGACAATATATATATATATATATAGTACGGCTAACGCGCTTCCTCTAGCATTTCGGCCGAGGTGCTTCCGGGGGCATATCTTGCAATTTGATGTTCAAACAACAAATTCAAACCGTTAGATGTTCAATCTATATTAAAATCTACTTGGAGACCAAATTTTATATTTTTTGGAATTTTTTTACTATTTATTAAGCCACTTTGAAAACCGCTGTTTTTATTAAATTTCTGAAGCATTGAAAAACAGCGGTTTTCAAAGTGGCTTAATAAATAGTAAAAAAATTCCAAAAAATATAAAATTTGGTCTCCAAGTAGATTTTAATATAGATTGAACATCTAACGGTTTGAATTTGTTGTTTGAACATCAAATTGCAAGATATGCCCCCGGAAGCACCTCGGCCGAAATGCTAGAGGAAGCGCGTTAGCCGTACTCTATATATATATATATATATATATTTTTTCCTACTGTCAAACTTTCTTTTTTTCTTTTTCACAGTTCTGTCTCAGTTTTTTATACTGTACAATAATATATCATATATTAGTGATTGTGTTGATAAAAGTTAACGTGTACAGAAATTAAAAACTAATTTACGGAAATCCATACACATGAGTATGTATGAGATTATGAAAATGTGGTAAAATGAATGTTTGATTGTATTGTAAAATTAGTTGTGAAAAATAACACATTTTTTTATTATAAAAAGTATCTTTTAACAACAGTTAACAGTCTCCGAAATAACAAATTATTAATGAAGATTTTTTATGAATTGGAATATGAAGATCTCTTATGATACAAAATAAATTGTAGCTATTTCTAAGGATGAAATTAAAAGTATATTGACATTAAAGAGCTAAGATTCTTTGGTTAAAGAATTAAATATAAACACATATTTTCTTGATAGAGTGGCCTCTAATAGGAGGAAAAATAACTTAATTACATCATTGGTTAGAGGTTGGTTACTAATGAAGTGAAGATTTGAAATTATAATACTGTTCAATCTAAGATTTTGTCTCATGAGGAAAAGGATATTAGTAAACATGAAAACTTGAGTCTTAGTATACCTTTTACTAATTAGGAAATTAAATCAGTAGTGGAGCTAGAGAAAGATAGTTGCCTCCCCTAAAAAAATTTCAAAAATCTCCTTCTATTTATAAGCTTTACTATTTTTTTTTTATAAAACTATACTTAAGATATTAAAAATTATAAATTATGTCTCAATTTTTATTTTTATTTTTCATAATATACATCTATTTTTATGCTTTTTTCCGGAAAAATTACAAGAAAAAAAAAATACTATTTTTCAGAGATGAAAACAAATACCAAAGGCTAGTTCTTATTCATTTTTTATTTGAACTCATGATGACCTAATTAATAATATTTTGGAAAGAGTATGTAGAGGGGCAATTTTTCTAGGTGTCCTCAACCAAATTGGGGCCATTTTGAAAGGAAAGATGGAAAACTTTATATATATAGGTTCTGATTGCTTCAATTTTTATTTCTTTAGAGAAAGATGAAGATCTACTCATTCATATTTTAAACCTACAACTTCTCACATGCATGACACTGTCTTGTATCACTAGATTAATGACTAATTTTCAAAAAAAAAAAAAAATACAAGAAATTGTGCATAAATTTTTTTTAGAGCATGAAGCCTCACCTCTCATTGAGCTTTAATTCTTAAACGTGAAATTGTTGTCTTTCCAATTAAACATCCCATTGCGTTTGGAAAAGCTAGCTAACCCTTGTAAAAGGGACTGCTCTTTGCAAATTGGAAAAATACAAAACAAAATTATTAGCATGAAAGGACAAACACTTATTCTTAGGGGTATGATAGATCTTTTGAATAATGTCTCGTCACTGATCCCTTTATTATGTCTCTTTTTTAGTTTGCTCATGATCTCTGTTCATCAAATATTTGTCAAGAAGAATCATTTTGTCAGAAATTATATTATCAGCACAATGTGCTTTTCTCTCACTAAATTATTGTGACATCTCAGGCTTGAATAGATGTAAGATGAGACATGATTCAGATGATTTGGATATGGCATATACACATCCTATATATATATCCCACATCTACTGTGCTTTCTTCTCAACCAATTTGTTTATAACTAGTTACCTACAGACAAAAGTGCTTATACATATTTTATGGAGTAGAGCTAAGGTGCTCTTAAGCTCACCAAGCTTTCCGTGAGCTTAACTCAAAAACCTATTAATCCGACTTCAAACGATATTTTCAAACCGTTAGATGTTCAATCTATATTAAAATGTGCTTGGAGACCAAATTTTACATTTTTTGAAATTTTTTTACTATTTATTAAGCCGGTTTGAAAACCGCTATTTTTATTAAAAATCTGCACCATTAGAAAACAGCGGTTTTTAAACCGGCTTAATAAATAGTAAAAAATTCCAAAAAATGTAAAATTTGTTCTCCAAGCACATTTTAATATAGATTGAACATCTAACGGTTTGGAAATGTCGTTTGAAGTCGGATTGATAGGTTTTTGAGTTAAGCTCACGGAAAGCTTGGTGAGCTTAAGAGCACCTTAGCTCTACTCTATTTTATGAACAAAGGTTTTATATAATATATTAAAAGATGAGGGTTCAAATGCCTTCATTTTTGTGTCTCTGTCATGTCTCTATTTTTAAAAATTTTAATAACTCAAAACTTAAAAGTTAAAATAAAACCGTTAGATATGATCTACATCATTTTATCTATGCACATATAAAAATTATGATATTTCAACTTTATTGTGTTTGTCATCAAGAGTTTGTATTTGTAAAAATACACTGATGTAGATAATTTCTAGACGTTCATTTTTCAATTTATTGATTTACATAAAAACAAAATCGAAATATGATCATTTTCATGAGCACGTAGTGAAAATCATATAGATCACATCTAACAGTTTTTTTTTTTTAATGTTTATGTTTTAAATTTTGAGTTATTAATATTCTCAAAATAAAGGCACAAAAAATGGAGGGATACATTGTAAAATGTTATTTTCATTTTATAATGAACATTTATACATTATAAATAAAGTTGCTATAACGCTATGCAATTCATTCATAACAAATACACAGGCCATGCATACATGATACAAGTATTTTGAGACATTTGGATGAGCATTTTTGAAGATAGCACAAAGTTTAGGAAATGCTCTTTTGAGGTTTGAAAAGATGTTATAAAAATAATAAAAATGTTTATAATAGAAAGTTGTTATAAAAATAATATAAATGATTATAATATAAAGTTGTTATAAAAATAATTAAAATTATTAAAATAGAAAGTTGTTATAAAAATAAATAAAAGCTTTATAAGAATAATTAAACTATTCATACAAGATGAGGACTACAATTAATATTGGTCACCTATGAAATATCAGATCTAACATATCATTGGAGACATTACAAAAATGTTTATACTAAAGATAGATAGAACTTGTATTAATAATAGAAGGTTCCAAATTGATTTCGTAAGTTAGATTGTTGCAATATGTACTTGAAAATATTTATACATGAAAATTTGAGAATTTATCCTTAAATTTATTTTTCCAGAAATAGAAGGGGACACACTTGTATTTCTACGCCCATGTAGGAATTATTTTGCCTTTAATGTTTTCAAAATTTATAGTAATTTGTGGAGGTGGAGCCAAAAGGTTTGAAAAAAGGCTACATTGTCACGAGCTACCCACTTGATAATGCTGGAAACAGTTTTAAATAAATTTGAATTTGAATAGATGACGGATTTATCTATCCATCACACACAGGGGCGGATTCAGAATTTTCGTCAGAGGGGCAAAAAAATATCAAATCTGGTTTAAATATCTAATCGGATTTAAATTCATTAACCAATTGGGTACTCGATAAAAAAATAATGTTTTAACTTATACTTTCCAATGCTTTGACTTGTAATTTCTTATGCGTTGACTTATAATTCTAATTACCAATCAAAATTTAACAAATTTATTTCAATAAATCCTAAATTTAATCCGAATTACAAATCAAATATCCAGAGAGGGGCAAAAAAAATTCCAAGTGAGGCAAAGTCGGTTGGAACCGATAAATCTCCACTAAAATTCAAAATCTAGGAGGGGACAGCTGCCCCCCTGGATACACCTGGGTCCGCCCCTGATCACACAAGTTCAGAACCTACACCCCTACCAAATCCCACACTATAAAACTAATACTACAAAAAAAAAATACATCTTATACAAAACAAAAATAAGATAAAAAAAAATACCTCTACAAAAAAATTTCTCATCCGAATTTCGAACCTACAATTCGATAAACATTACCTTTATCATTAGATCAAAAGTAAAGCGAGATTAAGAACCATCTTTTGACTTGGTGGCTGAAGTAATATTTCTTATCAATATTTGATACTAGATCATTGATCTCGTCCTCGTCTAGAAAAAAGTATATAAGATTTAAAACTTGGTCTACATGCACTAAATGATACAACCTGAATTGAAAAATATTCTATATTTTAAAATTGATCCCCACCCTTGATGCAATTTAAAATTTTATGGCAAATCAACAAATTAGAAAATCATGTCTGAAGGAAATCAACTTTATTTTTTCCAACTAATTTGATTTGTGTATAAAAATTAAAAAAAAAAAAGAAATTTGAACGTGGGGATGATATAATATTTGTTTCTCCTTTTTCTTTTTTTGTAGAAATAGTTGATGATGTACCTTCATTGTATAGTTTGATGACTTCTTCTTGTACGGCTCTAACATAAAGAATGCTTTTCATGTGTTTTGTATTTTATTTCTTATCTGATCTATCTGAATATATATACCCAGTCTTGTACTTTTCCATATATTAATTTGTATCTAGTTCTGTAATTGATATGAAGAAAGCAATAATTAATGTACTCTAAGAACGGTGTTGACTACGGTCAACGGTTTTTGCGTTTGAATTATTCATCAATTACAGCGTGTCTTATTAACTTTTAATTGCTTATAACTTATATATGGCTTTCATATTATTCAAGTGGGTCATCCTTTTAACATATTTGGCTAATTTTATATTTATGTATACTTTTAATTTTATATCTTTGCATACTCTCGTTGCTAATAAAAAAAATATCTTTCTGTCAGTATAGCTTCGCGGATAGTCACTTTTTATCCTCACGGATACTGTTCCATTCTTGTAGTGTAGGTAAAAAATTCATTGATTTAGAGGATTCTGGACTATAAAAAATAGTGATTTTTTACTTCTCTAAAAATATAATAAAATGTTTCTAAAAATATTAAAAAATAGTGATTATTAACAATATTGATTCATAATCAAACACTTAAAGTCTAAAGATAAATATTAAGTATAAATACCATCACATTATATACACCTCTATATATGAATCATACCTTTTAGAAAATTCATTGATTTAATTTGATTATGATATTAGATATAAACATCCAAACATATATGTATAAATAGATAACAGTGAAGGTATTAGCAGTTTATAGTCATTGATATAAAACACTGTACAATTAATCATTAATATTGCCTTGGGCATTGGAACAAACAAAGGCACCTGAATCTCTGCTTTGATGCGCAGAGGCGGACCCAGAGTGTTTCAGGAGGGCAGTTTTTAGTGGAGATTTATCAGTCTCGACTGACTTTGCTCCCCCTGTAATTTTTTTTGCTCTCCTTTGGACATTTGATTTGTAATTCGGGTTAAATTTAAAGTTAAAATTGAAATAAATTTGTTGAATTTTGATTGGTAATTAGAATTATAAGTTAGAGTATCAAAAATTACAAGTCAAAGCATTGGAAAATATAAGTTAAAATATTATTTTTTATCGAGTACCAAATTGGTTAATAAATTTAAATCCGATTAGGTATTTAAACCTGATTCAATATTTTTTTGCTCCCGGTCGAAAATCCTGAATCCGCCCCAGTTGATGCATTCTTTTTATTTTTTAGGTGCTAATTAGGAATCACTATTGATTACTATATATAGTAAAATTATTTGGAAGAATGACAGACTTACAAAAATCATTTAAATTTATATTAACAGTCCACTTGGAAAATTATGAAGTTCCCCAATTAATTGGTCAAAGACAACATCAAATTTGGGTCAATGCTAGTTGAAATAAAAAAGGGATTGCTGGATCCAACCTCTCCACTTTCTTCTCGGCAAAAATCCAAGTCCGTCACGTGATATATCTAATTTAATAGTCCCATCTACAGTGACAACTTAATTATTCGGAAAAAGTTCGGCGAGGTCAAAAATTCGTGATTCGGAAATAATTCGGGTATAATTTGAAAATATTTCGGAATAATCTGGATCAGAGATTTTAGTCCTACAAGGAAGAAAAAAAAAACCAAAAAAAAAATATTCAGGCAAAAATTTGGGAAAAATTCACGAATAATTCGTAAAATTTGGAAAAAAATCGTAAAATTTGTGAATTATTCGGGTATAATTCGGTCAAAGTTCGGTCAACCGAATAATTCGACGTTCGGTTCGGTATCACAAAAAAAAACAAATTATTCAGATATAATTCAGATATAATTCACGAATCTTGTCACTGTGGTCCCATCAACGTCGTTGTTGTCTTAATAATCACATAAAATAGAAAGGTTGAGATCCTTTAGTTTATTCAACAGAGCACACCAAAATAAATTACTAATCATTAAAAAAAGAAAAAGGGCTCTTTGTACTTGTACCTTGCTGGCTGGGAAGTGGCAAGTGGCAAGTAGTAAGGTCGGTGGCACACTGCTCCGTAAAATGCCTCTTTCAAC
This sequence comes from Carex kokanica, assembly GCA_025461125.1. NCBI lineage: Eukaryota > Viridiplantae > Streptophyta > Magnoliopsida > Poales > Cyperaceae > Carex > Carex kokanica. The sequence continues at coordinate 155,162 of JAJGRX010000406.1, forward strand.
ACGACAAACAACTACCTAATACCAAATTAGCATTTTATATTATTTTCTTTTCTTAACCTTTAAAAAAAAATAGTTAAAACCGAATTTTAAATCCACATATATATCTTACATATAATATGATGTCTAAAATCATTTTTTTTTTCTAAGCGTGGTTCTCATCTTTAATTAGGTACTTCACATGTAAATGATGTAACTCAATGCACATGAGTTGCTTAATAACTATGCAATCGAGTCGCATTTTGTGTGCAGAGACTTTAAGAGCCGAAAATTTTAAAAATACTCCTGTTAAAAAAAATAAAAATCAAAAGATCACTAAATGTCTAAATTCTCATTATTTCAGATTTAGTCACATTATGGGGAAATGGGTCCGCAACGTGAAATGGCGGACTCATTGTGGGTCATTCTTAGTGTCCATTAAATCTATTATGGGGTCTGCAACGACAAATGGCGGACCCCATTCTTGAGGCCTGCAACGTGAAATGGCGGATATGTTAAATCTAGAATTCTGAGAATTTAGTGATATTTCAGTTTAATTTTTTTTCTGACAGGTGTATTTTTAAAAATTTCGTCTTTAAGACAAAAAGAATGATCTAGTTAATTTGGAGATAGAAAAAAAAACTAATTGATTAATTAGAGTGATATACTTGACGAATCTGTTTTATGGGGTAAATTTGAACAGATCAATCTTGATTTACTTGATGAATTAAGCATTCATGTTCCGATTTTTTTTTATTGTTGAGCTTGATTTATATAAGATCTAGAGATTGTATCTCTATTCTTATATTAAACACGAAGATATGAAGGAAGATATAAATTTACTTGAGATTCAAGTCGACATTTTTATCCAAAATTAATTATAAAATAATAATTATCCTCTAACACAGTCAACATAAGATAGTTCATCACCAAAAAATCCTGCTGAGCTTTTGCCTCTTTACAGAGGGGATCTCACATGCATACTAGAAACTGTGTTTCCTAGGGAATTATTAGGGACCCATCTAATGATGGGACTTATTTTTTTTTTTTTTGTAAGATACAATTTTACATTGTGATTTGATGTCCATTTTTATATAAATACAGCGCCACGACATTTAGGTAATGAATTCATTAAGCCCATTTGATTAATAAAAACATAATTAAAGTAATTAAGAGGCCCGAGCAACATTTAATCTATTAGACTAATAAGAACATAATTAAATTAATTAAGAGGCTCAAGTAAGAGTATTAAAATAAAACCTAGCCCACAAATTCAATCCCAACTCCCTAATTAATTTAATGAACCTAACTAACCTCTATTTAAACCCCTTCATTTCCCCCACAGCCCCCACACTTTCAAGGTAACTCATTCTCAACTAAATGATTTCATGTTCCTTGCTTGGGTAAAATATTATTAATAATAAAATAATCTATAAAGAAAACAAATGTTTAAGAACACGTTTATTTTTCTTCTTTATATTATTTTCTTATCTTTTCTTCTCTCTCTGTTATTTTGTTCTTTTCGTTTATTTTAATTCAATGCATAATCTGACCTATAATCGGTGCAAGACACCTAGACGGGTCATGTTACGATGACAACCCCAAAAGGAACCTTAGATGTTCCAATGGTTGAAGTAACAATAATTTTGAATCTCATATAATGATTCTATTAATCTTTTTTGTTCTTTTTGTAATTCCATTCTCCTTCTATTAATTAAAAATGATTAGTTTTATAAATATACAATGATGATATTATAAGTCTTTTTTCTCAATTCATTTACCTTGTTGCAGTTAATCCCGACGGTCTGTAATACTTCAGCAAATATAGGAAGTTAAAAATTTCTTTATTATATTGAAAAATAAATGTTCATATAAATAAATAATTAGGAATTATATTCATCACAAATAATATATTCCTTGTCTATTAATTTATTTTCAAATAAGAATTCGGATTCATTGTCTGTTAATTTATTTTCAAATAAGAATTCGGATTCTCGGGGTGTGACAACTAAAGTTGGTATCAGAGCCAACACATATAATATATACCAATAACTTCCCGCTAAGAGAGCGAAAATGATAAGGTCTTGTCTTTAGATTATAAACGAGTAACACTACAATTTCGGTGTACCTAGTAAGAATTGTTGCAAACACAGTGTCAAGGACAAGCTCTGTCTTGGAAAAACCAGAATTTAAAGCAATCCGTTGTGATCCCCGATTCACCTAGGAACTTACCTAGCTGTGCTAGTGACTGACCCAAAAGGACACCATTCCAAACTCAATTATATAATTTAAATACATTTTAGAAGAAGCATACGCGTTTTAATTTTGTATGTTCATATTTGTGAGAATAAGTACATATTTTATAAGCTATGGGCTGGAACTAAATCCCGCACTGAGAGAATGTTCGATTTCTCACCCGCTCCAGTTTTATGTGAGTTTCAGGTAACGAAGAGGAAGGATTCGAGTGAACAATAGTGAGACTAAGTGGGAAGGCTTATGATTGATAAATTGAACGTGTTGTTTAGTTTTATTTCCATGATTCAATAATTGATACATTGAGCAGGCATGACAGTGTTTGTGTTACTAGTCATGTCCGCTGTGATCGTTTGTTAAACTCTTTTGATTATGAAATAAATATGGTTTTATTTAAATTATTGATAATGTATGTGATGTGAATACGTCTTACGTAAAAATACGTGACAGGTTGTCCCGGAATATGACATTATCTTTCTCCTTTTGATTTGATGGATTCCTCAACAAACAACAAAGATGCTCATATTAGTTTTTGGGTTTAATAATGGATAGTAAAAAGAAATATTAATTATTATACAAGATAATTGTTGAATATGTCATTGTGATTTGTGAGTATATATGTTAAAAGAGAAGGAAGCAGAGGCCCATGGCATTAGCAGACTTCCTTTGATGGATCATCATTGCTCCCTGGCCCACTATTATTTAAGTTCAGGTCCTATGAAAGAAAATATTTGTTCAACTATGCTTGATCTCGTGTCATATTCAAGCTCATTGGTTGTAAATTTATTCTAAACCTTAGAGGCAAAGGATCATATTCAAGCTCATTGGTTGAAAATTCTTTATCATTGGTTGTGTCATACCCAGTGTTCTAAATAGCGCGCTATAGCGTTTTTGGACCCCAAACGCTACGCTATGACATCAAAATGCGCTATTTGAGCTACGGCCGCTATTTGCACTATTTGCGATACAATATGGGTTTTTTTTATTTTTTTTAAGCAATTTATATGGGTTTTAAATAAAGGTAAAAAAAATCTGAAACCAAAATTGAATTTGTTGCTACTTGCTACAGATAAATCAATTTGAAATTGGGAATAGAAATTGAAATTTGAATAGAAAAAAAGTCTAAACCGAAATTAAAATTTGAATAGAAAAAAAAAAGATTATGTCATGAATCATGATGCTTAAGATATTTTTAATAGGAATAATCAATAGTTTATGATATTACTATAGATATTTTAAACTGCAATTTGGACTTTGTACAGGTTCAATATGAATATTATAGTTTCTTAATTACTTTGGTGTTATTTATTGTTCTATGAGACTTTAGATAATGTTGATATTTAGTACAAATATTAAATATACGAAATGTAAAAAAAAAACGCTATTTGGAATAGCTTCCGCTATAGCGACGCTATTCGCTATAGCTTTTTTTTTTTTGCCTTCCCGCTACGACGCTATAAACGCTATTTAGAACCTTGGTCATACCATTGATGGGATGAAGCCCTATTTTGAAGCTAATTCAAATATCAAAATAAAGTGAAGGGACGTATTCAACTCTAAAATTCTAAAATTCCAAAATTCAACAAATATTATTAAAGATTTTAAAAAAGAAGTAGAGGTATGAAAAGTGAAGCAACTTTCTTCCAAGTAACATGACGACATCCATATAAAATTAAATAATAAATGTATAGATCTTATTTCAATAATGTATCGTTAGCTGGCCTTCAATAAAATTATAGATATTATTAAAATTAAATAACATTGACCAGCCATATAAATCAAGGTTCTAAATAGCGTTTATAGCGTCGTAGCGGGAACGCTAAAAACATAGCTATAGCGAATAGCGTCGCTATAGCGGAAGCTATTCCAAATAGCATTTTTTTTTTTACATTTCGTATATTCAATATTTGTACTAAATATCAACATTATTTAAAGTCTCATAGAACAATAAATAACACCAAAGTAATTAAGAAATTATAATATTCATATTGAACCCGTACAAAGTCCAAATTGCGGTTCAAAATATCCATAGTAATATCATAAACTATCGATTTTTCCTATTAAAAATATCTTAAGCATCATGATTCATGACATAATCTATTTTTTTTTCTATTTAAATTTTAATTTCGGTTTGGACTTTTTTTCTATTCAAATTTCAATTTCTATTCTCAATTTCAAATTGATTTATCTGTAGCAAGTAGCAACAAATTCAATTTCAGTTTGAGATTTTTTTTTATCTTTATTTAAAATCCATATAAATTGCTTAAAAAAAAAATTCATTTTGTATAGCGTAAATAGCACAAATAGCGGACCGCTATAGCGGCCGTAGCGCAAATAGCGTATTCTGATGTCATAGCGTAGCGTTTGGGGTCCAAAAACGCTATAGCGCGTTATTTAGAACACTGATATAAATTTAAAAACAAATATTATATTCGGATGATTATTAGCTGGCCTTAAGTAAATTAATGGCTTTGGAAGGTAGTTTACCAGTTCCACTATGCAAAAGCAAGGTCAAGATCTAATTGACAACTGGTGTCCTTTCATAGGCGGTTTTGTTCGGAAAAGTCCATGCACAACACAGGGCAACCAAATTTGGTTTAACAGAAAAATCAGTAGGACTCAAAAACCAAAAGAAAAAAAGAAAAAAGAGGTAATGATGAAATCCCAGCAGTTGCAGTTGGCTGAGTGGAAATGTTTCCAATTATTAGGCACAGATGATGCTTGTCAGGTGGCCCCAAAATTATGGGTCCATCTCCAATCCAAGCAAATTTCACTATTTCAGTGAGAGAAAAACCAAATTAAATTACCAAAGAGAAAAAGGGGTTCAAATATAAATGGTTAGAATTTTCAGTTTTTATGGGGAACTAAGTGCCACTCAAATGGGTAAAGAGGACAGAATTGGTATATTTATATCTAAAAATTAGTGTTATTTGCCGATCAGTTTGGCTATGTAGAAATAAACAAATATTTCTCGTGGTTTATCTGTTGGATCATATATCCAACGTTGAGCATATATCAAATATAATTATGAATTGTATACTGTCATATATGATTGTCACAATTAAGTAATATAATATGAAACTAAGATATTAGAAAATATATATATTCAATAGAGTATGGTTCATAAATGTGTAAAACAATTTAAGTAAAGATCAAATCATTGATAGACTGATTATGATATTTGCAAATTCAGAAAACGGCCTATTCAGAGAATACGTGCAGCCCACGTATGATCTAGTAGTGCACCCCTATAAGGATGGGTCCCCAAAACACAATATACCACGTGTGTATCAACACAACTCAGATTTCTGAACAGCGGTTATTTTAGACAGAATCTGAGTGTCTTCTCATTTCTTCCACCACATCTTGTTGTCTTGGAAGACTTTATCCACAACTATACGACGTAACGACGAGAATGGCTCTTGACATTGAAGACTTGTCTCGTGCTCACGGAGACGGCTCTTCAGACTTGAGGATGTCATAGCCAATGTTATGGAATCAGATATTGTATTCCGCACTTATAATTATATTTTATGAGTCAGTTTTGGCATAGGACGGTCCATAAGTTAAGATGAAGAACTGTTTCTGTTTCTCTAGAATGTAAGTGTTTGATTCCTAGATGAGATGCAATTAATTGTTTGATCTCTAGATAAAACATAATTATTTGGTCTTTATGATTCCCAACATTATCAATTTTATATACAACATTTATATATACTTTGATGAACATCTGTATGGGAAATGATACAATCAAGGTTGATGCAATCAGATGATAATACTGATGAAGACTTGCTTGGGATTTAAAGGGCTTTATATTTTACTGTTTTTGTCATGAGATGATGTATTTGGCACACACACAAAATGTTGATGTACTTTTGATTTAGACCACAAGATTAAGTAATAGTTGTATCAATTCGAGCTTGCACTAATTAATATTTCTGCATATATTAGTTTCTTATATTGAGTATAAATGTTAGCTTTGATGATTTCATATATGGAATGATACAATAATTAATGAAGCAAATCAAAATATTCACACCATATCTAACTAGTAACGTACCAGTGTGTTGCAACGAGAACATATTATAAGAGAACAACAAAAAATTCTCATATAAAATAGCATATTATCATTAAAAAAAATGACCAATGAAAATAATAACTATTCAACAATAAAAAAAATAGACTAACATATTCTCATATAGATGTAAGGCTTATTTTTTAATAACTTACATGTGAGCTTTCTTTTTACTTGTACAAACCAGTTTTTTTTTGCTATGTTATTTAACGGGAAAACAAGAGGAAAAAAAATCATCAAAATAATTTGTATTATTTGTTGTTGTTATATTATGACACATTTTGTTGTCATATTATGACTCTTGTTATTGTATAAGGATTATCCTTATCTCCCTATAATTTATATGCATTTGTGTACCTTAAATAGAGAATATTATCATGTTTATTGAAATGAGATCATTAAATGACAAATGACATTCCTTATATGATATAATAAAAATGAAAAGAAATGAAGAAATAACCAATCAATTATCAATCAATTTATTTATTTTTAAATGACATTTAAAAAACGAAAAGAAATTAGAACCAAAAGAAGACAGACTAAATAGACATATGACGAATACGTATCTAAATAAATTTAGGCTTATATGCGTATAAAAACATTAAAAAAAATGTGTGTAATCAAAAGAAGTAATCAACTTGAAGTATAACTCTTAATCCTTGCACGTAGTACATTACATCCGGTGTATAAATTTTAATTTTGGCGATTTTACGATATGAAATAAAGATACTGTAGAGGCAACAAAAAAAACTACCAGCAGGTGAAGATAGATTGTGATAGGCACGAGAGAGCAAACAACAAACAAAAAAAGACAAATCCAGATAAAAAAAAAAGAAAAAAAAAAGAAAAAAAGAAAAAAAAGAAAACAAAAATCAGAAAAGCGAAAAAAGAGGAAAAAAAAAGAGAGAGATCGTCACAGGCCTCATGGATCTGACTGTGAGCAATCCGTTTTCTCCTCTCCATGGGCTTGATCCGAACAAACAAATTGAAGAATTGGAGCGTACTCTACAGGCCTTGAAGCAAGGTCTGGCCATGGCGATAGGCCCAACTAAAAGCCCTCTGGCTGTTCCAGAAACTTCCATGCGCTACTTGGAAGCAGCTCGTAAACCTCCGGTTAAACCTCCCCTTGCTAGGCGCCAAACGATCAAATCGTACTGGAGAGCCAGAGATATGCAGAATCACGAGGCGATCACGCGAAGCGGCATTGTTAGAGCACGAATCGCATCATTACGCGCTGAATCTTCACCACAGAATCCTATCTGCTTCCGATGCACGGAGAAAGGTCACCTAGCGAATGAGTGCAGGAATGCACAATTGTGCTTCATTTGCAATAAATTAGGTCATCGGGCTCCTCAATGTCGTACAATAACCGCAAATCCTCCTTCTCCTTTGCAAAAACCTTCTCCTCCTTCTAATGGTGAATGCTCTTCCAAGCCTTTAAACTCCTCCTTTCCTCAACCTAAAAAATCTGAGCTAATGTCGAAGTCAATGAAGGCCCCGATTCGGACCCTGTATGAGACTCCTGCTAGTGAAGCTCAGGATCAACAGTTCCGCCGCAGTTTCTTCTTAGATGATGCTCCGGGCTGGGGTCGGGCACGGATCGAAGCGGCCTTGCGCAAACTGATGCGCCATCACCATTGGATGGCGTGCCGCTGGGATGACAGCCGTTACCTGATTGAGTCTCCTTCTCCAACTTGGCTCGATGACACTCTCAACAGAGGGACTATCAGGTTAGATAATGTGGTCTTCAAAGTATCTCCATGGGATCCCTGTTTCTCAGAGGGCCTCCGTATGATTCCGTGCTGGGTACGGATTCGGGGGTTTCCTCACAAATTCTGGGAATGGGAAGAATTTGAGGGTGTATTTTCTGACTTTGGAGCCACCGTTCTGGAACTGGATCCTGGCACTCAGTTCAAGTTTGAAAGGCGTTTTGCACGGGTACGATTGGGGATGTGCGACCCGATGTTGCTGCCACCTACACATTGGCTGATGCATCGTGACCCCGGTGGTTATCTCTCTCGTTTTGATCTCATCTTTGAGATTGAACATGAACAACACTCGGGTAAAGGGGCTTGGGCTCGCAAGGCAGTTCCTACTGATCCTCCAAAAGATGACTTTGGTAAGCGCAAAGGGGTCGTGATCGCTGAACAGAGCAACCCTTCGGACAAACCGAACAAACAACCCACTCCACAGGGAAGGGGGAAAGGTGTAGAGGCTCGTGACAGTGAAGATTCAGATGCTGATTCTGAATATGAGTTCAATGCTCAAGGACAGGAAATTGCTCATTGGAATCGCCAAATGGCAACATCATCGCAAGCTCCGCCAACGGTTCCGGCAGCTATCACTATTTCTCCTACCCCTATCCCTGATGGTCCAGCACCCACTCCTCCGGCTGAACATGTGCTACCATCCCCAACAGGTGGACAGGATGATGAATGGGCTACATGGACAGCACCAGATGGCACCACAATGGAAGTTCAATGCGGTATGGTTGAAGGTTTAGCATATGAGAAGTGTGCATCCAACCAGGTTCTGGTCCGTACTAACCAGGGTGTGATTCAGTGTGCTACTAAGGATATCTTCTCGGCCATGGTGGACCACCTCTCCTCTCAGCAGAAAATCAGACCTGTCAGGATGGCTTCATCGGTACCTCCCTCTCCCACTGTTTACAGTGCATCTTCTCTTCCACTCTCCCCTTCTGCCTCAGATGAAGCACCGATTTCCTCTTTGCTGACCACTGATACACCTGCTCAACCGGATGGCATCCCAACCACAAGAAAACTAACAGGAGGTTCCATGCGAAAAAGGAGGTCCACTTCACGTGCCATTCCTCGAAGGAGTTTGAGGATGGTGGCACAAGGTTCCTCTGAAACTGTGCTAGCTAAGGCTCAGAGATTGGCCCAATCTAGGGGTACTGCTGGCACTTCTGGCTCAGGTATTCCCCTTTTGAATAGATTTCCTTTTCCTAGATTGACAGATGAGGAAATAGAACAGCTATTCCAAGTGTACAATATCAGATTTGGATTAGCCAATTTAGATAAGAATGAACTGGTAAGGGCTATACAGAATTTATCTAGATCTGATTTTGAGTCCTTGATTCAGAATGCATTTGATTCCCTTAGGAGAAAATCCTCTGATAACCAGCTAGTGGTTATTGAGCAAGATGCTATGGGTTGCCTTAGAATTGTATGAATATATTGAATTGGAATATTAGAGGCATTAATGCTCCTAGGAAAAGACAAATTCTTAAAGAAATGATTAGTGATAATAGGGTAGATTTGATAGCAATACAAGAAACCAAAAAAGAGGACTTTAGTACTAGGGCTCTTAGATCTATTTCTAGCAGATTTGATAAATGGTTATGGCTTCCATCTGTGGGCAGATCAGGGGGTGTGCTTTTTGGATGTGATAGTGACAATTATAGTATGCTAGACTCCCGAATCAATAGATTTTCCATATCGATTTGGATTCAAAATAGGAAAGATCTACATACATGGATGATTACCATTGTGTATGCCCCTGTAGCTAGGAATTTGAAAACTGTTTTTTGGGAAGAACTTAGACAGTGTAGAATAGGACATGATGACATGTGGATAGTATGTGGCGATTTTAATGCAATTAGGAAAAGATCTGAAAAATCTGGGGTTAACTTTGATCTCAACCTTAGTTCTAAATTCAATGACTTCATTAGTGATCATCATTTGGTTGAATTGAAAATTCCTAATAGAAAATTCACTTGGACGAATGGCATGCAAAGGGCTTTGTTAGATAGGTACTTAGTGTCACTAGATTGGTTAGATGCATATTCTAATTATAATGTCCTTGCACTCAATTCCTATGGTTCTGATCATACTCCATTGTTGCTTCAAATAGACTTGTCTAATCAGTCAACAAAATCTTTGTTTAGAATTGATCCAGAATGGCTGAAAAATGAAGAATTCTCTCGATTAATTACCAAATGGTGGGATGAGCTTCCTTTATCCCACTGCCACACTGGGTTGGCTTGGCATAACAAAATGAAAACCCTTAAAAGGAAAATTCAAGGTTGGGCTAAAAATTACTATGGGGCTAAGAAAAAGAGAAAAAAATTCATTCTGGATCAATTGTCTAACTTAGATGCCATTAGAGATCATAGAGACTTAACTCCATCTGAAATGCAACAGTGGTCCGACCTGAAACAACAGTTAGATGAGATTTTTTTAGATGAAGAAATCTATTGGCAACTTAGATCAAAGCAGACTTGGTTAAAAGAAGGTGACTCTAATACAAAAATTTTTCATAGGGTAGCAAATACCAAAGTTAGGAAAAATAAGATTCAGACTTTAGAGATCGATCAGGTGTTAACGTCTAAAAAGGAGGATATTCATAACCACATCTTATCTTATTACAAAAACCTCCTAGGTTCTCCTGGGGCCACATTTGCCCAATTAGGTCCTAATTTTTGGGAGGAATCTGAGAAAATTTCAGAATCTGAAAACTTATCTTTAGTTGCACCTTTTAGTGAATCTGAAATCCATCAGGCTGTCTTCCAATCATACCCATTAGGGGCTCCTGGCCCTGATGGGTTGTCTTTCGCATTTTACCAAAAATTTTGGGACCTAGTCAAACATGATCTTATCCTTCTTTGTGATCAATTCTGGCATGAACAATTGCAACTCTCTAAACTCAATAAGTCAATTATTTGTTTGATCCCTAAAGAACCAGAGGCTCATCACATTAAAAAATTTCGACCAATTAGTCTGGTAAATTGTAGTTTCAAAATCATCTCTAAAATTCTCACCTATAGACTTGAACCAATCCTCCAAAGGTTAATTGATGCAAACCAATCTGCCTTTTTGAAAAATAGGTTTATTTTGGATAATGTAGTTTTAAGTCATGAAGTCATACATCACTGCCAAGTTACCAAACAGCCGGGTGTTGTTATTAAAATCGACTTTGAAAAAGCCTATGATAAAATTAATTGGACTTATTTAATTGACCTACTGCATAGTAGAGGTTTTAGTAATAAATGGATCGCTTGGATGAAACTCTGGCTGTTTAGTTCCCAATCATGTGTCACCATCAATGGCAACCTCACGCCATATTTTTTTTGTAAAAGAGGTGTGAGACAGGGAGACCCTCTGTCTCCCTATCTGTTCAATCTTGCGGCCGATACCTTGAGCAAAAATTTTAAATCTGGTAGAGAGCATTCAGTAATTGTTGGGTTGGGACCACAATGTTTCAATAACAGAGCTTTGACTAATTGTCACTACGCCGACGACACAATCCTTTTTCTACAAGCTAATACTCAATGTGTGTTGTCAGCTTGGTGGGCAATGATTATGTTTGAAGGGATTTCAGGAATTAGAATGAATTTAGACAAAACTGAAATGTTTCCAATCAATTTGAGTCCTGAACATGCGAATGACCTTGCCCTTTCTTTTAGATGCAAGCTATCATCATTTCCATTTAAATACTTGGGTGTCCCCTTGCATAATAGAAAACTTACTATCCAAGAGTGGGGGTTTATAGTCGATAAGATTCGCAACAAATTGCAAAACTGGAAAGGGCAAATTCTGTCATTAGGTGGTCGGCTCACTTTAGTCAATGCTGTTTTATCGGCTATTCCTTTGTATGCTATGTCTTTATATAAGATCCCTAAAACAATTCTGGCTCAAATAGACAAAATTAGAAGATTGTTTGTATGGCAGGGGTCTAGCGTAAGAAAAAAAATATGCTTTGTGTAATTGGCAAACTATGTGCATGAAAAAGAAATTTGGGGGAATGGGCCTACTTGATTTACACCAAATGAACTTCTCTTTGTTGGCCAAATGGTTATTTAGATTCAAAGACCCTACATATACTAGTTTATGGAAACAAGTTGTTCTTTCTAAATACTATGACCAGCAATTACCACATTCCTCCTTCTGGACTGAATTGTTGAAAACTGAACATATTACATCCATAGGTAGCACTATCATACCAGGTAGACATGGTCAAGTCCTCTTGTGGCATGATTAGTGGCATAATAATTGCGCTCTTAAAATTCAGTTCCCAAATTTATATGACATTTGTCTTACTCCTCTCATAACAGTTCAAGAGGCTGTTCTTTCTCAAGGATCTCTTGTGACATTTAGAAGAACAGTAGGGGGGTGTTACTTGATGAATGGAATCAGATTTTACACATTCTCAGCACTATATCTTTTACACATGAACTTGATACTATATCTTGGTGTTGGGATGCAAATGGACTGTTTACAGTTAGATCTTTGTATTCATTTTTGAATTTTCCTGGAATTAAATCAGTTCATCCCTGTGTTTGGTGGCAACTACCAATTCCCCCAAAAATAAAAGCATTTATGTGGTTAGTCACTAAACACAGAATCTTAACCAAAAAAAATTTGCAAAACAAAGGATGGACTGGTGACATCACCTGTCAGTTCTGTACTCACGATGAAAATTCTAATCATTTATTCTTTAGATGCTTTTATGCCCAACAGGTTTGGATGTGGATGGGGGATTGCCGTCTTCGATACCACTCATGGTCTTCTATCGCAGATATCATTCAATTTGCTTACACTCTTCCTCGCACTAACAGAATAGCTTTTCTGATAGTAGTCTGTGCTGTCATATGGAGCATTTGGAAACATCGAAATGACCTGTGTTTTAATAATACCAGAATTTATACTGCCCGAAACATTATCTTACAAATCTTGTCTCTTGTGTCTTATTGGTCAGGTACAATCAAGGAGGATATCCAAGAGGCACTCAAGGCATGGACTCCTCAAGACTTGGATGAGATTCCTATCCAAGTGGTTGACCCGGCTGACGACTTGATGCTGGATTGGGTCACTGGTGACTCCAATGAAGAATGAAGTTTATTTCCCTTTATATCACACTCATTTTGTTGTCAGTTTTTGGTGCTTTGCATCAATAGGCTGTTTTAGAGTGTGTCTTTCCATTACTATTTTTCCAGCTTCTGGGCATGTGTGCACTTTGATATACTTTGGTAGTGTAGCTGCCTTAGAATACTTTAGTGCTTTTTGGTTTATGTTTGGGTTTATATCAGATACTTTGGACTGATCTGCAGTAGTTTATGTGATTAGGGGGTCTTGTAAGTTACCAGTTTCAAATTATATGAAACGGGCTTTTTGCCTTTTAAAAAAAAAAAATTTTACGATATGAAATGTGGTCTTAATCGGTTTTAAAAAATATAAAAATTCACACAGTGTGCATCAAATACATTCTAATATTTTTGTTTACACAAAATTTTCTATATAAATTCAAACTTGCACAATTAATATTTCAGTGACATTTTTTGTTTTTGAATTAAGACTTTACAAACGAAATGTGGTATTTATTGATGTTGTTTCTTCTTTTTGACAGAAACAGGCCTATCCTCCATCAGAAAGCTTCTAGAAAAATGTATCAGCTTATTTGGGCCCCAATCGATATCGCAATCCAGCCCAATAAAGCCCGTAGTTTTACCTGGTGGCTTCTGAAATCTGAACAGCTGGAACAATGGCCGAAAGAATCGGTTGGACTGGACAACTTAACGGGTTAATAGATACTCTCCGCTCTCCCTCCCTATCACCGCCCGTACTCCCTCCCCGCCTCCTCTTCCCCTCTCTCTGTGACTGAAACCCTAACCACAGCCCTCAACTCTCCATGGGCGACGACAAGCCTGGTCGGAAGAGAAGTCGCAGGGCGGCAAAAGCATCGTCGAAGACTACCGACCTCTCTCCGTCGCCTATCGTTCCTTCCCCATCCCCCTCCGCCAACGAATCCGCCGATCCGCAATCGACCCGTCCCAAGCGCAACCGTCGGAAGAAGCCCCTGCACCAACATCCCGCCCCTTCCTCTCCCCGCCGCACGCGGTCAAGCGAGTTCAAATCCGCTAACGGTGGCGCCGCGGACGTGCCGGTTTCAGAGGCCGTCCCGCCTCCAGCTAAGTGGGATGATGTGGTGAAGGTGGTCCCCTCCATGGATGCGGTTGTGAAGGTGTTCTGTGTCCACACCGAGCCAAATTTCTCTCTGCCATGGCAGAGGAAGAGACAGTACAGCTCGAGCAGCAGCGGGTTTGTAATTAGTGGGAGGAGGGTTCTGACGAATGCACATTCGGTTGAGCACCATACTCAGGTCAAGCTCAAGAAGCGTGGTTCTGATACCAAGTATCTCGCCACTGTTCTGGCCATTGGAACTGAGTGTGATATTGGTAAGAGATAAAATGTTTCAATTCCTTAATAAATACCATCAATATAGTTTGTTTTTATTATCTTATGTGCTTGCTTCTCTGAGCTGCATTGCATATAGTTACTGTAATTAGCTATCTTGTTACTCTTTATAGTTATTATCAAAGATTGTTTCTTATTTCAAGAATCATAGAGTGGTCAATAAGCACATAAAACTGTTACTACATGCAGAATGCATATTATAATCCAGTGAGCAATCTATAATAGAATTAGCTAATAAACCTTACAAAAATATGAATCGATCTTAAACATAGAATGCTGCAAGGTATAATCCCTTCAGCAATCCATAATAGACATGATTATCATGTCCTTGATAACCTACTGATGAAATGTTAATGTATTGGTGTATATTTCACCGAAAATTGATTAAAGCTTTGTTAGTTGTCCTTCAATAACTCATATTGTCCTAATCCAGCTAATGAGATGAATATTAAAAAAAAAAAAAACAAATTTGTCATTGTATTGAGATCAAAGTGAAAGCCTCAGATTGCTCATTCAGAGTAGGAAATGCGAAATGTGCAGCATTGCATCAATGGATCGGTGCTAACGCTTGTATCATAGCCATACTTGAGTATAGATATGTTAATACTGTCATATGTTAAGTGTAGGATTGAACCATGACCTACAACCGATGAAATTCTATATTTTTTTAAAAGTTGTAGATTATCTCATTGTTTATAAATTCTCGCATTACCATGTTAGTTTACTACCGCAATTTGTATCCTGTTATCAAGAATAACTGCTACCAACACTTACATTCATTTTTCTTTTATTCAATAGCCATGTTAATAGTCAGTGATGATGAATTTTGGGAAGATGTTTCACTCTACTTACATTCATTTTTCTTTTATTCAATAGCCATGTTAACAGTCAGTGATGATGAATTTTGGGAAGATGTTTCACCCGTAGAGTTTGGTTCATTACCTGCTTTACAAGATGCCGTGACAGTTGTTGGGTACCCGATAGGCGGGGATACTATTTCAGTGACTAGTGGAGTTGTCTCTAGGATTGAGATTCTCTCTTATGTCCATGGCTCCACTGAGCTTCTAGGCTTACAGGTCTTTAACTTCAACTCCTTGCATGGTTTTGTCTCTCTCTTTTTAAATTTTGTAAATGGCCCTAGATATTTTCAGTTCTCTCCCAAATTAGTTTCGAAAAAAAAACATGCATGAACAATATGAAAGTGGGACCTGCTTTCTACCTTTATTTTATACCTTTACAAAAACAACATGAACAATATTTTCAGTTTTCTACCTTTATTTTATATATATTTTTTTATGTATAACCTTTACAAATGGTTTGAACAGATAGATGCAGCAATAAACTCTGGAAATTCAGGGGGACCTGCTTTCAATGACAAGGGGCAGTGTGTGGGAATAGCATTTCAATCTCTTAAGCATGAAGATGTTGAGAATATAGGATATGTCATTCCTACTCCTGTGATTACGCACTTCATTACCGATTATCAAAAATCTGGACAATATACTGGTACTTTTTTTATTATATTTCTTTCATGGGTAGTTTGATAATATCTCTCTCCATAACATTGCCTTTGATCAAATACGAATAATCTAAAAATAAAATATAAGGAAAATAAAATAGAAATATAAGGAAAGATATTTTGTTATATGAAAGCTTTGATAAGCAAGAATAGCAACTAAAATTGTCAAAATATGTCTTGTAATGTGTTGCTTTTCCTCTTTGTTTGTTGTTACTAGGGTTTCCTATACTAGGTGTAGAATGGCAAAAAATGGAGAACCCGGATCTGCGGAAGTCTATGGGAATGAAGCCAGACCAGAAAGGGGTCCGTGTCAGGCGAGTGGAGCCCACCGCTCCAGAGTCTGGTTGTCTCCACCCATCAGATATTATTCTCAGCTTTGATGGTGTCGATATTGCTAATGATGGAACGGGTATGTTTCTTCTTTACATAATTCTATTATACTTACAAGTTTTACTTTCTTCTTTATTCCAAATTGCACAAATTTGTTGTGAAAAAAGTCACATGTCGTAGATTTATACCGTCACCAATTTGGAGATTTTGTAGATGACATCCTTACATTGAATGTGAGATAAGTTAAAGAAAAGCTGAGCGGATGGCCCATGATTTTTTTTTTTTTAACTCAATAAATTGTATGCTAACTTGTTCAAAAAGAAAAAAAAAATTACCTTGCAAGCAGCAATATAATTACTTGATTTAATTTCTACTTGGGCTTCCAGAAGGAATTAGGCCTGTTATGGGCAAGGGCGAGTGACAATTCCTTGTTATCACTCAATGTAATGAAAATTGTTTTTTTTTAAAGTCAGAATTTAAAGAAACCTTTTGTAAAACCCCAGTCTCATGGATGTCAGTCTCAAATACTCCGTAACTGTTTGACCGCAAACAAAGTATAATACTTGTATATTAAAAAACAAAGGAGTCATGCACTTGCTTCAAATTTTTTGTTTCATTCCTTTTCAGTTCCATTTAGGCATGGAGAGAGAATAGGGTTCAGCTACCTCGTCTCTCAGAAATATACTGGTGAGAAGGCAGTGGTCAGAGTGTTCCGTGACTCAAAAGTTCTGGAGTTCAGTATAAAGCTTGCCACTCACAAAAGACTTGTCCCTGCACACATAAAGGGAACGCCTCCATCTTATTACATTGTTGCTGGATTTGTGTTTACAGCTGTCTCTGTCCCATATCTTCGATCTGAGGTACTTTTTACCGATTCTTCTAGTCCTTCTTACCTTTTGACTCAACTCTGCAAGGCTTCTTTGAGTCTGAAGTAGTTACAGTTTTGGTCACTTGTGTTTCAGTTGCATCAGATAATATCCTTAAAAGCGAATGATCAAATTCAGTCGTGTAGTCAATGAGCTGTCAAGTTAGATTTTTGAGATGTATAAAAAAATATTTTGACAATAAGATTTGCTGATTTCTTGCATCAGTATATCAAGAAATATTTTCAATTGAATATGAAAATAATTTCTCATAAAAATTATGATATTATGTAAATCCTGCTAATGATTTGAATTTTTGATATACACAATCATTTAGGGCCTGTACGGACGAACTAAATTCCATGGGATTTCGTGGGTTTTACAGTCAATTGGAATTATTTCCCACTAAAAATCCCATTGCAAGTCAAAACATCAGGAAAAAATAATGTCCCAACCAAAGAATTTTTTTCCACGGACTAAGCATCATTTCTCTTTCACAAAATAATATCAAGTAATGAGATAAAAATTAAGTATATACTTCATAGTTAGACAATATAAACATATTCTTATGTGACAGAACCCATAACAAATACAAGAAAATTTAAAAGTTAAACTAATACTTTACACTTATATTGGTAATTAACGTTTTACTTTCATAAATTCCACCATTTTTACTGTTTAATTTTTTCCCAACAATTTTTTTATATATTTGAACCATTTTTTATGAACATTAATATATATATAATTTTGATTCTAGTAAATTCAATGGTAAAATAAATATGAAAACTTGAATAGATATACATATTTTCAAGACGAATCAGAATTTTCCATAACTATTCCCATGGTATAACCAAACATTAATTTCAGTATTCTCCCACAACTATTCCATTGCATACCCATGAGTATGGGTTCCTTTAATTTGTGGGTTCCGAGCCCGCATAATCCTGTGATAACCGAACATGCCCTTATAGTGAGACCTAAAGGAAGAACATTACAATAATATAGACTATAAGGACCAAATTGATTATGCTTAGAGAAAACCTATCGGAAACTGCTTTGAATTTTACGAATTAAAATATGAATGTTGATTGTTTTGCTTTTTTAATTACAGTATGGGAAGGATTATGAGTATGATGCACCAGTTAAGTTGTTAGACAAGCACTTGCATGCGATGGCACAGTCTGAAGGGGAACAACTTGTAGTTGTTTCTCAGGTTCTAATCTTTTTAACCAAGAAATTAGAGTTGTCATATTTCTAATTATGTTACAATGAGTTATTTTGAACTCTTTTGCTTTTTAATCAGGTGCTTGTCGCTGACATCAACATTGGTTACGAAGATATTGTGAACACTCAGGTTATTCAAATTTCTTGATTAATGTAAAAGAGTGCTCGTTATTATTTCTAGTGCTGTTTTTTTATGTAAGATTTTGTATGTAGGTGCTTTCTTTCAACGGCAAGCCAGTGAAGAATCTGAAAAGCTTGGTGCAAATGGTGGAGAAGTGCAAAGAGGGATTTCTTAAATTCGATTTGGAGTACCAGCAGGTATATACTCGCATTCATTTTGAATAAATATGTTTTTGATGTTTTGTTGGATATTTGTGAAGCCCATTGAGAGTAAAAGAAAAACAATACTCCTTGATTGAGAACTCAATAATCACCTTGCAAATAATTACGTGTGGAGATGTATGTCGGAGTATTTAATTAAAGAGAAAAAATTTGGGAACTGGCAAGCAGAGCTGCAAAGCCATTTTTTTTTTTTGCAAACAAAAGCTGATGAAAGCGCTCAAATGCTCCATTAGGATGATGTCTGGAATGATGGCTGACCTATGTTTTATCAGAGTATGTCGAAACTTTGAGATGCGGCATTTTGGTTTTTAGGACTTATATTTTAAATTTAAAGACAATTTGCAAACAAAAGCGGTGACAGATCCCTTTGAAGAAATGCAATTTATCGTTCATAATATATAAATTATTAAACTGGCTTAAGACTTGAAATATGCTCTCTTTTTTCTTTTGAAGAAAAATGTGGACAGATGTTCAAAGAGACCTAATGCCAAGTGTTTTTTCTCTCTGAAAGTACACTCATTTATTCGATTACAATTAGAAAACTTAAGATTAAATCCCCTGATTTTAGATTATGAAAAAATATAGGAGTTGTGTTTGCTTGTATACTGGAGTTTTTCTCATATTACCATGGGTTTTAAAAGTAATTTTTAACTTTTTTCTAATAGAAACAATCCTTAGTTATACTATTATATAATTTTCTTTTGACAGATTGTTGTGTTGGAAACAAAGAGTGCGAAGGCAGCAACGCAAGACATTTTGACGACACATTGCATACCTTCTGCCATGTCAGAAGATCTAAAGACATGAATAATTGCTATTTGAAGAACAGTAGCATTTAGGGCTTACATATGCTGAGGTGGAAGCAGATAGTAAGCTTTTAATTTTGCCTCATATGTTGTATGTCTATTAGATGTGCAGTAGCAAATTATTTTATTTCGCCAACTTTTGAGGTACTTAATTTCTGGAAACTAGTGGTTAGTTTGTGCTCTATATCAAATGTAGAAGATCAATATTTTGACTTGGAAACATGGTTGTATTTTATGACAAGGCTTCATATTAACTGTCTTGTAATATGATCTCCGTCTGAAAGGTGAGATTATTGTCTACTCAAATGTGATTATTAGATTGGAGGATACTATTCATGTATTTTTGTTTATTTTATGACTTGTTGCAACGAACCTCAACAATGCTAAACTTTTTTATTAGTTTGCTTCTGGTGTATACTCACATTTTGTGGGTTAAAAAAAACCGGACCCGGGTACCAATCCGGTTGGGTTCTTTACAGTGATAGCTTGGGTAATTGAATCGGATAAATCCGGATAAACTAGCCGTTTTTTTTTTAATAACCGCTGAACCGTCTAGCTGAGTAACTCGTTTCCTGCGACTTATTCTTTTGTCTTTCCTCGGATCCTCCAAGTCCCAAGTTCCGAGATATCTTCAAACAGATCGAATGGTCGAAATGGTCGAAATGCATTAACTCAGAAGATTCTCTTTTGAGTTAATGCAGAGGATACGAATTCCTATTTCTCCCTACCAAGGTCAGAATTCGATTAAAACTTAATTTCTTATTTATCATGGTCAGATTCAAAGGTTTCTGTTTTAAAGAAACTCAAGAACTTGTCTTTGGTCTAGTGACAAATGTATATAGTTCTCATGTGAGAGGTCGTGAGTTTAAAATTCACAAAATGGAGAAATTTTTTATAGTTTGAAAATGTGTTGGGTGTTTTGATCCCAACCCATGATTTAAAAAAAGAAGAAACATATGCTCGATCAGACATGATCTGAAATAACCAAATTCTGACCTAGAGGTTCAAATAAATTCAAAAAAATTGAATGACCATGAGGTCAAAGGCACACAAGTTCAGCTATCTTGAAGCTTTCACTCGTAAATTTAAAGAAGCATATGCTGGATGAGACTTTCTTGCTAATTTCTTATGTGTTTTATGAATTGTTAATTTAAAGAAGCATATGCTGATTGAGTTTTATGAATTGCTAATGTCTCCATTAATTCACGTTTTGAGAATAGTAATATAAAATCATAGAAGTATCTAGATATTTCTGAAGCACATATTTAATCTCCTTTTCATTCGAATTTATCAAGTTTCTTTTGATGAAGAAGACTCTTTGTTTTTTTTTTTTTTCTTTAATTACTAACTTCAATGATATTTTTCACTTAGTTTTAAGTAAAGATTCATGTAAATACGAAAGTGCATAGAATTTTGTTAGTAACAATTACTAACTGGTTTGCGTTTTTAACGATTGAAAAATTAAATAAATGAAAGAGGTATTGGAGATCTCCATTTATAAAGTTATTGGAGATTTGAAAAAGAAATTGTTACCTAGATATTTTTTCAATTGTTACTTAGATTTCTACTAGTCGAAACAGCAAGAAATATCCTTTCTATCCCCCACCCCCCCCCCCCCCCCCCCCCCCCCCCCCCACAAAAAAAAAAAAAAAAACTTGTGTTTTCTAGGCCTACAGTTCAATTATTTATTATGATAAAATGAAAATAAATAAACTCACCACAAGGCATCTAACCAAGAAGCAAGTAAAGCATATCCCAGTCATCCATGCAACCTAAATCCAATTAGCAGACAGTACATAGCTTATTTGATTCAATTTTCATGTAAGCTTATTTTGGGTAAATAATTTATTAAATGATATAAAACTTGTGAACCAACCTCACGAAGTTTCTTTCAACGGCCTTTTGATTCAATTGGGAATTGTTTAAGCATAATGAACAACCTATTTAAAAATTTCATGGGTCGTGAAACTACACACAAAGATTTCAGAGATACAAAGAACAAAGATAATATTAAAATCTCATTTCACCTTTTTCCATGAAAGGTAAAACCGAGAACAGACGAGAAAGAAACCGTTACATGAGAAATGCAATTATGAGAAGAGCATAATTGGTGCAAGAGCCATGTGTAAAAGATTTACATATACTTCTTTAATTTCATAAAAAGATAAAACAATTTTTTTTTTTGAAAGTTGGCTGGAAGCCAACAAATATATTAGGCAAGAAAAAAGGTTTACTTGCAAGGATAAAATATTTACACCAAGCTCAAACTGAATTTAAAAAACAACACTATCTAGTAAACAGGACCGCCAGTAGTGAAGCGTATGCCCCTGCTTGGTCAATTCCTCCCTGCCCCCTTGAGTCCTTAAATGAGGCGCAACCACTGCATGATATCATTTGTTGTATCATCTATCAACAAATACGCAGGCTTTTGTTTATTCGAGAAAAGTCTTCTATTTCTCTCCCTCCAAATTGCCCAGACCCCCGCAGCCCAGACAATTCTACGTTGCACCCTA
Organism: Carex kokanica; assembly: GCA_025461125.1. Lineage (NCBI taxonomy): Eukaryota > Viridiplantae > Streptophyta > Magnoliopsida > Poales > Cyperaceae > Carex > Carex kokanica. The sequence goes on from JAJGRX010000406.1 coordinate 177,276, forward strand.
TCTCGCGAAGTTATGTTGGCCTGGTCCCGTAGCCATAGGTCCCTTGCATCCATTTGGTGGTCCCACCTGATGTTGAAGTGAGCGTACAGCCCTCTCCAGAACCTTCTCGCATAGCTGCATTCCCACATAATGTGATCCTTTGTTTCCATCCCATCATTTTGGCATAGATGGCAACCAAAGATCACATTGCACCCCTGACTTGTAAGATCTCGTGTAAGGATTTTATTTTCGAGCATCAGCCATATGAATACCCGTACCTTCAAGGGGACCTTCATTTTCCAAAGTCTTTTGTGGTTCGGCGCAATTTCCCCGGTGTTGTGCATCATCCCATATGCAGAAGCACATGTAAAGAGATCCAACTTGGACCATTGCCATATCCACTTTTGTGTTAAAGATAAAACAATTTAACTATTACAATGGAACTACTTACATAAATAATGTAGCTGAGCAATAAGTCCTAGCAAGGTAATAATAGGAAAAAGGAATTTGTACCTTATAGTACATAATTAAAATAGAAAAATATCCCAGCTAGATACACATGTCAAAATCAAAATTTCTTTATCCACCACCACATTGTCAAACCAAACAAGGTATGTGATACACAGTTACCTGCAATGAAGACATTTTCAACAAGCTCTATCATAGAAATGTCATCTATCCAGAGGTACTTCCAAATACTCACCTAAATAAGATACAAATACATAAACAAGTGCCGGGCCGAATACCATCTGCAAATTGGAATATTTTTCTCCAGAAATTCCTACACAGTAAAATGAGATATGTTCACTTCAAGATAATGTAATAATTCTACATCAAACTTTTATTATAGTTTTAACACATAAATTCTTATCAAACTTGCATTCTAATATATAAGAAAATAATTTTTTTCAACATTATAGTGGTAATGCTAAAGGTTCTCCAAATGGGGCAATTCTGATATGACCAGAAAAAGCACACACAAAAACAAAACTGATGCCATCGAACTAATTTAAAAATCTGAAACACTACCATACAAAAAACCAATTTAAACCTTTAACCAAAGCTGACCAAATCTTACTAGAACTAAACCTGATGTGCTACTTCAAGAAAAAAATATTTAAAAACAAATTAAACTGGCACGAGTTGATGGTATAATACAATTCTGATCTGACGAGAAAAAGCACACACAAACACGATACTGATGCCCCCGAACTAACTTAAAAATCTGAAACACTACCTTACGGAAAACCAACTTAAACCTTCAACCTATGCTGACCAAATCTTACTAGAACTACTAAACCTGATGTGCTACTACTTCAAGAGAGTAAAAAAAAAAAAATTGAGCTGACCATAATACAAACTCAACCTGTCTGACATGACACCATATTTACCCACTCAATGCTCTGACCACCATGCTATATGCAACTCCAATAATTATCCTTGGACCATAATCCAAAGACCTGAAACCCCAACCCACTCTTAAGAGCTGATGCAAAAAGTTATCCTTGCTTTCTTTCTTTCTTTCTTTGCATGAAAAATCAGGTTTTCATTGATGAAGTTTAGGATTTGCAGAGCATGGCAGAGGGTTCCAGTATGTCGGAAGAATGTGCACAAAGCCATAGACTTGTAATGTTTGAAAGGCTGCCAAGAAGCATCATGTACTGGTTAGCAGAGTTTGATAAATATTGGTTATCAAACGACATCTGAAGAGATGACATGCTCTTAAGAATGACTCCTCCTGCTTGGTCAGAATTAATGTTCATGGGAAACGACATCCAAAGCACATGTCAGAAACAAGGCAAGCACTCTGCTGAACGAAGAAGAAACTCAGAAGCATGATTGATTTGTGAAGCTAAATTTGACCCACCATGTCAGTTTTAAATGTATCCAGTGGTAATGTTTCTCGAAGCAATTAACAACTTGCAGAAACTTAGCCTTGCAATCATTAACCGTTCAGACTTATTCCCAATCAACATTCATCCATGATTTGTTCTAAAATACAACAAAACCACAAATAATCCATTTCAACTCAAAAATAAAGAATACAATAAGATAATAATAGTATGAACTGTGTTATAAGGATCAGATCACCCAGTTATCTCTAGCTTTGCTTTTGTAAAAGGAGGGGAAAGAGGGGGATGGTGCAACTAATGAAAATAATGATCTAAGCTCAGAAAATAAATAATCAATCAAGGGGTTGCATATTGCGTAGTGTGTCGGAGAACAAAATACAAGAAAGAAGTAAGAAAAATTACCTGCAATAAAAGAAACGATTTGGGCTAATCACAATAGGACGAACTGTGCTTGCAATCTTTCAGCCTTCACAGAGACATTTTCTCAAACACCTTCTATTGCATTGTAGCCTTTTATTTCCCAATTCACTTCTTGGTTTTTTCTTCGAGCCACCCCCTATATCACAATATATCACACTATATCACAGCAACACAATTCTGTTACAACAGACTTCTAACTAACAGGAACACTAACTGCTTTATCTAATACCCCCTTCGAAAAAACTAAAAATAATAATTAGTCAAATCATTCTATTTTCTCCATTTAACTAGAAAAGGTCTTCACAATACTTAGCGCCCGTTTATTCTCTCTTTCTTACCTTCTCATGTTTCTTAGCTTCTCATTTAATATCCTGACTTGATATCTATTTTAAATACAAGTAAATACCTGTAAGTTACCTCCAGTTCAAATCTAGTAATAAAAGAAGGCAATCCCCAATTATTAGATCTAACATTGTTCTCTTATAAAAAGGCTGAATTCAAGGGATTATCCAACTAAAACACTCCATTACAATTAAGTAATTAATATTACAAACAACTAGTGACACAATGAGGATTCGAGATTGCAACAAAGGGTCATCTATTCCAAGATTTATAGTCGATTTTATTCACACTAATTAAAAGGAACTGTACTGAAGGGTAACAGGTAGGACAAAACAATAGTACAGAAAATTCCATGTAAATGTTTCTGGGAGATTGAAATTATCTTCATGAAAAGGAGAAATATATCATAAAGAATTTTCAGCGCAGAGAAAGGGAGCAGAAATATATGACAAAGATTAAGTTGTGACTGCAAATACCTTCTGACAAGGACCAGGTTTCAGTTCTAAAATCACAAAGTAAATTTAACATCATTTGACATTTCACAAAAAAAGAAAACACAATTTTATTTTACTGCTCCAGGGCTCTGATTCGTGATTTATATTATTTCATTGTTTTTTTTTCTTTTTTTTTTTCTAGCTAATAAATGAAGAAGCCAGTATCAGGTGCACATGTACCACGATTTGTTGGCTGTTCCTTTTAAGCTTTTGACATACCATCAAAGTGGACCTATAGTGACAAAATACTTTGCATGCACTCCACAATTGCAACATAGAGTCATAGACTACATCAATTAGTTTTATTATAAATAAATTTATTTAAATATATTTGCATTTCAACATTGTTACACCTATTACTTTCTCATGCATATATCCAGTTCACATGCATCTGATACTAGTTAGCCTATTAGTTACATGTTTAAATAATAAAAGAACAGGTAAAACCACGAGAGAAAAATTAGTCATAAATTTTGGAAAAAAAAAAAATCTGAAAAACCAGACAGCAGAATTATGTTAAACCACAAGACAAAAATAAAACAATAAAAGCGGAAAGGAATTTAAAACGATGTTTCAAAACTTTTATATAACAAGAAAAGTAAACTCAACCATAATAACTAATGAGTTCATTAATTTACACAGCAACTAGGAAAATAATGAACCAAAATAGCACACTATATATGTTCCTATTAAACAAGCAATCCAGCCACAACAAGGCAGTTCCATCACGTTTTCAATTAGTTTCACGTTACTTGCACAACCCACCTATTTTTAAGAGGACATCTGGCTCCACAAAGGCCTTTAGAATGTTATATGTCACCTCATCCGGCTCAAGCCCTTTAGAAATCATGTCATGTACAAAATCCATTGCCTTCTCAATTTCACCCTTCTTGCCCAGCCCATCAATAAGTGTGCTATATGTTACGACATCAGGCTCATGCCCTTTAGAAATCATGTCATCTAGAATATCCATTGCCTTCTCAATTTCACCGTTTTTACTCAACACATTTATAAGAGTGTTGTAGGTCATGACATCAGGCTGATGCCCTTTAGAAATCATGTCATCTAGAATATCCATTGCCTTCTCAATTTCACCTTTCTTGCCCAGCCCATCAATAAGTGTGCTATATGTTACGACATCAGGCTCATGCCCTTTAGAAATCATGTCATCTAGAATATCCATTGCCTTCTCAATTTCACCGTTTTTACTCAACCCATCTATAAGAGTGTTGTAGGTCACCACATTAGGAGCACACCCTATGGAAATCATATCACCTAAAATATCCATTGCCTTCTCAATTTCACCTTTCTTGCCCAGCCCATCAATAAGGGTGCTATATGTTACGACATCAGGCTCATGCCCTTTAGAAATCATGTCATCTAGAATATCCATCGCCTTCTCAATTTCACCTTTTTTACACAACCCGTCTATAAGAGTGTTGAAAGTCACAACATTAGGAGCACACCCTTTAGAGATCATGTCATTTAGAAAATCCAGTGCCAGATCCATTTCACCGTTCTTGCACAGCCCATCAATAAAAATGTTGTAGGTCACGACATTAGGCTGACACCTTTTAGAAATCATGTCATCTAGAATATCCATTGCCTTCTCAATTTCACCTTTTTTACACAACCCATTTAAAAGAGTGCTGTAGGTCACCACATCAGGAGCACACCGTTTAGAAATCATATGACGTAACAAATCCATCGCCTTCTCAATTTCACCTTTTTTACACCACACATCTATAAGACTATTGTAGGTCACCACATTAGGAACACACCCTTTGGAAATCATATACTGTAGAAAATCCATTGCCTTCTCAATTTCACCTTTCTTGCACATCCTATTGATAACAATCGAGTAGGTCACAGCATTGGGTCGGCATCCAAGCTTCGGCATTTTCTCAAGCACCATAATCACAGCCTCACCAGTCCTATTCTCGTGAAAGAGGCCTTTGAGTATTGAACTAAATATAGGAGCATCAGCTCTGCGGCCCTCTTTGAGAAATCGTCCCAGAAAACCAAACATTAATCTGACCCGATTCGTTTGCACACAGCATTCCATCAAGATCGAATAGGTATGGTCATTAGGATGGATTCCTTTATCTTGGGTTAAGCGGGTGAAGAGGGAAAAGACAAGGTTGCTGGAAGTTTTTGTGCGAAACAAGGCAGCAAAGATCTTATTGAATTCAATGATATCAGCTAGAGTATTCAACAGCCGATTGAACTGGCGACGCGCCCCTTTGGCAGTAATGACATCCACATTCTGTTGCTTCCCTTTCTGCCTTTTCCCCGCCTTCCGCTTCTTCCCCTCCCTATGCTGCTGAGGTGGTGTCTCAATCTTTCTAAAAAGATTGTCAAAATTGATGTTAATGGGGGAATTAGTAGTAGCAGGTGGTGGATTTGGTTTTCTAATTATTATGTGGGGTTGAGAATTGGATTGGGGGAATGCATAGCAGACAAGGAAGATGCCACGATGAGCAGAAAATTTGAATGAGGATTGGGATTTGGAAGCGGATAGTGAAAGCGAAGAGGAGGGGGCAAGTGATAAAGCACACACCATTTGATTCTTATTACTTCTTATGTGGTTCGGTTCTAGTCTCTTTCTCCCTGCCTCTTTCAAAAATTCTATCTAACAAGGTTGAGCTTCCCTTCCAAATAACAAATTGTGCTTCTTATTTTATACTACTGCATTAAAAGAAAATAGCATATAATTAATTGACAGATGACAAGCAATAATGCAATTTGGTCATCAAAAATTGTCCAGTCTTACCATATATACTGGAGGAATATGAATTTAACAAGCAATTAGAAGGAGCAGCTCTATAGCCACTAATTAAATGTATCATAAGATTATAACTGTTCTAGAGGTTGAGGCTAATTCTAGAGCTGTTCACACCACATCCTACCTTGTGGTATATGAATATCTGAGTCTAGCAAGCCCCCCTAGCACTAAAATTGAAAAGAAAAAGAGAGAGAGAAAGAGAGAGAAGAAGCTCCAAACCAGAATAAGAAGAGAATGCGAATTATTCTCCTGCGGCGACTATGTGCTGGGTGCTGGACGAACGGAGATGGCTCCCTGGCCCCTGCTGATGCTTGTCGTGTTATCGAGAGATCTGGACGTGACGAACGAAGATATCAACTGGAAGTAAGTAAAGAGGTGGATAAAATTTAGAATTGCGGGCTGTTCTTTACTACTTTCTTCTGGGCCGAGGGAATAAAAAGTGGGCTCGAGACTAAGGAGAGGAGAGCTAACTTCTTTTTCGTTTTCTGCCAAGTTCAAGTTCAAGGGAGGGAGAAGGGTGGGCTGACGAATTGGGGCCTACGGTTCGGAGAAAAAATGAAAAGGGTCCCATTGGCATAGAGAAGCAGAGAGGTGGGATCCCGTTAGTCAGTTTAAATGAGAAACATGACAATGGATTATTCTAAATGGACGTGGAGTATGTGAACTGTGACACTTGAAGGTGAGCCTTACTTGTTCAGTTTCTTGAGACCAGGCCCAAACCATTCTTTCCTTTTTGTATTAGCACAATTCCTCCTCTTCTTTAATTTCTTACACTGATAGTGGGGTCCATTGTCAGGATGAGCAGTTAAGGAGCTCCATCTACTTCATCTCTTTCACCCGAGTTCAGATTTCCTAAAGTAATTCAATTTTTGAGTTTAGATCCAAACCATCAGATGTGAATCGGGCCATCAGATTAAAGGGGCCCCGTGCGCTCCACCTCGGGCCGAATTGGCCATATTCGAATTAGAAAGTCCGGATCTAAAACCAAAAGTTGGGTTACTTTAGGGGATTTGGATCCGCCCGAGTTATGACTTATGACTAGGACATTATGACCAGCTCTGACTCGCACCTCCCACTTCGTGAAACCCATAATATCTCCAGCCTCTTTTAATCTTGTTCATTGAGCTTCCTTTTGAATTTTTTGCTTGTTCTTTTAATCAAAATTCACGATTTTAAATGTATATCTTTATTGTGGATTTTATTTCATGAAAACAATAACTCCTTTTTTTAGTTTTCAAGAAATAAATTATCTCAGGTGCTTGCTTTCTTCATCAAATTTCAAAAAATTAATTTAAGTAAATTACATGAGTCTCTTTTCAACTTTTTAGGGTCCAATAATAATACAACGTGATATGCCCATGTGCCAATGACCATTGACCAATCTAATATTGATCCACAAAAGACTTGAGATTCGGATCCTACCAAGAGCCAACCCGAGGTTGAAGAAATAGGGCCCTTAATGAGCCGAACACGGCCCGAAAAGTAACTCGGGACTTCGACCCCTTTTCAGGGCCAGCCCGAGACTAAAAACAACAGGGTCCGTGGCCCGACCATAAACCAATCCGATGAAACCAAGTCGGGCCGCACGCAATAGTCCGATGAAAACTAACTCAAGGTTTGAACTCCTTCACGGGACCAGCCCAAGACCGAGAGCAATGAGGCCTATGGCCCAACAACTGGGTGATCCGGCAAGACCCGAATAGGGCTTTGCCCAATCAAGCCCAAAACGATTGCGGAACCGAATTGGGCCGAATCCGACAAAGTTCGGTCCGAGCTCGGGTTCCCGTCACTGCCATTTGTGCGGGTGTCACCGCTTCTATGCGAACTCCCTAACCGCTCTGACAATGCGTATTAGCGGTTAGGAGGGCGACCTATTTAAGGCAAACAGTTCCTTAAAATCCAGATTGCAAATTCTCTAAGCAAGGTATTATAGAGGATAGAGTACTAATACATTCACCACTTCCCACTTCTCTCAATCTCGGCCCGTCGACCCGAGACGGGACGAGTCCAGAATCACTCTCTCATTCTCCATACAGTCTACTCCCCCGGGAAGAGGACTTATCACAACGTAAACATACAAAACTAAACATATAACTTAAATAAATATTTCTTGGCATTTTTCCAAGATTTATTATGTAATTTTTAACTCCGTTTTCAGTTGGAATTTGTGTTGTGATTTAAACTTGTCATGAAAAATTGTCTTCAAATATTCTCACCCGTGTAAATTTTTATTAATAATATTAAAAATAAATTAAATTAAAGAAAATGACATTTTTCACCCGTTTTTGAATTTTTTTATTAATAATATTCTCACCTGTTTTTGAAAATTTTCAAATATAATATTTTTACTGAATAATCCAATATAATATTTTTACTGAATAATCCAGAGAAACTACAATATTTAATTCACCAAATTGCAACTTCCGATTTTTTTATTAATACCCTCAAAAAAAGGAAAAATATGACATATGCTCTCGGGGTTTTTTTTTTTTAAATATACCCTAACCGCTCCATGGGGGGGCAGTTCACTCTTCCCACCAAACCGCCCCCCTATGGGGCGGTCAGCTGTGCATACTGAACCGCCCCACAGGGGGGTGATCCAGTTTTTTTTTTTTTGTTTAGATTGGAGAGACAATATGAATGAAATTTAACAATAAAAATTCGAATTTTTTTTTAATATTTGTTAGATTACTTCTTTTGATTTATAATTAGCATATTTATACTAAAATATGCTAAATTACTTGAAATATTGTTAAATTACGCTAATTAGCATATCTAGAAAGGAACTAGATTTGGGATATTGGTTCTTATCAAATCAAATTATCTCAATTTTAGAATAAAATTGAATATAATGGGAATTTTTTCATATCACACGGACTGTTTCTTGTTTGAACATAATAGATTTGGGATATTGGTTATTGTCAAATTAAATTCACTAGTCGCATGCAAACACTAAACATCAGATCAGTAATTTTGATACAAGTTCTGACTTTTACCATGCTGCATACGACACTGTCACTAGCCACAAACGGGTCATTGTGTCTACCGATGATAAAAAAATTTAACTCAATTTTTGAGGCACTAAAGGACCGTTTTTTGCAATTCTGATTTCGTCGGCCCCCTGAAAATGATCCCTAGGGTGTCATTGTCCCCGTCTTGTCCCAAGCTTTCCGAATTGGGGTCATACGTGCAAATCCGAGTTTCCTAGCCAAAGTTATGGCCGTTTAAATATTTTCAAAAAATAACGATGCTTTCGTGCAAAAACACCGATGATGCACCAATGCTTTATGCACGGCTTGTCGACGGCAGAATTGCATCGATGTTTCATTACAAAAACATCAGCAACGCACCGATGTTTTTTTAGCACTATCATTCTTAATTGCCAATGCTAAGGTTAACGAAATATCGATGTTTCATTACAAAAACTAGGGTGTTCTTAAGCTCACCAAGTCTCTTTGTGAGCTTAATTCAAAAACTTATATAATTGTCTTCAAACGATGCATCCAAACCGTTGAAACCGATCTACTTCACGAGTGATGCATTTACATGTCAAATTTATAAATTTTCGAACTAATTTAGTATAAAGTCAAGTGGCAAAAAAAAGATGGTTTATAAGTTAATTTTAATGTGTTCATTTTTCATTATTTTTTTACCGCTTGATATTTATATTAAATTAATTTGAAAATTTAAAAACTTGACATGTAAACTCATCACTCGTGAAGTAGATCGGTTTCAACATTTTAAATGTGTTGCTTCAAACTAATTCAATAAATTTTTGAGTTAAACTTACAAAGAGGCTTAGTGAGCTTAAGAACACCATAGTTCTACTCATGACTGTCCACATGAAATGGCCCTCCGTTTTTCATTTGTATGTAATCACTATTCCAGATGCTTTTCATTATTTTTGAATGTCTACTCTAATACTCTAATACTATAATCGTGTGAGTAGAAAATGAGTTGTGTATGACAAATTTATTTTGTTATTGTTAAATAAATATATTCACTCTTTCTATATACCATTTTCATGTTATTTTAAATTAGAAAATTAAGAACTTTGATAGACTTATATATTACTATTAGAAATTCAAATCTTTATATGAAATCATATATTTCATGCCATCTCAGATATAAAAGAGAAAATCGAATAAATTTTCAACTATAAAAAGTTGTATTTAATTATATACACTCCAAATGTCCAATGTACTACATTTACATGTACGTATAGTAATCCAAATCTCAATTTCATAATATTGTAGCTGCTTACCGCAAGATTGACAATAGAAAAGAACCATATAGCACTTTCGCAAAAATTAAATATATATTGAATCAGGGGCGGACCTATATCGTCCCAAGGGAGGGCAACTGTTCTCTTCTGGATTTTAAAATTCAGTGAGAAAAATAGATCTGATTCGGTTTTGCCTCCCTGGAAATTAAATTGCCCCTCCTTAGTCCAATAAGTCCATTATCAGCTTTTTTTCAGTGTTGTTTTAAAAATTTATTAATGGGCCAAGTCCAGAATCAGATTTGTCGCTCCTCTTAGCGCACAACAGTTCCATTAAATTGTTTTTCAATTGTCCTTCAGTCGGACTATGAAAATTGAAGAAGCCTCAAGCCCGATCTCTCTCTTCTCAACTCTCAAGTCTGCGTTGCGCTGTAGTCTCGCTCGCTCTTCTCTGTTCTCTCCGTTAGGCAACGCCCAGGAGCATTACGGTAAATTTTAATTTTATTTGATTTCACTTGCTAAGTGCCTAATTTAAGTCAAAGGTGCTCCGTGCTTGTTCAGAGCTTATGCAATAAAGAAATAAAGCAATTAAAGACCAACCGTAGGAAAACAATTTGATACCAAATTAACCTATTTCAATTTTAACCTTTTGTTACAGAGTTCACTTTATACTATCATACTATATATAATGTAAAGTTTATCAAGTAATGGTCAAAACCACAATGAAATAGTTTGTTATCTCAAACACCTCATTTAACTAATCTCACTCATGTATAGTCCCAGGTCTTGGATCGATGTTGAGTGTTTTGTGTTATAGCCAGTGGATGGGATATATGTAACATGTTATATTAATAGTAATAGGTAGTTGATGGGATATATGTAATATGTAATAATAATAGTATTCACAGTATAGGTTTTATGGCATACTAAGTGTTAGTAATTGTTAGTAGATATAAGAAGTTAATAGGTTTTCTAACATACTATGTTTTAGTAATATATAGTTAGAGAATCTAATATATGTTATATTAAGTATTATAGATAATTGTAGCAGGGCTTCTCATACTCTATATATAGTATTGGTTGGTGTAATCTACCTTTTAGGTATTTTACTTTAAGGCTAGCTCATACTCTATAGTTATAGTTTATCATGTGTAAGTCTCCATCAAAGGTACTTCCTTAATTCCTCATACTCAATAGTTTTTATGATGTAACTCCACGTTACATGGAGTTACTTTTTAGCTCCGGAATTCAGTACCAATTCATTTGTACCATAAATTATGTTAGTTGAGAGATATATACTATAAATTTGGATTTATACCATTAATTCTTTGAACCTTAGTACTTGGTTAGCTAATGAGTTTGAACCTGATAAGTCATTTGAACCCGATTTCTCCCCCTAACAGAAATACTGCATCCGCTACTGGATTCAATACTAATATGGATTTTATTAAAATGCAACGGTAAGTAAATAGAATTTAGTTGAATTATAAATCGTAATTTTTCAAAAACAACACTTGCATTTTTTTGGCAGATCCTATACGTTGCAAAAAGAAAGGAGAAAGTAGACTTTACAACTCATCTTATTAGTAGGAATTTTATCTAAATTGGAAACCTTTGAGATACTAATTTTTTTTTTCTAGTATAACATCATAGATGGACTGAAAAACACTATATGGGACAAATTTAACATTAGGAATGGTACACAGTAAAACAATTCATGAAAATATTATAATTAAGAAGAAAATTAAAATTATATTTCGTCTCATTTTTCTTTCGCAGTTATCTTAAGCTCCAACTAATTTTACACTAATAGCAATATTAACATTAACCTATCATTAAATTTCCTAACAATCATAAGTCATCCAAAGAACAATCTTAAGCGGGGAACATTTTGGCACCACAACATCTGTTAATTTCATATTATGGTTCAGTATATCCGAGTCTTATTGCAAAAAACGATGCATTTATTGCATTCCAAAGTTTAAAAAAAAAAAAGAAGAGGAAAATACACGAAATACGGAGGCAAGAAAAAATTATAATAAAAAAAAGTGAAAATTAATTTTCCACATTTTTTTTTTTTTGAGTAGTTGGCAGTGGCTGCCAACTTGAAATTTTTTATTGAAATTAAGCAACGTATTTACAACCGGTCTCTTACATTACAGAGGGGATCCCTTCTTTCTATACAATATGGCTCCTCCCTAATTCAAACTATTTACAGTTCTGCTATGCTAAGTTAACAATTTCTCGTCCATAGATAACTCACACTCATTGCCCGTTCCGCAGTGATCTCCGGTGGGACCAGTATACCCCTGAATACATGGTTGTTGCGATGTAGCCATATGTGCCAGCAAAGGCTCATGAAGCCTGCCATACATATTACATATACTGCAATTGGATTATAATTAACTAGGGTGTTCCTAAGTTCACCAAGTTCCTTTGTGAACTCATCTCTAAAACCAATCGGATTGGCTTCAAACGACGAATCTAAACTGTTGAAATCCTTCTACTTTACGAGTGATGCATCTATGTGTGAAAATTTTAAACTTTCAAATTAATTTAGTATAAAGTCAAGTGGTCAAAATTAGAAGGTTTATAAATTAATTTTAATGCATTTATTTTTTGGATGCCTTTTTACCACTTGACTCTATACAAAATTAATTTTAAATTTTAATTTTTGCATTTAGGCGCATCGCTCATAAGATAAAAGGATTTCAACGGTTTGGATTCATCGTTTGAAGCCAATTCGATAGGTTTTAGAGTTGAGTTCACAAAGAGACTTAGTGCACTTAGGAACACCGTAGTTCTACTCCTGTAATTGTGCATTTGTCTCTTAGGAATTCGTATCCTCTGCATTAACTCAAAAGGGAATCTTTTGAGTTAATGAATCTCAACCATCTAATCTGTTTTAAGATTCGTGCTGACTAAATCTGCACTAATATTAAAGGGCTCCTATGTTATAGGCAGGAGCCGGATTAGCTCTGTTTAAAATCAGACAGTTGAGATTCATTAACTCAAGAAATTCTCTTTTGAGTTAATGCAGAGGATACGCATTCCTCCCTTAGACCTTATGAATAGTAAGGATTTCACAACAACAACAGCCGGGTTTTCGCGAGGATAGCTTTTTGGCAATCGCGAGGCTAATTCCTCTCAGAAAACTATTTGCGAGGATAGCTCCTTGCTAAAAGTATCCTCTTAAAAACAGCCGTCGCTAAAGATACGTATCCTCGCGAATAGTTTTAGGGAGGTTAAGGGGGAAAGTATTTGCGAGGCTAGTTTCTCTCTAAAAATATGCTTGCCACGTGGCGATGTTTGTAATCTGAAATTGTGTTATACTTTTACCATTGAATAGTCCACGGCAATAATCTGTATTGCCGTGCATTGTGCTGTACTGATACCATTGAATAGTCCATAGTAATAGTCTGATTATTATCGTGGTAGTTGTACTGATACCATTGAATAGTCCATAGTAATAGTCTGATTATTATCGTTGTTATTCAGTCCACAGTGATAGTCTAATTATTATCGTGGTTACTCCACTTCTACCATAGAGTCCACAGTAATAGTCTGATTATTATTATCGTGGTTAGTTGTACTGATACCATTGAATAGTCCACAGTAATAGTCTGATTATTATCGTTGTTATTCAGTCCACAGTGATAGTCTGATTATTATCGTTGTTATTCAGTCCACAGTGATAGTCTGATTATTATCGTGGTTACTCCACTTCTACCATAGAGTCCACAGTAATAGTCTGATTATTATCGTGGTTACTCAGTTGGACTTCTACCATTAAGACATCCACAGAAATGATATGGTAATTATCGTCGCTATTACCACAACCGTGTATCTAATCCCTCAATCATATTTGCAACAAACATAAATGATTAAAAACACAAACAATCAACATATAGAAATTGAGGACAATTAATTAAACCTAACAAAGGCCAACATATTTACATAGTTCAACATGTGATTCAACAACAAATTAATTAAACCCTAAACCCTAACTGTAGCCCCATCAGTAGGGCATGTGTAATGCCCAACTGATATTGTTAATTGTTACATGAGTACTCAAATAAATTGCACTCTACGTTTGCCTTACAACCAACATATTACATAGTTTTCAACAACAAAAGAAGCATATGTGACATCAGTAGCCCCATCAGTACCAATTGTTTTGGTTGTTACCATAACACCAACTGTTGTTACCATTAAAGAACTCATTGTTGGCATTATTGGCATTCTCGGCCGGATCAGCATGATCGACCGGATGAGATGTGGTTGCATCCTCCTAAAATATGTAGAAAAAAATAAATAAGTGTGGTGTAGGGGCTATGTAGGATATGATTGGATATTGCAACCCACAGAATAAATTTATTATAATTAAAGGATTATCAGTGGAGTCAGGCACTAATTTGTCCTAATGCGACATCAATTTTTCACCATGACTAACAAAAATGCAAAGTTTCAATCCCAAATGCAAATTTTGAGAATATGATTTTAATATCCCATCCATAGTGTGTGGTACTGTTACAAATACCAGTTCCAATTTTGGTAAATTGTTAATAAGCATCAGCTTTGGTTCAATTATGAATTCACCCTTTTTTTTTGATAAACGACATGTTTTGGGTGCAATTATTTATTTTAATAATTAACATTTTTTTTTTCTTTTGGTCTTATTCTATGACTAAACTAACATAGTAAAGGCAATACTGTACAGCTGATGGGAAGGAATGGAAAAACTTTAACAGCAAACATTCTGAATTTGCTAAAGATCCCAGGAATTGTTTTCTCGGCCTGTCCACTGATGGATTTCAGCCGTACTCGAGCAATTCGGCCCCTTACAGTTGCTGGCCTGTGTATGTTTTTTCATACAATTTGCCTCCGGATAAGGTGTTGAAGGAAGATAGCATGTTCCTAACTCTCGTTATTCCCGGACCTAAACATCCAGGTCGGGACATCGACATATTTCTTCAGCCGTTGATTGATGAATTAAAGGTCCTTTGGAAGAATGGTTAGATACGTACGATTGCTCAACCAAGACGAATTTCAAAATGAAGGTGGCCTTGTTATGGACAATTAATGACTTCCCCGCATATGGAGACTTAAGCAGCTGGTGCACCAAGGGCAAACTTGCTTGCCCACATTGCGGGGCAGATACAAAGTCATTTTATTTACAACATGGTCGTAAGGTGGTTTGGTTTGACTGTACACGATGTTTCTTGCCTTCTCACCATTATTTTCGGCGTCAAAAGAATAAGTTCCTTAAGAACACACAAAAATTGGATCCACCACCGAAACAGTTATCGGGGGAAAAGGTGAAGATGATCATTAATGGTTTAGGTGACATCAAATGGGGCAAAAAGGGCAAACTCAACCAAATTCGTGGATATAGAGTCAACCATAATTGGCAAAAGAAAAGTATTTTTTTTGGTTTACCTTATTGGTCAAGCTTGGATCTTCGTCATAACCTAGATCCCATGCACATTGAAAAAAATTTGGGGATAATATCATGAACACGGTTTTCGACTTTAAAAAGAAAACGAAAGACAAGGTCCAATCTCGTTTAGACTTGCCTATTTATTGCAAACGCTCCAAACTCCATCTTACTCCTGTACCGAAACCGGAAAAACCAAAAGCAAGTTATGCTTTAAGCACCCCCAACAAAGAGAGAGTGTTGATCTGGCTTAGAGACGAAGTCAAGTTTCCCGATGGGTACGCATCGAATTGGTCTAGATGCATAAATTTGACTGAGAGAACAATCAGGGGGTTGAAAAGCCACGGTGTTCATGTCTTTGTCGAGCGCCTCATGCCTGTTGCTTTCCGCAGCTTTGTTCCGGAGGCCGTATGGGAGGCATTGAATGAGGTTTCAATCTTCTTTAGGGAGATATGTGCCAAATAGTTGGATATAGCTAAGCTGAACAAGTTAGAGAACAATATTATTGTTACTATGTGCAAACTCGAGAAAATCTTCCCGCCAGCCTTTTTTGACGTTATGGAACACCTTGTAGTTCATGTTTCACACGAGGCGAAACTTGGTGGACCCGTCCAATTCCGATGGATGTTTGCTCCTGAACGGTTAGTACAACTCACACTTTTCTATCTACTTATTTTTCTGTTCTGGATATTTGTGAGCCTGATGATATTTGTGAGCCTTATTTTTCCATGTTATTTTCTGTTCTGGATATTTGTGAGCCTTATGAAATTATTTAATTAAATTATTGTGACAAACCTGTGCTTTTGTTGCCCAAGCACAGGTTTCTATATATATAAAGAAAAATAACCTTGAGGTCACCAGCTCATCTGCCAAACCCTTGTGATAGCACATTTAATTCTTCAATTATGCCAATTAAGTATGTCAAATTATTTGTAGGCGTAACAAAGATGCAAGAATGATGATCAAGAACAAAGCACGAGTTGAGGGATCCATTGTTGAGGCGTACGTTTTAAAAGAGATATCGACTTTTTGTTCCCATTATTTCGATCCTGATCGGAGAAAATTTCAATTGAGCAAGGGAAGGCATGATGTTGGCCCAGAGATGCCGTTAGATGGAAAGCCCGCGATCTTTAACTACCCGGGTAAGGGCCGTGGCAATAGCCTAAGGAATCTAAGCTGGGATGAAATGACTGCTGCACAAATCTATGTGTTAGATAATAGCGGATGTCCTTTCATTGATGATCTGTCTGAGTAAGTTATCTCATCGAATCATACTAATTGGACCAGTGTATTAAAATACGGACTATGCGGCCGTATATACGGCCGCATATGCGTATGCGGTGAAGAACCGCATAGAAAATCAATATGCGGACCATTATGCGGTTCCGTTCCTTTGAATATTTTATTTATTAAAAATAATCCAAATTCCGACTCCTCATCCGGACTCCATTCTGTCCAGTTAAGTAGTTTTGAAAATCTCTCTAGACCCCAGCTGCTTTTATAGACTATTGAGCGCTGATTTCCTTTTGATTTGAAATTGTGGGATTAAAAGTTATTAAACCGGACGAACTCCGCTGGGCGCTGCACTAGGCAGTTTCTTTTCTTTAGCTTCATCTTTTATTATAAATGAGCAGCCCAAAATGTGTGCCCAAATGTGAACCTTTGAGAAGCATTTTTCTATTCATGGCCCAATCTGTTTTCTGTTTTCAATTCATGGCTGCATGTCTTTAATAATTTAGCACCAGTTTTGTCAATTTAATTCATATGCATTGTGTAAAGTACTTGGTTTCATTTTTACTGAATTAATTCATATGAACTAGTTTAATTATTTAACCAGTATGTGGAAACACAATGTTTCTTATGTGCACAAATTATAGTCTTGCATACAAATTATATATGAATTCTCATTTTAAAATCCGCATATATAAGTCTGCATAAAAATCCGCATATGCGGCCACATACCGTATATGCGGTATGCGGTAGCCTTCCGCATACCGCATAGAAACCGCATTTTAGAACATTGAATTGGACCCATATTTGGTTCATTACAATCGACTTGCATATATAGATAATGATGAAGGAACTATTGCTACAAATGTATTCAATCTAACTTTTTTAATAAACTTCTGCTACAAATTGAATGCTTTCTAACTACTGATATATATGCAAGTCAAATGTACAATTCAACAATGATGCAAGTCAATGATGATTGAATACATTTAGTTAAAAATCATTAACAAATTGTACATATATAGATAATCATCATTAACAAATTGAATGCTTTCTAACTACAAATGTATTCAATCATCATTGACTTGCATATTTCCTTCATCAGCTTAGTATGTATTCAATCTAACTTTTTTTAATAAACTTCTGCTACAAATTGTACAAGGCATTCAATGCTAGCGTTAGAGCAAGAAATCCACGCCGAACTTTAGATGAAGCATCATTGCAGAGAATTCGTGTTAAAGAATTCTGCCATTGGATTCGTAATAAAACACAGTATGATCCGAATTGTGACATACATATCAAAAACTTGTGTTTCGGACCAAAATCTAGAGATAACACCTCTTACAAGGTATACGACATCAATGGCGTAAGATTTGACACATATGAACACGACTCCGGCAAAGCAACTCGTAGCAACGGGGTATGCATCGTTGCAGAGGATCAAGAGTACTACGGAGTTATAAGGGATGTAGTTGAGCTAGTTTACGAAGGATTCGACAAGATTGTGCTCTTCGAATGTTATTGGTTTGATCCAATAAGTGGAGTAAGGGTGGACAAGAAGCATGGCCTTGTTGAGGTCAAATACAGCGGTCTTAGAAGACTACCTGATCCCTTTGTGTTAGCAGCTCAAGCAATTCAAGTCATCTACCTAAAATATGCATCACATAATCTAAGTGAGTGGATGGTGGCGATAAAGACAGGACGCAAGCCAAACTGGGATCATCAAACGGTTAGAACTGACTCAGACCCCGACATTTTTCAAGAACAGTGGCCGGGTTGTGATTACGAGGTTACGGGTGGAGAGGAGTTATATATACATACTGTTTTGGTAGATCAAGGCATTCTAGAAGCAGTGGACCAGGGAGAACTCGTGAAATTAACCTCACGTGTCCAGTCCACAGTAAGAGATGATGAGACCGGGTCTGAAATCGAAGAAGAAAATGAACTTAATAATGATGAAGGAACCGATCAATTAGAGGAAGCGTATGGTTCGGAAGCTGATGAACCATACGGATGGTATGTGTATTCATCCTTTAATTTCAGCATCTTTTAATTACATATGATAATTCGATTTGACTTTATTAATTTCAAGTGCAATAATTCTCACTAAATAACATTTCTTTTTATCCAAACCAAAATTGAACGCTAACATATCATTTTTGTTATAATCTGATCCTATAGGTGATGACAATGAAGTTTACAAACATCTGGACTTCGAGCGCAAATGAATATTGTCATGCTAGTATTGTATTTTCATTTCGGCAAACATATAGCTTAATTATGAACTTAATTCCTTCCCATTTTTTTTATTTCTAGCTACTCCTTTAATTTCATATTTTGGTTAAATCTATATTTGTGCTTGTTAAAATGCATTAAGCATAATGTGATTGTATCTGGTACAATTTGTGACTCTAATTGCTATGCAATTGTAGAACTCAATTAATATTTATGCTTGAATTAATTAAGCTTGGAAAAGTTATTTCATTTATATTGAACTATTTATCTCATTAAAATTTTAGTTTGTAATATATTATTTTTCAAGTAACTGTGGTAATTAATTTGTTATATTTCAGTTTAATTAGCAATTTTTGTAATTGGGTAAAGTGGAAAATAAGAGCTGCAGCTAGCAGGGCGACCCATCTTATTCCTGTGGACATACGCACGGAAATGAAGAACATAATAGTGCAAACACATATTGCTGCGACCCATCTTATTCCCGTGGACATACTCACGGAAATGAAGGATATAACAGTGCAAACATAGATGGCTGGTCCCACATAGTATTCGCGAGGCTATTTTAACCTTATTGCAAGGATATTTCAAAGTCTATTGCGAGGTTACTCTATCGCGAGGCTATTTGAAGACTCTTGCGAATTCATTATAGTTATCCTCGCGAAAACCCGGCTGTTGTTGTTGTTAGTCCAAGTTGATTGCACATCCTCACTAATCCTGAGCATATTGAATCCCACCAGTCTGGCCATTCTTGCTCATGCTCGCACAGCGTACTGGCAGTTGAAAAATAGCTGAAGTCCGGTTTCAAGGGGGCAAACTGTGCACAGTCCGCATTGTCCAGGCAAGTGATATTTCTTTTCTGTAATACCTCTCGTGTCAAGAATCTGTCCTGTAGGAAGAGGTATAGGAATATCTTAAGGCCCTGTTCGGCGGACACATGGGCAGGGAAATGAGCACAAGAATTGAAAAGGTTTGAACTGATTTTTACTGTTCACATGGGAATAAAAATTCACTCCGAGTAAATATTTTTTTTCCTAGGTGAATAGTAAAAATAGGAGGGCAGCCGAACAGGCTCTAACTGTTTGGGGTATTTTTGCATGCCAAACTTCTGGAGAAGGCCACTTCATTTTGCCCCTGTTTGATTAACTGGTAAAATGATTTGGCTGAATATATATAAGCCGGTACTATGCCACCTCCAAATCATCTCTTCCCCCACCCTTGCAATTTTCCACATTTTTATCAAAAGAAAATAGAAACGCATTCATTAATGACAAATTAATGGGACAACTCGTACGCATCGGTGTGTGGTCAATGAAAGAAAAATTAACGATTGTTTTATACACTATGTATACATATAGTTGTAATTGTGTTGACACAGTTGCTTTAAATCTAAGCAGCAACTTGCGCACCATGTCATGTGCTGCCCATTCCCCTGATTCTTCTCAGATTCCGTTATTTTTTTGTGGGGTTACTAGAAATTAACCCCACTATGAAATTACAATACAACTTACTTGTCTTGGTGATTTCTTCAGAGGCAAGATAAATTATTAACCTTCAAATGCAAGAGAGACTTGTTTCTCATCTTTCACGCTTCCTTTTTCCTCGAACATATTTTTTGTATATATATAAAGTATCTTCATTTTTATCAACCCAATTATCCAAAATTTGATTGAATATAAAGTAAAGAGAAAAAACAGAGCAAAGCGCCTAGCTATTGAGGTGCTTAATTTTTTTATGGGATGTTTGCATGAGTGATATGTAGGAGATAGCAGTAGGTCCAATGGATATCGGACTTACTTTTAGGTTCAATTGACTCTAGCACCGTATGATTAATATTAAATCTGTGCGCACATAAATTGATACAGACTTGCACGAATTTTGATGCATAGTGCACGAATCTTGATGCTGATCGGATGGTTATCACACCCATTGAACCAAAGTAGGTCCGATGGGCATCGGACCTACTCTGAATTCGATATGTAGACGGAAAACATAACTTCACAGATTATTCAATTAGTTAAAGATAATTCCTAGGACTTTTTATGATGGATTACCATCAAATTCTAAATGATTTAAATTTGATACACGTCTTACATAAATACTTCCAAATGCATCTACAGTTGTACCTTCTTTTATTTTGAACAATATTTTTTAAGATATTGAATAAATGTACCACACAAATAATTAGATGTACGCTAGAATGAAAAAAATACATAAAGAATTAGTTTTAAAAATAACATGATCAATAGTTTTCTTCAATAGAATAGACAGGGGCGGACCCAGTGTATTCTGGGGGGGGGGGGATTTTGACTTTTAGTGGAAATTTATCGGTTCCGACCGACTTTGTCCCCTCCTGGAATTTTGTTTGCTCTCTTCTGGACGTTTGATTTGTAATTCGGGTTAAATTTAGGGTTAAAATTGAAATAAATTTGTTGAATTTTGATTGGTAATTAGAATTATAAGTCAGAGCATTAGAAATTACAAGTCAAAGCATTGGAAAGTATAAGTTAAAGCATTATTTTTTATCGAGTACCCAATTGGTTAATAGATTTAAACCCGATTAGGTATTTAAACCCGATTCGATATTTTTTTGCTCCCCTGACGAAAATCCTGGATCCGCCCATGAGAATAGACACACATTAAATAATTCCACTTTTATAACCACTTGATCCTCCCCTTTGCCACGACTTCAAAATGGATTATGAGGATACCTTTCTTTCAAGTGTGCAATTGGATTTCATGATCAAATCGATTAGGTATTATTGCCTTTTATGATCATAAAAATCAGAGAGAGAATCCGAAGATGATGATGATTATTATTATTATTATTATTATCTCCATTTCTTTATTAAGCACGTTGGGTGTCCGATCCGCCAACGACTATCATTAAAAGATGAAATTTTAGATTTAATCTCAACCCTCTAATCAAATAATCTGTCTTGTTTTAATTAAATGCATCTTTTTTAAATGTAGAAGTCTATATTTAGTTAAAAACATACTCGCTACACGTACAGTTACACAATATATTACAATTAAAATTGAATATACTGTCTTGTAGCGACATTTTTTTTCCTTATTTCTCCTACGTTTAGCAACTTCTTCGTTTCCTTATTTTTGGTTTCCTATATCAACTTTGTTTCTATACAAATTATCAGGACAGAAAATGAAAATCAATTTTTTCTTTGTTTCCATATTTTTCTTTGTTTGTTTCTATATAGATTCCAACGGCATAATAGAAAAATCTAGAATATATTTGATTGGAGTTGTTTCTATACAAATCACCTCACACCTGGAATCGAGAAAATCAAGAATCATAAGATTACTTTTCTAATTTTATTATATTTTTTCAATTGGAGCAATTATAATTTATTTTTCATATTTTTTTTGTTCATTTTTAGAAATGTTGGGCTATATCGAAGAGAATCACACTAACAATGATACTTCAATATTTTTTTCATGTTATATTTTATCTTTTTTTTTTCATTTGTTGTTGTTTATTTTACTGTTATTTATTATTTATTTCTCCGTTTTTTTTTTTGCCATGTGTGTTTTTTATTTTCATTTATTTATTTTTTCTTAATTATAGATGAAATGTCAATAAAAAAATCTCTTCATATTCTATTCAATTTTATAATATCCCCGTTGCAACACACGGGCACGATACTAGTTATTATTATTATTATTATTATTATTATTATTATTATTATTATTATTGATTTTCTTCTGTTCAGCTGAGGGGATGCAATCAATTGACGAATTCATATCACCAGAAGTAACTGAAATTTTGAGTTTAGATACCGATGGTCAGATCTACCTTGGCACAAATATTGAAGGGGTCTTGTGCATTCCATCTAAACTCAAAATTTGAGTTACTTCGGAGGATCATGACTCATCAATTGTCGAAATTTTTATTAATATCCAAAAAAATACCAAACATCACATTATACACACGATATCCAAAAATTTCGGAATCTGCTCAAGCTGAATTTTCGCAAAATTATTTTGCGGTTTCGGAATTCCTATTTCCGCAAAAAAAAATTTGTGAAAATAGGATTTTCAGATTTTTTTTATTTTAATTAAATAGAATATATTATGATTTTTTTATTTTTTAATGAAATATTAGAAATATTTTTATATTTCTTTGAAAATAGATGGAATACTATATAATTGAATTTATTAGAAAGATTGTAACAAATAACCGGATCAACATTTTTCAAGCCGGATTTTTTGCGATTGTAAAAAAATTAAAATATTTCTTTGTGTGTTACTGAAAAAAATAAAAATGTATTGGATCTGAGTTATTGATCTCGGTTCAAAATTCATTTATGGGTAAACAAAGAAATTATCGTAATTCTTCTAGTACATTCAAATTGTAAGATACTCCATTCATTTTTTGAAAAAAAAAATTGATTTGACATTCGTAATGATTACAAATTATTTTTTCAAAATAGATGGAGTACATTAAAATTTGAATGTACTAGAAGGACCATGATAATTTCTTTATTTAACCAGAAGTGACTTTTGAACCGGGATCAATAACTCAGGTCCAAAACATCTTTATTTATTTTTTCCAGTAACACACAAAGAAATATTTTAATTTTTCTTACAGCCGCAAAAAATCCAGCCTGAAAAATGTTGATCCAGGTTATTTTTCGTAGTCTTTCTAATAAATTCAATCATATAATATTTCATCTATTTCCAAAGAAATATAAAAAATTTCTAATATTTCAATACAAAAAATAAAAAATAAAAAAATCATAAATATTTATATTTAATTAAAATAAAAACTTATGCTTTAACAAGTGGTCAATACCAATGCGCCGACATTTTTAAAAATACCCTAAGTTAATTAAAAATTATTCAAAATATCCAAGGTCTCAAATTTTTATTAAAAATATCCATACCGGCCAATAATTGGCCAATACCGATTAAATAGCCCAACCAGCCAATTATTGGCCGGTCCGTAATTTTTTTTTTTTTTTTTTTTTTAGAGAAAAATTGCTAAAATGCTGAAATGAAATCTAACACAAAAAAATTGACTAGTGCAGTATAAATATGCTAATTATATATAAAAAATGTAATCTAGTAAATATTTAAATTATGCTAAAACACGCTAAATTACTTGATTTATGCTGAATTACAGTAAAATACAATAATTATGTAGAATTATGCTAGAATACGGTAAAGTACGCTAAATTACGTACGAATAGGGATGATATCTTCTCTGAGAAGGGGAAAAACGACAACGAAACTTCAAACGGCTATAAGACAGCGCTCGAGCGTCCGATTACAGCAAATGACCACTTTTCGGAAAGCTTGCGAAAATGCGCATGCGTCCGAACTGCTTTGCTAGTTTTCCAAATTCAGAATCGCCAAAAAACAAAGGGAAGAGCCTCAAAACTTCAGTTGAAGTTTCTGATTAAGATTTTCATTTCTATTCTCCAATCTACGTAGCTCAGTAAATTAGTTACATAATCAACTTGTAGAATACCAATTTTTATTATTTTTTGGAATTTTTTTACTATTTTTTATGTTTTATGAAAGATGGCACAAAATCGGCCCTATTCATACGTAATTTAGCGTAATTTACCGTATTTTAGCATAATTCTACATAATTATTGTAATTTCAGCATTTTAGTACATTTACCATATTTTAGCATAATTATTGTAATTTACCGTATTTTAGCACAAAATCGGCCCTATTCGTAGCGTATTTTCTAACAAATATTAAAAAAAACAATTCAATTTTTTTGTGTTAGATTTCATTTCAGCATTTTAGCAATTTTTCTCTAAAAAAAAAAACAAAAAAAAACAAAATTACGGAACCTGCCAATAATTGGCCGGTTGGGCTATTTAATCGGTACCGGCCAATTATTGGCCGGTATGGGTATTTTTAATAAAAATTTGAGACCCCGGGTATTTTTAATAATTTTTAATTAACTTGGGATATTTTAAAAATGTCGGCCAATGCGTCGCTTCTCCTAGTACTCCCGTGTACCTATTCGACCTAGTCCGAATCAAAGAACAAAAAGAAACTTATCCGGCCGAAGCCCGAACTTCACAACTACTGTACCTAGACCCAATCAGTTACCTGCAGAGTGAGCTACTGTATTATCTAGTCCTACCAACTACATGTTGGAATAAAAATCAGAAAATTCTATTTCTACAAAATAATTTTGCCATAATAGGAATTCCAAAACTGCAAAATAATTTTGTAGAAATTCAGCGAATTTTCGCAAAATTATTTTGCACTTTGGACAAATTCTAAATTTTTTGCAAATCGGGTGTAACTTTGAAAATTTTGTATTTTTTTTTGGATATTATAAAAATTTCGGCATCAATTGACTACTCCAATGCTTTATTTTAGAGGTAATTTCATGTATACCCGCTCAAAAACTTGGAAATTGCTTATTTTCTCTTTAAAATTATTAATATCATATTTATCCTTTTAAATATGCTATATTTTTTATTTTTCTTAAAAAATGATAAAATGGATACTTCATAAATTTAAAATGAGTTTTAATATAATAGACATTAAAATGGATAAATATGTGAATTTTTGAAGTTTAGAAGGATAAATATAATATTAGAGGAGGGATCCAATTACACCTTTTTTTGGTGACACATCATGACACTGTTTTTTTTATAGGTCAATTTTGCGATTTCAAAATCCAAACAGTCGATCTGAACCGTTCAACATGATCCCATATTAAAATGTGCTTGGAGATCAAATTTTACATTTTTTTGAATTTTTTTACTATTTATTAAGATGGTTACAAAATCGCTGTTTTTCAATGGTCTGAAAACAACGATTTTGTAACCATCTTAATAAATAGTAAAAAAATTCAAAAAAATGTAAAATTTGATCTCCAAGCACATTTTAATATATCCATCATGTTGAACGGTTTGGATTGACTATTTGGACTTTGAAAATGGTAAGTGTCAAAGTGTGTCACCAGAAAAAATGTAATTTGATCCCTCCTCATAATATTAAGAATTTTCAAGGATGGAATGCAGAATTTCCAAGTATTTGAGAGGTACACGTGAAATTCCCTCTTATTTTTATAGCGGGAAGTGTGACTGTGTGAGACCTAAGTCAAGAGACATTGGACTCTGTAGCTAAGATTGATTGTTATTGGATTTATCCGAATTTTATTTTTATTCACTAAATATTAGTCTTTCGTCAAAATTAACAAATAACAAACAATAATTAATAATTATCAAATAATTATATATTACTTTAAACACCATGCACATAGTATCATAAAATATAAGAGGTTTACAATCGATGATCCTATTATTTTAAAAAAACTACTAACTAATTAAAATTATAGAAATGTTGTACAAATAAAATCTTATCATAATTTACCGATTACAAAGCTATATTAAATACTGTATAAATCCATCTAATTATAATAATAAATACTATATAGTTATATGTAAGAAAAAAAAATTATCATATATATTTTTATATTTATCCGTTATCCTATAAAGTAACGGATATAAAATTATCCTTATTCATACCTTTATTTGATAAATTAATGAAATTTTTTTCATACCTGAATCCTCATCCGTTATGCTAACATTTTTTTTTAATCAATATCTACTTCCTATTTTTTTTAATTAATTACACAGAAGAACCAACACAGAAAACCAAGGTTCTAAATAGCGTTTATAGCGTCGTAGCGGGAAGGCTAAAAAAAAAGCTAAAGCGAATAGCGTCGCTATAGCGGAAGCTATTCCAAATAGCGTTTTTTTTTTTTACATTTCGTATATTCAATATTTGTACTAAATATCAACATTATCTAAAGTCTTATAGAATAATAAATAACACCAAAGTAATTAAGAAATTATAATATTCATATCGAACCCGTACAAAGTCCAAATTACGGTTCAAAATATCCATAGTAATATCATAAACTATCGATTTTTCCTATTAAAAATATCTTTATTTAAAACCCATATAAATTGCTTAAAAAAAAAAAAAAAAAAAAAAACCCATATTGTATAGCGCAAATAGAGGACCGCTATAGCGGCCGTAGCGCAAATAGCGCATTTTGATGTCATAGCGTAGCGTTTGGGGTCCAAAAAGCGCTATAGCGCGCTATTTAGAACACTGCAGAAAACTCATCAAATTGTGATAACACGAAGCATAAATTTCACAGAAGAAAATGACTGATTTTTTTTTAATAATCAACGACTCTAATTAAACGTAAAATATATTATCAGAATTTAATTTTGAGAAATTCAGTGTTCGCGCGGCTGCACGTACGGATCTCAAAGCGCTGAATGCTGCAGGCCAGTCACTATGACCGTCGATTCACCAACAAGCAGCTAAACTGAAAGTAGGCTGACGTGACGGAATTGGTATCCCTAAAGTAACTCAAAATTTGAGTTTAAATACGGACCGTTCGATCAGAATCCGTACGAAATATTGAATGGTCCCGTGAATAATTCTAACCTGGACCGGGTTGGCCCGGATTCTGATCAGACGGTTGTCAACAAACTCAAATTAATTTTCAGTTACTTTAGGAATCAGGAGAGGTCACGTGAATCCTTTTCCGTGCTCACCAGCTCACCTTGACTAGCGACTGACCGAGGTAGTCCTGGCGCACTGTGCGCCGCTTTTCAAAGTGCCTTATTAGAGAAGTCAAGCAAGGTCCAAAAAGTTCGTAGGAGAGTATGATATCCACCTCGAAAAGCAACAGGCGTCGGTGTTCTTCAATCTGGGCCGTCCACTAGTCAGTCATTCTTTCCCTCACGTGATCTGATCGGTTCCTGGGTGGCCAGGCGGGGACCAACCAAAGGACTAGGAGTGTATAGCCAATTTAGAACGGCCGGACCCACACCGACACGGGTCTTCTGTGGTAGAGGTGCATTCACTGCCCCCGTAAGATGTCAACAAAATTCCAGCTAATTAAAAGTTGGCTCCCCAATACCATTTATTTAAATTTAATATTAATTTATGCTTACATGACAAGCCTCAATGTACCACATTGCCTCCATTTCATATTTTTTCTCTCCTCTCCATTTCCTTTCTAGATTCTTTTATTTTAGATGGGAAGTTCACTT
This sequence comes from Carex kokanica, assembly GCA_025461125.1. Classification (NCBI taxonomy): domain Eukaryota; kingdom Viridiplantae; phylum Streptophyta; class Magnoliopsida; order Poales; family Cyperaceae; genus Carex; species Carex kokanica. Next base: position 205,342 of record JAJGRX010000406.1, read on the forward strand.
TATAACCGTTCCACTTCCACCTGTTGTGTTGTGCATAATCAAAGAGACTTGTGAATCGGCTTTTGATTGAATCTTATTTAATACAACGGTCATAAATTATCATGCTTATTCTATGATTTGGTCAGCTTTAATTAATTGAAACGAGGAAAAAACTATTACTACTTTAATTATTGCCTGATCAACAGCATGTATTTGCATTGATGACTTTTATTATGGTTTCCATCCGACAGATATTATAACATATATTTCGTTAAGTTTTTCCAATAGAAACTATACTTGGATGTTGATAGATTTAAACAAAATTTTTGACCTAGAATATTATTTCCAAAAATTAAAAAGAAAAAATATTGATCCCGTATTGACTAGATCCACTATTCTATGTTTGATTTTTCAGATTTAAATATGACTAATAATATGGAAGTCATATATATAAAAGTGATTTTTAGTGTAGACCGTCGAATGAATTATGTCTGAACTATAACATTCAAATGGATTATGACAAAATCCTTTTTACACTCATGTCACACCACACACCAACCGGGGTAGTAGTCAAGGTTGACTTTGAAAAGACTTATGACAAAATCCACTGGTATTACCTCTTAGAAATATTACATAGTAGAAATTTTGGACATAAATGGATTCAATGGATAATGCAATGGCTATATAGCTCCCAATCTTGTTTGAATATAAATGGGAAACTAACTGATTACTTTTATTGTAAAAGGGGTGTACGACAAGGGGATCATCTATCCCTTTCTTATATATTCTAGTTGCAGATACGCTTAGTAAGATTTTTACAAAAGGCAGACAAGCTAATGTCATAAAGGGTTTAGGTCCATATTGTTTAGATGGGAAAACAATTACTAATTACCACTATGCATATGATACCATTTTGTTCTTGATAGCTCAAGGGAAAACAATTACTAATGGTGGGTCATGCTTTCTTAAGGCTCTCTCTGGTATTAAGATGAATTTTGACAAAACTGAAATGTACTCTCTTAATGTAGATATGTCAGTAGAGTTAAATCAAATTTATAGAAAACTTCACGTTAATGATTGGTGGTCTTTCTTGGTAGACAAAATAGAAAGTAGACTTCTCCACTGAAAAGGCTCAATGTTATCAATTGGGGTAGACTCACATTACTTAATTCAGTCTTAACTTTCATTCCTTTATATACCTTATCTGTCTATAAAATCTCCATTACTGTGATTAAGCAAATAGATAAGATTAGAAGAAGATTTATTTGGCAAGGCAATTCTAAAAATAAGAAATATATTCTAAATTTCTAATGGATTGGTATGTCTCTTGTCTGGCCAAACAATTTGGAGGGTTAGAAATTTTAGATCTCAAACAAATGAACATTTCCTTATTGCTTAAATGGTGGTGGAAACTAAAAGACTATGCATACTCTAGTACATGAAAAACTATGCTTATATATAAATATGTTTTACATAACCCTAGAGGTCAATTCTCAGCTTTTTGGAAAGCTCTATCTAAAATAGATAACATAGGCAATCTTAATATTTCATATGAACCAGTGTTACACTCTCAAATTAGATTTTGGACAGATATATGGTATCAAAACTGTTCATTGGCAACTAGATATTACCAACTGTTTACCAAATGTACTAATAAAAATATACTCATAGCTGATGTAGTGCATTCCCAGGGGCAAAGGGTGAAATTTAGAGTAACCCTAGTAAGTATGGACTATATTGATTGGACTGAAATTATGTACATCATGAGCAACACTTCCTTTACAATGTAACATGACAAAATTGATTGGAGATGGGAAAATTCAGGGCAGTTCTCAACTCACTCTATCTATAGAATTTTGAATTTTGGAGGGATTAAACCCAATAATGCTATGGTCTGGTGAAATTACTAGTACCACCAAAAATAAGGATATTCATGTGGTTAGTTGAGCATAACACAATCTTGACTAAAGATAACATTCTTAATAAAGGTTGGATAGGCAATCCAACGTGTTTATTTTGTCAAGAAATGGAAACGGTTGATCACTTGTTCTTTCAATGCTCTTTGGCTCAACAGGTTTGGTTTTGGCTTGGGAAAAGTCAAAGGATAATGCTAGAATGGTATACCTGGACAGATATTTTTCACTATGCCCTATCCCTTTCAACATTTGAAAAACTAGGCATTTTAGTTGTTCTTAGTGCTGTCTGCTGGTGCTTATGGAAAAATAGGAATGAAGTTTGTTTTACTCACTGTAACTCCAAAAATGCTAGAACTCTTATTTTACAAATTAAATCACTTTGTTTTTACTGGGCAGGGAATATGAACAAGAAGGTGAAGACAGCAGTGAAAGATTGGATGCCTATTATAGAGGATGTTATTCCCCTGGATCACTTCATGCCTTTGAAGATGGTCATATTTGGGGCACCAGGAGGATCTGGAGGTCCTTCTTCTGAGATTCCTTAGTTTTGATGAAGAAACAAATGCAATACCAATTTTGCTACTCAGTGAACTCTAACCTCAGCCCTTTGTTAAGTGGTTTAGTATTAGCTACCCTTGCTTATTTTTTATCTCTAGATGTTAATGGCTTATGGGTATACTATGTGCTATGTTTTGTTTTGAGTCATTCTGATACTGCTCTTTGGCAGTAATGAATGAAGTTTTGATGTTACTGTAATTAACTATTTCAATGATATGAAATGGGCAATAGCCTCTTTTTTAAAAAAATATAACATTCAAATGGATTTAAAGTTTGATTTAAAATGAACAGATGAGATCGATATCACCAAAAACCTATAGTATATAAGAATATTTTTAATTTGAACTTTTCAGAAAATTCGATCCGAACAATTATAAGATTGAAATGGGATGGCAAAAAAATTCTTGCTATTCCAATTTTTTATGGATGAATAACACAAGAATCCGAACAATTATAACATTATACATAGAGGAGGGATCCAATTACACATCTTGACACTGTTTTTTTATAGATCAATTTTGTGATTTTAAAATCCAAACAATCGATCTGAACTGTTCACATGATCACCATATTAAAATGTGCATGGAGATCAAATTTTACATTTTTTTGAATTTTTTTACTATTTTTTAAGATGGTTACAAAATCGCTGTTTTTCAATGGTCTGAAAACAATAATTTTGTAACTATCTTAATAAATAGTAAAAAAATTCAAAAAAATATAAAATTTGATCTCCAAGCACATTTTAATATATCCATCATGTTGAACAGTTTGGATTGACTATTTGGACTTTGAAAATGGTAGGTGTCAAAATGTGTCAAATAAGATAGTATAATCCGATCCCTCCTCTTATACATATTCATGTATGTATATGAATATGTATAATGTTTTTTTAATGAAAAATTGGGTACATATTCGTGAAACTTTTTAATCTGAATATTTATCCATCTAAATATTCGATTGTCTTGAGACTTCCCCTTAAGTTAAAATAACCTACATTAAATTCAAAATGTGTTATAGTAAATATGAAAATGACAAAATGACCCTTCCTTATCTTCATCTCTCCCCCCTCTAGCAAGCATACGAGTACTAAAACCAATCGAATGCTTACGAAACATGTAGTTTGTTTTTTTCTGTTTAGTTTTGTCTTTGAATTCACATATGTTATATGCCCATTAAAAGAGAGATTGAACTGTAAATTCTTCATATTCCTAAAAGAGGAGATGAATATTAGGGAGGGTTTGTCATTTGAACTTTACTATGTCATATTTTGAATTTAATGTAGGTTGTTCTAATGAAAATATCAACCCAACTGAACATTTAACGGGTAATATTTAATTTTATTGTTTGAATGGGTAAAATACTAAAATATTCTATGATTTTTTTTAAGGATATACTAAAAAAATTCTTTTTTTTTTTTTACATAGCATATCTTCCCCCCGTTTTCGACATTATGTTTGATGTACTACTATATATATATTTGACGCAGTATTTTACAATTTAACTTAGTTTGCTGACAAGTTCCGAGATTTTTATTAATACCCTAAAAAAAAAAAAATATATTAAAAATGCCCTCAGTTTTAAAAAAATTTTAAAAATGCCCTAACCGCCCCATAATGGGGCGGTCCACTTATGGAAGAAAACCGCCCTATTTCTGGGCGGTCCACCTCCTCCAGAAAACCGCCCAGAGATGGGGCGGTTCAGTGTTTTTTTTTTTTTTTTTCAGATTTTATATATTTTTATAAGGAAATTGTATATTGATGTATATATATTTTAAGATGTATATATTGTTTAGATATATTTTTCTTTTTTAAGATATATATATTGTTAAGATATATATATTGTTAAGATGTATATATTTTTAATGATTTAAGATGTATATATTTTTAAGACGTAGGTATTTTTATTGTTGTTTGTACTAATTATTAATGATTTATGTTGTATATTGTATTCTTTGAAGTATTTATTCCATCTAGTTATTGTTTATTTATGTTTTATGTTGTCAATCTGTGCATATTTAATTGCGTTATGAAAATAACAAAACTGAAGCATATAAAATAGTTATAAACTACGAATTAAATCAGTTCACAAACTCATCGACGACGACCGAACAAATTTAGAAATCGACGAGTTCTGGATCTGCTTCCAGTCTGTTGTGCGACACTACTACCGCTACCGGATGCCTCTGCATGACTACTACCGCTACCGGTGGCCTCAGCAACAACTCTAGCATTTTCTCTTTCGTTGGCTTCGTTGATGGCCTCTGCATTCCAGTTCACAAAAAATGATATGTTATTGAAATCGAAAAATATAAAATGAATTATAAAATACAAGATGAAATGTACCTGCTCGCTGCCTGTCACAAGTTGAACGGCGAGCCTGATGTCCCATTCGCCTACCCTGCATCTCATCCATTGTCATTACAGCACGCTTGTGGGGCCTTCTCCCTTTCCTGATATAAAAAGAAGTTAAATAACTATATGAAAAAGATGGTCAGTGCATATACAAAGTATTCTCTCTAACCTGATCTTCTTGGGTGGGTTGAGTTCATCCCCAACGTAGGCTGGCCAAGCATGCTGGTTGGGATAAGGATGGAAGGATGCACCCCAAGTACTCGCAAGGTAATCGGTACGGTACATGTCGGCGACAAAATCATCCTCACGGAAGTTTCTCACTCGGCACACCGCCATAACATGAGAACAAGGTAGGTGAGCTAGTTGGATTCCTTGGCATGTACATGTTACAGTATTGTCCACTCCGATAATGACAACATACTTGTATGGTCTTTTAATAAACTCCATAGTCCCATCTGCTCTACGGCTGGTTGGAACATACTCATTCGGAGAGTGCACTTCGAATTCCAAGGTGCGATCCCCATACGGGACAACGGTCATAACTGAACCCTTCTCCCTATGTTTACGTAGTTTGCCCTCCACCCTTGTTGAAAATGCCTGGTTCCTGAAGAGTAATTCTCGTGCTTTAACACGCCGGTCAACGAACCATGCATTTAGCTTGTAGAAAGTGTCCTCCACAATGGCTGCCACGGGCAACATCCGGCTCTGCTTGAAAACAGCATTCAAGGACTCGGACCCATTTGTCGTCATTATTCCCCATCTCCAACCTCCATCTTTTGCTTGAAATATTTTCTCATATGCGGGTGCTTCTTGCAGATCTCTCGGATTATTTTTCCCCACCTTGAGTAAGTACGAATTTGCCTTCGGACAGTACTACACAGAAATAAATTTTCAGATTAGAAAAATATAAGTAAATAGTTTATTAAAATTTCATCTAAAATATACATACCTTGGCAAACTCTTTGAACATCTCTTCCAGCCTCCTCGGCTTCTTCCTTCTGCATCCAATTTTAAATGTATCTGCAACCCATTGGTCGTTCCCGACATGCTTGTGGAGGTTCTCTGCAACGTGCTGCATACACAGCCTGTGCACACATTCGCCGTGAGCTGTCGACCACCCGAAATCTGTTCGATCAAAGACATACTTGATTCCTTTGTGCTGGTCTGATATGACGCAGAAGAACCTGTTCCCAACCACCTCTCTTCGCAAGAAACTCATGAAAAAACCCCAATTTTCACCGTCCTCCTTCTCGACAATTGCAAATGCCAAAGGCAACAACTGGTTCTCGGCATCATATGCACATGCTATCAACAGTCTCCCCTCGTAACGGCCAGACAAGAAGCATGCATCTATACTGATAACAGGTCTGATATATGGCACAGCTTGAATGCACGGACCAAACGCCCATGCTATGGCCTTGAACTGCATCGCGTCGCGCTTCTCAGGATCGGTGACATTCCAACATTCAAACTTTGTGCCGGGATTTGTACTTGATATGGCATGGAGCAGTGGTGCAAGCAAGTTGTATGAACCCTTCCAACTACCGAACAATCTGCAAATCGCAAGTTCACGCCCTCTCCACAACCTGTTGTACTTTGGGGTTACATGGTCGTAAGCGTGTCTCACCGCTCTACCGACCTCCTTAAGGCTGATCGACGGGTCGTCCTTAACATCCCTCTCAATTACATCGGCAATAAGTGATGCCGTAAGCTGTGCATGGTCTGTCCTTGACGACGCAGACTTGCATGTATGAGGTGGTTCACATTTCTTAATGATCCATGCGTCCCCCTTACCCACAGGGGTTGCATACAGTCGGAACTCGCATCGCGGTGAGTCTTTGCAAACAACAACTAACCTTTTTCGATCTCGCTTTTGTATTGTGCACTCCCAGTTGCCGCGAATATGAGTTTCTTGGACTTTCTTCACAAGTTCCTCTATGTTGGTATAAACCTGATTCGGAGCAAGTTCTGTGTTGTAAACGACACGCTTCCCAAAATAGCTTATGTCTGCTTCTTCAAAAGCAGTAGTATCGTTGAATGTGGCGACCGGATGTCTGTCTGTCCGACCTCTAATAGGAAATCTGTCATGGCTGGGTGCATAATCTCCATCACCGTCTGATAATGCATCAGAATTCCAATCCCCGTCCCAACTATCACCCGAGTTAATTTCATGTTCCGGTATGGCATCAACCCCTTCAGCCTCCAACATAGCATCTCTCCGGGGAACCATAACAGGTACAATTATAGGTACGGACGGTGGTACAGAAGGAAATCTGGCTTGGATTACGGGTTGAATAGGAGGCGGTGGCGGCGGTGGTGGTAGGTCGGTGGTATAATCAGTGGTGTAATCAGTGGTATACTCAGTGGTGTAATCAGCGGTGTAATCAGCGGTGTAATCAGCGGTGTAATCAGCGGTGTAATCAGTATGAACGGGTGGTGCATGACCGAAGTTTCGGTCACCCGAGTTGTCATAACCCGAGTGTTCAAAACCCGAGTGCTGCTGCACCGGGCTATCATGACCTGTATTGTCCGTAGAAGGTCCAACCCCGGACCGACGCAAGACCTTTCTGGAATATAACTCCATTATCGGGGTACCCGCAGATTGAAAAGTATTATAAACACATCTCCAACCATCCTCATCTGTTATTGGATACTTTACATAGTAAGGTCTATCCCTCCCTGTGTCAACCCGAGTAACTAAATCTATGTCATACCGGTTGTTGTTTACACCAATCCTTTCGAATACCTTTTGCTTAAGTTCCATAAATGAGGTGTTTTCGTTAACCTCAAAGCCGTGGGTTGGATCTTTCGTGTAATATACTCCCTCCACACCCACCACGAACTTCCCGCCCATATGCAGTGTAACCAACATTTTGATAGCTGCATTAATAAACAATTTTTTTATCACTTACAAAATAACAATACACAATTAAATTATTAGTAAACAACAACAATTAAAATTATATTAAAATAAAAAAAATTACAAAAATAATAATAAATAATCTACAGTAATCTACAGTAATCTACAGTAATCTACAGTAAGCTACAGTATCTACAGTAATCTACAGTAAGCTACAGTAATCAACAGTAAGCTACAGTAAGCTACAGTATCTACAGTAATCAACAGTAAGCTACAGTAATCTACAGTATCTACAGTAACCTACAGTAATCAGCAGTAACCTACAGTAATCTACAGTATCTACAGTAACCTACAGTAATACACATTAACTAAATAATAATAAAATAAAATTATAAAAAATACCTTCGGAGCACAGTAAAGAGCGAGAGGCGGGGCGAGAGCGAAAATGAAGTGTGAGGGAGAGAGTGCGCAGTTTGATGGGATTTTATAGTATGTATAGTGGACCGCCCCATAGGGGGGCGGTTTTCTCGGCCAACAGAACCGCCCAACCATAGGGCGGTTTGGCGGGTATGGTGAACCGCCCCATCATGGGGCGGTTAGGGTATTTTTAAAATTTTTTTAAAATTGAGGGTATTTTTTTTTTTTTTTTTTTTTTAGGGTATTAATAAAAATCTCGGTGACAAGTTTGTAAAATTGAGAGGTAGTCTCACGAATTCTCACCTCCCTGACATAAATACCCTTCACGCATCAAAAGGTGGTATCTTTACTCTCACTCGTCTCTCTCTCTCTCTCTCTCTCTCTCTCTCTCATCCTTTTCTTCTCCCCAAAACATAGAATCAATATCAACCCGACCCCTTTTTTATTTTCTCTCTCAGTAAACAAAAAGGAAATGCTAATTGTCAATCCAACCACCCCAAATATCTGAAAACGAAAGCTAGTTCCTTTCGTTCCCTTTCATTTCCCCCCCTCTTTTTCTTTTTACTGATTATTATTAGTTCAACTGCTACAATACAACACAACAGTATCTTCCTAAAGCTGCTCAGTTCCCAGATCTCTCTCTTTCCACCTTTCTTTACAAAAAGCTGAGCGCAATCCCATTGAAATATGGCATCAACTGCTTCTAAATTCATCAAATGTGTTACTGTTGGCGATGGCGCTGTGGGGAAAACTTGCATGCTCATTAGCTACACCAGCAACAAATTCCCAACCGTAAAGCACCCCTTTTCCTCAATTTGAAAGTTTTGTTCACCAAATCTCTACTACTATCTGATGATTTTGGTGCTTGCTATAATTTCGTCGAATTAATGTAGGATTACATACCAACTGTGTTCGACAACTTCAGTGCAAATGTCGTCGTCGATGGCACCACAGTAAATCTGGGCCTCTGGGATACTGCTGGTATTTATTTTGTGCTATAAAATTTTCTTGAATTCTTTCAATTTGTGTGGCTTTTTTGTTCTGACTAATGCAATTTTTTTATTAACCGGGGTGATATTTGCAAAACAGGGCAAGAAGATTACAATAGATTGAGGCCTTTGAGTTATCGCGGTGCCGATGTATTTGTTCTCGCCTTCTCTCTTGTCAGCCGTGCAAGTTATGAAAATGTTCTGAAAAAGGTCTAATTTCATATTTCTCTACTAATCTCTACTACCTTTTTATTATTTTTATTTTTTTTCTAATTTTGTTCCTTCTTTTTCAGTGGATACCTGAGCTCCATCACTATGCTCCTGGGGTTCCAATAGTGTTGGTTGGCACTAAATTTGGTAAGTTATTATTTGACAATTTATAAATAATTAAACTTATTTAGTATTAATTAATTAGCATCCAGTTTAAAATTGTTCTTACATTTTTCTTTCTTTTTAGTTGTTGCTGGTGGGTAGCATATCTCTTTGTTTTTATATTTCTGAAGAGATTCTAATAATTGCAGTATAGACTTAAACCTACATTCTCAGCAATAATTGGGGAAAGTAATGAATTGTCTTGAATTAATAGAATTTTGGCAAATTTAGGCCCCATTATTTAATAACACCTTGTCTTCTATATTATTTCAAGTTAAATGCTCTTAATGTTCCATAAGTTTGTTTGATGGTGGGCTCAGGTTCCCTTTTCAGTTCAATCTAAGTTAGGCATCCAAATTATTTTTCTTTTTTAACTCTCTATTATAAGATGTCTTAATTATGTTAATAACAGCTAGTATTTGTTTGTTTTGTTACATTTTTGGAAATTACCTTGTTTTACTTTGGTGTCATTATAACACTCAGTACGTTCGATTTGGTTTAAGTTAAACCCGAGATGGTATATGTGCTAATTTGGGTTTTTGAATTTGCTGTTTGCTTTTGGAGCACTGTGGTCTGAAATATGAAATGCATTTATCATTTATAAATTTTTATACCATTGGCTTCGTATCCCATGATTAGTGTTTGCTTATCCATTTCTAATAATGAGAGGAGGCTGCGGGGTTAATTTTATACTTAAATCTAGGGTTTCATTTTCATAGTGTATTATTGTGTCACTGACTTATGTTGTTAGATACTGTTTTAGATCCTATTTTAATGATTTGTCAAATATGTTAGGTTATGTTAGCTGAGACAGATGAACAAAACAATTAGGTTAAATAATGTTATATCCTAGTCATTGATGTGTCAGTGTCACATGCTGTCATTTGAAAAAAAAAATATTGTTTGAAGTTCAGTTGAATGATGTGTCAACTCTTTTAAGATTTTGTACCTGAGATTCTGAGATGAGATTATGTCAAGTGTAAAATAAAATATAACAGTATAATAATGCAACCTCAACCTTGTTAAAGTTATATTTAGCGAGGAGGTGGAGAGACAAACTATCCATTAACTGTTGTTGACTTGTTAACTTATGATTGGTTAATTTTGCACAGATTTGCGAGAGGATAAGCATTATTTAATGGACCATCCTGGCATGTTACCTGTAACTACTGCTCAGGTAAAAATTAACAGCTGCAACTGCAGAAATTACAAATAGCTTTCAATAAATAAATTCTCGCAAAAATTTCTGTAATCTTGGTGTTTTCGCAAGTATTATCAGCGAGGAAAGTCATATGTAACGCAATTTTTGTTTGCGAGTGATCTCTTTCGTTGACAGTTTGCGGAAAGATGCTATGATTTCAAGATTTTCTGGAAGCATCTGAAAACCGAAAAGTCACATAAATGTTGTATCAATAGTACTAATACCTTTCCTTTTATTAATTAAGGGGGAGGAACTACGCAGGCAAATTGGTGCTGCTTATTACATTGAATGTAGCTCAAAGACTCAGCAGGTTAATCCTATACACCGACTCTAGTAGAAAATGTTATATTAATTAGAAAAATAAATAATAGAAAGTAATAAGTTTTCATACATGTGTCGCCACCTACATTGTCTCCTGGTCCTGGATGAACAACTTCCTTTTTTTTTTTTCTTTTTGAATTTGTATCCCGAGGAAAGAAAATTAATCTAAAAGATGTAGATATTTAATATGATCTAAATGGAGATTCAGACCTTAGCAATAATATGTAGAATGTGAAATTACAAAGGCTGTGATGGGGTCATAGGGTCCTTTTATTTTATTTTTCTGATATGTGAAATTTATGTGTAGAATGTGAAAGCTGTTTTTGATGCGGCGATCAAGGTTGTCATCCAGCCGCCACAAAAACTAAAGGAAAAGAAGAAAAAGAAGCAACAGCGTGGATGTTCTCCATTGTAAGTTCCGATTTATTTCAATTAATTAAACATATGGTTTCAAATGTTTCATATGGAATGTTTGTTCCCACTTGGTATCAAATTGAAATCTTAACAATAGCAGAGATAGGCATCAATATGTTGACAGAGCAGTTTTTGCTCCATGCAGCGCATGAACAATAGAACCAAAACAGCGCTGCATATGACTTGTGCGCTGCATTAAGTATAAACTGCTCTGTCAATATATTTACCCGGAGTTAGAGAGGTTACAACTTATATAAACTCTTAACTGGCATTATGTTGAATTGCAGGATGTCCTGTGCTAGGGGCTTTACATGTTTCAAATGAAGACGGTGAATGCAATACACCATTCAATTTTCCCAAATCTGAGTTTTGGGTTAACTATCGGTGTAACGGGTCGGGGGATATGTATATTTTTTTTTCAGTTTCTCAATTTGGTAGTAGATAATTTAGTCTGTTAATGTCAAAAAGCATGTTAGACGAACCTTTTTATTGACAATTTTTGTTGTATTCTCTCAAACTTCTAAATTCTTCAACTTCATTTCTAGTGGAAGTTTAAGATCAGTGTAACTTTTTAATGATGTTTTAATCTTAATAGTTTGGCATAATGTGGAAGATAGATTAAAAATAAAGCCTTATCTTGATTTTTCCAAATCTACAGCGTGATACACTTGTTTGGTTTGAACTTTAAAGTTTCTAAAAACTAAACTTTTTAAAATCTGACCCTCAAGATGGACTTGATTTCTAGTCTGTGGGGGTGAAAATAGAGCGAATATGGAGCGGATAGTGGTAAAGTCATATTCATATTTCTTTTTAATTTTCCGGATACGGATTGGATATTAGCCTGATACGGATACGGATCGGATCGGATCAGATATTTATTAAAATAGTATTAAAAAATACTAAAGTTCATAATATTTATCTAATTTTAACGGTGAATAACAATATTTTTCATAATATATATTAAAATACATGATATATCTACTATTCGGATACATATAATTGAAACATAAAATCATATCAGTATCCATATACGCACGGATATTCAAATATCGGATATCCACATCTAATTTTTCGTATACGGATCGGATATTATCCATATTGTTTTCACCCCTAATAGTCTGATTAACCCACTGTAGGAAGTAAATGCCCCGAAAATTTCAAACTAACATTTCTTTTGTAGATAAATTTGTTTTAATATACTATTTTATAATAAAATTTTGAAATCGTACTTTGGAATTCATAAAAATAATTATAAAAATCATATTTTAAAATTCATGAAGGTAACCATAAAAATGTAATTGTGAAATTCATATGGCCTTAATTTATTAAAAACATTAACAAATCTACACAATGCGCTTTGAATACATTTTAGAAAAAATGTATGCGTAATTTTATATGTATTTCTACGACTTTTGGATGCTGTAAATGCATTTTAGAAATCGGCAAAGCTACTCTTCGAAAAGAAAAAAAAAAAAAATTGGACTGAATCTAAACAAAATTTGTACCAACTGCTTTGTAAGTTTCTTTGACATGACTTCACTTTTATGATTTATCCCTTTTAAAGTGGCTCAACGAACCCACCCAACTAACTCAGTTGTGATTTTGTCAACATAAAAAAAAAAAAATCAAACCTATTATAAGAGAGTCCAGCACTTCAACTAATTTGCAAATTTTACAGATTTAAAAAATAAAGCTTTAATTTGATATCTGACATTATAAGTATAATTTACGTCATCTACGTATCATGTCTATAAATATGAATTTTTTTTGTATATTTTATTGTACATCAAGTAACTTAAAATTTTATTGAATCTTGATACATCATCAAATAATATTTAAATTACATCAAATTTAAATTTACTTTTCAATTTTCAATTTTATTTAAAAATAATTAATATCAAGTGATTGATCCTGACAAATCATCTCCTTTTCTTATTCTTTGCATAACAGGCCAGTATCTTAGGTCCATACACAGTTGAATTAAATATTATGAGTTCCATTCACCTAAGTTTAGTTCACCAACCTCAAATTAAAACTACACGTATAAATGTATAATTAATTAATCTCCCTTTCTTATTCCAAGTTTGGAAGTCTTGGGTTAGGCGATCTACGCAGTACGTACACCACAAATTCTCTGTTCAAATTATGAAGCAATTAGCAACTTAATTAGCAAGTCTCCAAAGTACCAGGACAGTTCAACAAACAGACTTGGGTGTATATCATGCTTAGTTACTTGAGAATTTCACAAATATTTATATAGTGACTTATTTGGTGCTTTCTCTGGTACCAGAAAAGAAAGAAAAGACATATATGGCATCACCTGTCTTTCAGAATGGCACTGAATGGATCAGTATATTGCAAAAGAAAGTAGCTTCTTTCTTGTTTCTGTTACTGGTGCTTTCGACAATGTTTCTTTTCTCGGTATGGTACTCTTCGCATAATTTCACATTTGGAGGTAAAGAAGCTCTGAGAAAGAGTGCTCTACTTGCTGATAATTTCCTTCAAATAAATTCAACTCTCCAAGTAACACATGACAAAGCCGTTTCGCCAACTGTTCGTTCATTTCGTGAGAATTCCTCTGTTGAAGCCTCTTCTGAAATCTCAGACACCAATCCACTCTTTGCAAGTAAGTTGACTTTTATAAATTCTCAAGAAGTTTTACAAGTATTATTGTTTAACTTTGAAATGCATTGACACAGTTGAGTCGTGTGACGTGGCAAAGGGCAAGTGGGTAAGAGAAACAAGAGAGCCGGTATATTCGAACCTGACATGCCCGTTTCTACCGGAAACAAAGAACTGCCAGAAATACGGTAAACCTCCCGGTTATTTGTACTGGAGATGGAAGCCAGACGGGTGTGATTTGCCAAGATTTGAACCTAAAAGGTTTCTTGACCTAGTAAGAGGAAAGAAGCTGGCTTTTGTCGGCGACTCACTTGCTCGCAATCAGTTTGACTCCCTGCTATGCCTCTTATCTCAGGTACAGATTTAGTTGCATGCGCACATTTCTGAGAAATTTGCAATTCAAATTCAAACAAATAATGGTGCATAGATTTGTTTGCAAGGGCTTGTGACTTGTAATATGCTTGAAAGCTTGTAACTTGCTATGTTTAGATGCGCCTAACAAGCAAATTGGGAAATAAAAGACATCTATATAAATATACATATGAGGAGGGATCCAATTACACCTTTTTTGGTGACACACTTTGACACCTACCATTTTTAAAGTCCAAATAGTAGATCCAAACCGTTCAACATGATGAATATATTAAAATGTGCTTGGAGATCAAATTTTACATTTTTTTGAATTTTTTTACTATTTATTAAGATGATTACAAAATCGTTGTTTTCAGACTATTGAAAAACAACGATTTTGTAACCATCTTAATAAATAGTAAAAAAATTCAAAAAAATGTAAATTTGATCTCCAAGCACATTTTAATATGGTGATCATGTTAAACAGTTCGGATCGACTGTTTAGATTTTGAAATCGCAAAATTGACCTATAAAAAAAACGGTGTCATGATGTGTCAAAAAAAAGTGTAATTGGATCCCTCCTATATATATATATATATATATATATATATATGCTAATTAAATTGCTAATGTCATATGTAATTTCAGGCAGAGACTCCAGTTGACGTATACCGTGATCCTTTTGACAAATTTCGGACTATGCATTTCCCGTCAAGTAACTTCACGCTTATGGTAATGTGGTCGGAGTTTTATGTGCAAGGCATACCAATCATAATAAATGGTACCGCCACATCTGCTTTCGACATACATTTGGACAAAATCGACATGAAGTGGACATCTCAACTCCCGGGCTTAGATTATCTCGTCATATCTGGCGGTAACTGGTTTTTCAGGGTAAATTACTTGCATGAAAACGGCAGTCGTATCGGATGTGTCATTTGTAGAGAAGATAACCTAAAAGACTATGGCATGGCATATGCAATCAGAAGAGTTGTGAGAAAGGCTTTGGAGAGCATTAATTCATGCCAAAATTGTGATAAATTGGTAACATTTCTGAGAACTTACACAACATCACATTTCGAAAACGGTTCATGGTTCAACGGAGGCGATTGTAATAGAACACAACCGTTGGATGAAACTGAGATAAATTTAGAGGGGATTGAATGGGAGGTAAGAAAAATTCAAAATGAAGAAATAGAGAGAATAAAGGGGTTGAATAATGAAAATAAGAAGATTTATGGGGTTATGGATGTAACTAAGGCTATGATGATAAGAGCTGATGGGCATCCTGGTGCATATTATAACAAAAAATGGTTTAATAATGCAAATGATTGCCTCCATTGGTGCTTGCCAGGGCCAGTAGATATGTGGAATGAGATGTTGATGCATAATCTCATGACAAGTTCTTGATTTAATTGATTTAATTTGTTATATATCACACATGTATATTTGCTCTCATTTTTTTTTTTGAAGAAATGTATATTTGCTCTCTTATTTTTTTCTTCTAAACTTCATTGAGGATATTTATAATTATAATTTTATAGTGCTTTTCTTCCTTGAACTGCATCACATAATTTATATTCTGTAAAATTATTCCTACACATTCTCTATACTTCTCAAATTCAAATCCGGGCCATTTATTTCTTTCAAGTAGAAGTCCAGGCAGCTTATTGAACCCAAAACACAAATAAGATTTTATATAAGAGGACCTGGTTTAACTGACCCAACCCAAGACGCATTTAATATGCAGTTTAGTGATGCATAGCGTGAAAATGCATCATTTTTTTTTTTCATTACAATACAAACACTACTATTTGTGTATTTGCTTGTTTATATTTTACATGAGCGAGGTGTAAGCATTAGACTAGATGCATCAGAAAATTGTGCATATGAGGTGGTACCTAGTTCTGACTTTTTTTTTTAGAAATAATTTTCTATGTACTCTTCATAACTTGTAAATTTCCTTATCTTAAATTTATCTTATTTATCTCTCAACTCTAACAATTTTTTCTTATTTATCTTTCATGCAATTAATCTAATGTTAACTCTAACTAAATTATTAAAAGACCTTAATTTACCTCTAATTAAAAATATATTTCACCAAAATTTCACCAACATGAGTCATTTGTTTGATTAAATCAAATGAGGATATTATTCGAATAATTAAATGTTAGTAAAACCGATCAAATAATTGATAGTTAATATAAGAATAAGAATATGTTAAGAATTGAAGGTACCGGTATATGTAAAAGTTAGAAATTTAGTAAAGTTGTAAATATGACTTCAGGTGATTTTCTAATAGGACTTCAAACAAATTTTCTTAATTGATCCCTTACATGTTAATAATAAAAATAATAGTTATTATTAATCCATTTATTTGAATATTTATTCTTTGTACATTGTTATATTATATATATAGAGATCGCGAAAAATTGATTTTGGAGTAAGAGGTGGAATAAGTCTCTTACCCCATAATCAAGTTGTTAAAAGAGAAATAAGATGGAATAATAACTGAGTTAATCTGAAAGCCCTTTATTCCAATTCATATCTCCTAAAGTACCTCATCTACAACCACATCCAAGCCACCATCTTTCGCCTTTTGTATCAAATCTGGCCACATCTAGTCATAGAGATACTTGTCGACGATGAAGATGAAGGGCTCCTTCGTGTTGAGATATCACAAGGAGTGCGGGCCCATCTCACAGCGTTCATCAATAGAGTAACGTGTCTAGTGGCAGAACGAAACAAAAGACTATATGCTTGAGAGAGACTAAGAGAGAGATCTTACCCGAAAACGCTGAAATTTAGGCGGAGGAGAGAGAGAGAGATTCCTCCAAAATTTTGGCGTGGCGCGGTGGATAGGGATCGAAAGGGGCGGAGGCGCGGAGCGATTGGGAAGTTTGAAATGATTTTGGGGGGTTTTATTCTTATGAACTGGGGTCTGGTTTAAATAAGGAAAGTACATTGGTTAAAGAGTGAGGCTATGGTACTTCGGCTAGTGTAATATGGCTAGTGTACTACGGCTCAATATGGTACTTTTTAAAATCCTAACGGTCGATCCGAACCGTTCAATGTGATATTCATATGAATATGTACTTGCAAACTAAATTTTATATTTTTTTAAATTTGTTTACTATTTTGTTAGATAGGTAGAATTTTCAGTGTTTTATACAAATTCTGGACTATCAAAATTCTACCTATCTAAAAAAATAGTAAAAAATTCGAAAAAATATAAAATTTAGTTTGCAAGTACATATTCATATGGATATCACATTGAACGGTTTGGATCGACCGTTAGAATTTTAAAAAGTATCATATTAAGCCGTAGTACACTAGCCATAGTACACTAGCCGAAGTACCAAAGCCTCACTCTTGGTTAAATATGGAATTCACATTGTGCAATTGAAGAACGAATTAGAACGGTCCGATCAGTAATGGCACGAATATTAATGGATCCCGTGCATATAGGCTGAGTCAGGGACCCCCGGATTCTGATCGGACGGATAGTATTGTAAACTAAAGATCTGAGTTACCAAATGATCGTGGTTCGTGGAGACGTGGAGTCTATTCTTAGCTGGCGTTATGTCGTTACTGATAACTTGGTGTAGGTGGGTCCTTTTTTAGACTAAGATTTTTGAATTAACTAGATGACAAGTAGCCAAGTAGGATGTTGAAAATCAAAACCTGCTATGATACTAATTGTTCTGAATTAACGTCTCCGTTTGATATTAATTGTTTTGTATTCAACCTAAACACCTCCAATTTTCCATCAATCGATCTCAAATCTGTAGTTTCATGGTTGTAAAACCTTTAAAAGCAAGAATCAAAGAGCTCAAAGGCGATTAGGTGAGCCATTAGTGGCGAGCAGGGACGGACCCACACACAGTCAGAGGGGAAGCTGCTTCCCCCTTTGAATTTTGAAATTTAGTGGAAAAATACAGGTTCGGTATAACTTTGCCCCTCTCTAAAACTGGGAAGCCCGTCAGGCCAGTCCAAAAACACTGTTAATAAGAAACTTTGTTGTTTTTATAGAAATTTTATAGAAATTAAACGGGTTCGGACCAAATTTGTTGTTTTTTAATATGTAAAATGATATTATTTTGTTGTTTTTTTATAGTAAGAGTATACTATTTGTATTGTTTCTTATTATGTTGATTGTTTTTTATCTAATATAAACTAATCGGGTTTGAACCAATAAGCTATTTTAATCTAATTCTCCTGCGTCCGCCCTTGGTGGCGAGGATAAAGAATAAATGATACGAGATTACCTATTTGCTATTTGAAGATGATGGCGAGAATAAAGAACCAGTGTAGGAAAATGCGGTTCATGCGGCCGCATATGCGTATGCGGTTGGCAACCGCATGGAAAATCAATATGCAGTCCAATATGCGGTTTCGCATATGCGATCGCATATTCGGCCGCATATTATCGCATATTACCGCATACTTGATTGTATGATACCGAATATTACCGCATATTACCGCATATTTCCGCATACTACCGCATACTTGTTTATATATATATGAATTCTCATTTTAAAATCCACATATATAAGTACCGCATGAAAACCGCATATGCAGCCGTATACCGTATATGCGGTATGCGGTGGCCTTCCGCATACCGCATGAAAACCGCATTTTATAACCTTGTAAAGAAAAAATGGCACGAGATCCTGTCAACTCCGGTGAGTACAGTGGCGAGGCTACATGGGGCCAGGGGTAGGCACTTGCCTACCCCTGGAAAAAAAAAATTCGTTTTGGACCGGGCTTTAGTTTTGGTTTGCCTACCCCTGGATTTTCGTTTTGCCTACTCCTGAATTTTCGTTTTGATCCATAATACTTCTGGTCTTGTAAATAATGTATTACCAAGCTAAACCAGCCTATATCATGTCGGTACCAGCACTAAACTCAAGTTTAAATCAATTGGAAGCCTTACTGGTACAACATAAGTACCAAAAGTAATCAAAAGACCTGTTGTCACAAATCAGTCAGTACAGTTTGACTCAAAATCCAAATCAAAAATTTGCTTGAATCCAAACCCGAACCCGAACCATGTTTCTTATATTTCTTGCTATTTTTTTAAATTGTGTCTTGAATCCGAACCTGAATCCGAACCCGAACCCAATTTTTGCCTACCCCTGGCTCAAATCCTAGCCTCGCCACTGGGTGAGTAGGCGATGGAGCAGCGCCGGCAGAAGATTTTGAGCTCGACAGAATTGAAGACACATAATGTAAATCTTGAGGGTCACCTTGTAGAACCGTAGTGATTTCGTTAAGTGGGTCACTGAATTCCTCTAGAAAACCTAAATAAAACTGCAACACACTGAGCCTGAGGAATTGTTAGGTACTTCCATTTTTTTTTTTTTTTTTTTTCATTTTCTGTAAATTCACATTTTCCCATTTTTACCAGTATTATTATTGTTTATTGTTTATCAAAATCAGTAAATTGACACGTACTTGGTCTCTTTAATTATTAGGTCAAAATTGGTGGTTTGAGAGAGGGAGACAAATTTAATGGTGGCAGAGACAATACCAATGGATTAGCATGAGCAGGACAAATCCAATGATAGATTAATCAAGTTAAGGCCAGGTGCAAAGATAAATCAATCTATGTGAAATTCGAAAATTTATGTTGTTGGAAGTGACAAATCATGATTTTAAGCATAAGCCTGTGATTTTTGCTTTGTTTGTAGGAGAAGAGGCACCAAGACCTTGTTAATTGTCAGAAAACTGATGCAAAGTCTAAATAACAGAATTCCAAATTTTTTACCTATGGCAGGTCTGTTATTAGAAATTCAAAACCTACACGGCTACACCTGTTTTTGCGTGTCATTTTGTGAGGCTACAATATTATGCATAGCACACTTGAGTCCGTAATACGGATTCATATCTCTGTATTTAAAGTCTAAACAGTAGATCAGTACCGCTCAATATGATATTTATATAAAAATATGTTTAAATTCTAAATTTTATATATTTTTAGAATTTTTGTACTATTTTTTTAAATATATACAAAATCACTTGATATAAAGATTTCGAACCATTCGAAAATTGTGATTTTCTACCTATCTTAAAAAAATAGTAAAAGTTTCTTAAAAATATAAAGTTTGGCCTCAAGTAACTTTCTATATGGAGATTATGATGAACGTTTGAATTGACTGTTTATACTTTTGAAATGAAGATGATCCGTAGTACAAATTCATACATAGTACCGTCGCCTCGCTCATATATATTGTTCACCGATTCTGAAATGAACCTGTATCCTCAGCATTAACTCAAAAGAGAATCTTTTGAGTTAATGAGTCTTGACTGTCCAATCTGTTTCAAGATTCGTGCGAACTAGATCTGCACTAATATTAAAGGGCCCCCTATGTTATAGACTTGAGTCGGATTTGCTCCGTTAAAAAACAGACAGTTGAAATTTATTTATTCAAAAGATTCGCTTTTGAGTTAATGAAGAGGATACGTAAGAATTTATCAAGGAAATTGACAGGTCCACAATGCTTCTAGTAGTGAAATTTGGGCACAAAATTTTGGGCTGTTCTTTCTTTTAATATAGGTCTTATATAGTTAGTCCAAATAGTTTTTAATTTTGTTTAGGAGGGTTCAAATGTACTATGATTTTGTACTCCAATATGTTTCATATTCTTTATTTCTGTTTTCAAAGTTCGAACAGTCGATCCGAACCGCTCAACATGATCTTCATAATAAAATATTCTTGGAGACCAAATTTTATATTTTTAGAATTTTTTTTACTATTTTTTACATGGGTACAATATCACTTTTTCGGATGGTCCAGAATCTCCTTAAAACATTGATTTTGTACATATCTAAAAAAATAGTAAAAAAAATTCTAAAAATAAAATTTTGTCTCTAAGCATATTTTATTATGAAGATCATGTTAAGCAGTTCAGATCGACTGTTCGGACTTTGAAAATAGAGATAAAGGATGTGGAGCATATTGGAGCACAAAATCATGGTGCATTTGAACCCTCATTTTTTTCACTGACAATATCTTGCAAATGTGTTCTTCAATAAAAAAAATATCAAGTTCTATTTATATTAAAAAAATCAAGTGAAATTTGATATTTATAAACAAATTACTAGCACAATACTGAATACAGAATTCTTGCTCCTACTTTAGTATTAAATGGGAACAGTTGAAATATAGTTGTTTTATTACCTCCTTTTTCAATTTAATAGAATATGTAGACTTCTCCTCCAGCTGTTTGTTTAACACTTGAATCTCAAATTCCATATTCATTACCTAGAGATACATGATGTAAATGCATAAATCTACAAAAAGGGTTTGAAACAAAAGCGCCAGAAAAAATGTAAGAAAAAAAAAAATCAATACCTTGATTGGATGGTGAAGCATTTGCTTCTTGGAGCCTCTTGAAGTTCAAATTTGAGTTTTCCACATCCTTTTTTAAAATTCAAGCGCTCTTAACCTATTCCATCTACCGTGACACCCCATTACCAATTCACTATTTATAATTTGAATTTCAATATTTAACGTAAATGGAGTACTTATGCAGCACAAATATCTAGATATCCTCATTTGGAAATAACTACAGCATTAAAAAATTTAAAGGAATTTGACGAAGCCCAAACTATAAGCCAATCAAATGGCATTTACCATTAGTTAGGTCAGTGAGATGAAAAAGTTTCTCATTTTTACATCTCTAAACATTTTCTCATTTTTTGGTTAACTGCTTATTAACAAATACACCTGGACCCGTCCAGTCTTCAACAATAAATGGAGAGGATGATTAGATAAATGTATTAGCTAGATTACTGTTACAGCATAACAGAAATAACCACTTATGGTTAATTGTAATTAGCTTAGTGATCTCTCTATATAAACTCAGTACTTGTAACGATCAAAGCAAGATAATGAAAATATCATTTTACCATCTCTCTGTCAAGAATCGCCCTTTATTTGTTTTTATGGTATCAGAGCTCTGAAAATGGCTACCTTCCCAAATTCTGATTCCAATTCAGAAATTCAAAACCCAGTCGATCCTATTATCTCTCTCAATATCCCAATCTCTACAAAATTGACTCAATCAAACTTCCTCACATGGAAATCACAGATTATCCCGATCATCAGAGGTCACAAACTCACCAAATTCATTGAAGCTCCTCCTTCATCTTCTTCGGCGAGCACAGATCCAACACAGATTAGTCAAGAACTGATCAATTCTTCACAGTGGCAGTGCCAAGACCAACTCTTGCTTGGATGGATGAGATCGTCCTTGACCGAATCAATTCAGGCACAGGTGGTATCGTGTTCTACTTCCGCCGAGCTGTGGCAAACACTGACGCAGATTTTTTCAGCTTCTTCTCGTGCTCGCCTCACAGATCTTCGCCGACAGCTGCAAACTACATCGAAAGGCTCCTCCAGCTGCTCAGCCTACTTGCAACAAATGCGTCACATAGCAGATGAACTTGCCTTCGCTGGATCACCTTTATCCGATGACGATCTGGTGATGTCAGTTCTTAACGGGCTCGGACCGGATTTCAACCCCTTCGTCGTTGCAGTCACCACGGCGAGTCGCCACTCTCCGCTATCCTTTTCGGATCTTCACGGATTGCTAATCTCTCATGAGTCCCTGTTGCAAGGCCAATCCGCCCCCTCTTCTCTACCTTCGATCAACTCCCCCACTGCTTATGTGGTTCGATCTGGTTTCCAGGGCGGGTCTAACCCGCGTTACAATTACCCGAATCCACCTAGGCCCGGTTATACTGGAAACAAAAAGCCCCCAAGGCCCGGTTATACTGGACAGCAGCCTACCAATCCTCCAGCTAATGCTTTTCCTCCCTCTTCTGGGCCACGTCCGGCTACTGCTCAAGGATCTAAACCTCAATGCCAAATTTGTTTGAAGTTCGGCCATACAGCCAAGATTTGTTACTACAGATACAATGCTGATAAGGCCAATGCTAATTCTCCACAGCAACAGACACAGCAACAGCCCTCCACCTTCCATGCTTACATGACTCAACCGGCTGATCAGACTGGAGGTTCTACCGAGTGGATTCTAGATTCGGGAGCTACTAATCATGTCACAAGCGATGTTAACAACCTCTCGGCCTTCTATGCATATGAGGGAACCGATCATCTACAAATTGGTAATGGTGAGGGTCTCTCTATCAAACACATCGGATTTTCATCATTTCTAATTTCAAATCATTCTGTTACTCTAAACCATATCCTGCATGTACCAAACTTCTCAAAAAATCTGATTAGCTTATCTCAGCTTCTTCATGATAATCCTAATATCACCATTGAATTCACTTGTTCTTTTTGTGTATTCAAGGACCCCCTCACCAAGAAAATTCTTCTTCATGCTAAATGCATCCAAGGTCTCTTCTTCATACCTTTACAGCCTAACCCTTCCCCACCTCAAGCATTCATTGGAATTCGCACCTCTGCTGATGTTTGGCACGCGAGACTGGGCCATCCCTCTTCATCTACAACTTTAGCTTTGCTTCATTCTAAACATTTACCTTGTAATTCCAATAAAATTGCTCCATGTAAACATTGCCTTATGGCTAAATCTTATCAATTACCTTTTCTTACTTCTCATTCTTCTACTTCTTCACCATTAGAAATTATGCATTCCGATGTGTGGGGCCCTTCTCCTATTACTTCTTTCAATGATTTTCGATTTTACATTATTTTTGTGGATGATTATTCTCGATTTACTTGGATCTATTTCATGAAACACAAAAGTGAAGTGCCTCATATTTTTGCGAAGTTCAAAGCTCAAGTTGAGAATTTGTTGGGTTCTCATATCAAGATTTTACGCACCGATGGCGGTACGGAATACAAGCCGATTCAACATCAATTTCCTCAACTCATTCACCAAACATCTTGTCCCTACACACCGCAACAAAACGGTCTTGCCGAGCGCAAACACCGCCACCTTGTTGAACTTTCCCTCGCCTCTATGTCTCATGCCTCCATTCCAAGCGAGTATTGGGACGAAATTTTCTCTAGTGTGGTTTACCTAATTAATCGATTACCATCTCACTCCAATAAAATCCCTTTTGTGCAACTTTTTAATAAAGATCCCGACTATACACTTTTGCGGGTTCTAGGGTGTTTATGCTTCCCTCATACACGGCCTTACAATGACCACAAACTTGAACTTCGTGCTTTGCCTTGTGTCTTTCTTGGATACGCCTCCACACAAAAGGGTTATCGTTGTTTGCACCTTCCAACTAACAAAATTTTTATTTCAAGAAATGTGCAGTTTGTGGAGTCTCAATTTCCTTTTCAGAACCAGTGTTTAGATACTGGCCAATCATTGCATGTTTCAGCCTCAACCACCACTACTCTACCTCTTCTTCTTACTGCGCCTGCTGCACCCTCTCTGCCCATCTTACAGGCTGATTCTCATGTCTCTTCATCACAGCCCAATTCCACTTCTCTACAGCCCACTCTACTTTCTCCACAACACCCTCCTTCAAATGCTATTTCTCAGCCCACTACACAGGATCTCCAATCCGATTCCACCCCTGTTGCACTTGCTCCCATACACCATTCTGCTCATCCCATGATCACTAGAACCAAGGACCATACCCGAAAAATCAGAAAATTTCCTGATCATGTTGCTCTTCACATTACCAAATCTGAGACAGAACCTTCAACTTTTGCTCAAGCCAACTCACATCCTCATTGGCGTCATGCTATGCAACTTGAAATTGATGCTCTTGCCACCAACAACACCTGGACCTTAGTTCCGTCCTCACCAAATCAGAAAGTAATCGGGTGTAAATGGGTTTTCAAAATCAAGCGACGAGCCGACGGCACTATTGAGCGTTATAAGGCACGACTCGTAGCTAAGGGTTACAATCAATCCGAGGGCATCGACTATTTTGAGACTTTTAGTCCCGTGGTTCGGCCAACGACTATTCGACTAGTCCTTTCTCTTGCCGTTACTTCCAATTGGACTATCCGGCAACTTGATGTACAAAATGCTTTCTTGCATGGGGATCTCCAAGAACAAGTTCTCATGTCTCAACCTCCCGGTTTTGTTGATTCCGCTCACCCTCAACACGTGTGCCTTCTCACCAAAGCCTTATACGGCCTCAAGCAATCCTCCCGTGCTTGGTTTCATAAGCTTCGCACCGTCTTACTTACACTCGGATTTCATGATTCACAATATGACCCATCTCTGTTCATATTGACTAACCAAGGCCACATCACCATCATGCTTGTTTACGTAGATGATATTATTATCACCGGGAGCAACTCTTCACTCATTCACTCTTGCATCTCTCATCTACAGTCCCATTTTGCTCTTAAAGATTTAGGTGATCTTCACTTTTTCTTGGGCATTGAAGTCCACAGATCCTCTCATGGCATGGTTCTGACTCAATCAAAGTATGTGCATGACCTTCTACTTCGCACCAACATGCACAACTCCAAGTCTTGCTCCACTCCTATGGCTACTGACTCTACACTCTCTAACCATGATCAACCAAAATTTGATGATCCACACCTTTATCGGAGTATCGTCGGTGCACTCCAATATGCAACACTCACTCGACCCGATATAGCCTTCGCCGTCAACAAAGTGAGCCAATTCATGCACCAACCCGCCCTCAACCATTGGATAGCCGTTAAGCGTATCCTTCGCTTTCTACACGGCACTATATCACACGGCCTTGACTTTCCCATCCACTCTTCCTTCTCACTTCACGCATATAGTGATGCGGATTGGGCCGGGTCGATTGATGACCGAAGATCCACTACAGGTTTTTGCATCTTTCTTAGCCAACATTTGATCTCTTGGAGTGCGAAGAAACAACCTACGGTTTCCCGCTCTAGCACGGAAGCGGAATACCGTGCCTTATCTAACACTTGTGCCGAGTTATTGTGGCTCCGTTATCT
This sequence comes from Carex kokanica, assembly GCA_025461125.1. NCBI lineage: Eukaryota > Viridiplantae > Streptophyta > Magnoliopsida > Poales > Cyperaceae > Carex > Carex kokanica. Next base: position 231,595 of record JAJGRX010000406.1, read on the forward strand.
CTTACACGAGCTTCATGTTCCTGCCCCTTCTCTCCCTACCCTTTGGTGTGACAACATCGGCGCGACCTATCTTGCCTCCAACCCTATGTTTCATGCACGCACGAAACATGTCGAAATTGATTATCATTTCGTGCGTGAAAGAATTGCCTCTAAAGAGCTTGTGGTGCGGTTTCTTTGTTCTAACGATCAGCTAGCAGACCTGTTCACTAAACCGCTGCCTACTCCAAGATTTCTGTTTCTTAAGTCCAAGCTGCAAGTGGTCTCCACCCCTTCAGCTTGCGGGGGGCTATTAACAAATACACCTGGACCCGTCCAGTCTTCAACAATAAATGGAGAGGATGATTAGATAAATGTATTAGCTAGATTACTGTTACAGCATAACAAAAATAACTACTTATGGTTAATTGTAATTAGCTTAGTGATCTCTCTATATAAACTCAGTACTTGTAACGATCAAAGCAAGATAATGAAAATATCATTTTACCATCTCTCTGTCAAGAATCGCCCTTTATTTGTTTTTACTGCTAGTACAAAACTATTATTGAAATTTAAAAGTTTAAAACAATACTCAAGAACTAAACCCAGACGAAGCTCTAAGTTTCTAATGGGAAATAAATCAATAAAATAAAATAATTAAATCACTAGCGATCTAAAACGTGGCACCAAAATAAGAACATTTTCTTTTTCTTTTTAATCTTTAAAAATGTTACAAATATCATTGATTAACGGATCTGCAACTAGCCATCTAGGAAAAAAGATCCGGTTGCGCTATCAGCTGCCACAGGATCTCATTGAAGGTGTCAACGGGGCCAGGCATGCACCAATGCACACAGTCATTCTGCACTCTATCCCCAGCCTTGCCATTTTCAAACGGATCCGGGTACATATACGGACCCGGATGCCCGTCAGGCCGCAGCATCGCCAATCGGGTGACATCAACTGCCTCGAATTGCAGCCCGTTTACCCTCGACCCGTCGCCGTTTCCTCTCAAGCTCTCCAGTGCATCCACCACCGTTCTCCGCATTTCCCCAGCCGTGTACTCCATCTTCACCTCCCCTTCTTTGTACGGCTCTTTCTTGGCGCAGGATCCTGCCTTGTCCCATTCCCCCTCAAAATGCGCTTGTGTGAAGGTCGTAACAGCCACCAGCCTCTTCCGCCTATCACCACGCTCCACGTGTCTCCTCCGAACCTCCTCCAGGGTTCTTCTCACCGCCTTGCGGAACACGTCAAAGAAGCCGATCTCGGTTTGGTTGAACTCGGGGCACACGTGGCAACCGATTATTTGCTCGTTCTCGTAGTAGATCCCAGGGATTAGAAACCAGTGGCCGAGCGAAAAGACGATTACGTCCATTGATTCGAACTCGCTGATCCATCTCTCGTCAAAAGAATCCAAGAAAACTCTATTGTGGCGAATCCCCTCTTTCTCATTTTTTTCAATCCGTTTTACCAGAAACGGCGACCAGTAGATCGAGACAGTGGCATTGTGGGACCCAAAGATCCATCTTCGGTAGTGGTTCTCAGTGCTATCCTGATACACTAACTCGGGATGGGATCCGCTAGCGAGCAGGCACATGAGAGATTCAGCCTGGTTGCGCGCCAGCGAGTCACCGATGAAAGCCAGGTGGCGATTTCTGATTAACTGGAGAAATGACAAGGGGTCGAATCGTGGGAGGCTGCATTCGGTGGGCCGCCATCGCCAGTAGAGATAGCCGGTATCAGGTCGGCCATGAGCCATGCAATTCTGATTTTCTTTGATCGTGTTGCAACTTGTGCCATTGTACAGAGGGCCCCGCTCGTCGTGTATCCATGTGCCGGCAGAGTAGTCACACCGCAGCAGCGTCTGATTTTGAAGCTTTAATTCTACAGAAATGGATATTGTGATTTATACACCAAAATTTAAAAGGTGATGAAGTGTTTGTTTGAATTGAGAGAGTCGTGTTGAGTTGTTGCAATTACCTTTTTCTGGGGGTTGCACAAAATCATCATCATCGTCATGGGGATGAATGTGAGAAGAGGGGTCAAGAGAGGTGTGGATCTGGGGAGAAGATCTGGCTGGGGCTGGATAGGGTTTGAGGAGATAGTAATGGAGAAGAGCTAATGGGATCAAAACGCAGAGAGTATATGTGAAAAGCTTTCTGGGATTGAGATGGTTTTGTTGGTGTGGCGCTTTCATTGGTAAGAACTGAGAGCTAGGAAGTAAATAAAAGTAAAGGGGAGGAAATGGGGAAAGAGCCAAATTGGAAAGAAATTGATTGATCTAGTTAAAGAAGAGAGTGAGCACCGGGCCACCAGGGCATGGTGCGCATGAGAGAAAAAGAGATGAGGTGAGTGAGATTCAGAAAATTGGATATGATAATAATAAATAAACTTAACAATCTTAAATAGATAAGGAGAATGGTTAGTTGAGTCTCAGTCTAGTAATGTGGGATAAGGAATAGTTAATGTTGGTTTTCTATATATAAATTTCAACAGGGGTTGTCACTTGTCGGTCAAGTATACATTTTGGATTGGGATTTGCTGTGGCAGGCTTCCTGGCACAGATCTGTTACCACAGCTGTACAATCTTATATACTTGTTCGCTTGCAATGACCACAGTGACAACTTAATTGTTCGGGGGAAAGGTTCGGCGAGGTCAAAATTTTGTGATTCGGGAATAATTTAGGTATAATTCGGGAATGATTCGGAATAATCTGGATCAGATATCTCAATCCTCAAGGAAGCAAAAAAAAAAACTCAAAAAAAAAATGTTCTGGAAAAAATTCAGGAAAAATTCGCAAATAATTCGTAAAATTCGGGAAAAGTTCGTAAAATTCGCAAATTATTCGGATATAATTCGGCGTTCAATTCGGCATCACCAAAAAAACGAATTATTCGCGAATCTTGTCACTATGGCAATGACCATATCATTTTTTCCTTGTACAGCTGTTTATGTTTTAATATATATTGAATATTTTGTAATTATATCTTAGCTCCAATATGCAATTGGTAATTTGATCGTGTAAAGGTTGACAGCTCAAGATGCATTCTTTTAAATAAAATTATTTTTTCACGTATTATTATTATTGTTATTATTATAAATTTAATATAACTATCTAGAAATTTCTTATTGTATGAGGCCAATATAACCGAGATTTTTATTTTTACCCAAAAAAAAATATATTTTAATATAATTAACCAAGTTTTTGAAAAAATTAAATTTTTACCCAAACCGTAAATAATATTTACGGTTTGAAACTTTTTTTTTTTTAGAGAAAAATAGCTAAAATGCTGAAATGAAATATAACACAAAAAAAATCGAATTGTTTTTTAAAATATTTGTTAGAAAAATACGCTACGAATAGGGCCGATTTTGTTCTAAAATACGGTAAATGACAATAATTATGCTAAAATACGGTAAATTTACTAAAATGCTGAAATTATAATAATTATGTAGAATTATGCTAAAATACGGTAAATTACGCTAAATTACTATGAATTGGGCCGATTTTGTGGCATCTTTCATAAATCATAAAAAATAGTAAAAAAATTTCAAAAATTGGTATTCTACAAGTTCATTATATAACTAATTTGCTGAGCTACGTAGATTGGAGAATAGAAATGAAAATCTCAATCGAAAACTTCAACTGAAGTTTTGAGGCCTTTCTCTTTGTTTTTTGGCGATTCTGAATTTGGCATTCAACATCGATAGCATGGACGATGCGCATTTTCACAAGCTTTCCGAAAAGTGGTCATTTGCTGGAATCGGACACTCGAGCGCCGTTTTATGACCTTTTGAAGTTTCGTCGTCGTTTTCGCCTTCTCAGTGAAAATATCATCCCAATTCATACGTAATTTAGCGTAATTTACTGTATTTTAGCATAATTCTACATAATTGTTGTAATTTCAGCATTTTAGTACATTTACCGTATTTTAGCATAATTATTGTAATTTACCGTATTTTAGCACAAAATCGGCCCTATTCGTAGCGTATTTTCTAACAAATATTTTAAAAAATAATTCAATTTTTTTGTGTTATATTTCATTTCGGCATTTTAGCTATTTTTTTCTAAAAAAAAAAAAAAAAAGTTTCAAACCGTAAATATTAGTTACGGTTTGGGTAAAAATTTAATTTTTTCAAAAACTTGGTTAATTATATTAAAATATATTTTTTTTGGGTAAAAATAAAAATCTCGGCCAATATAATGTACTCAACATTTCAACTAGTTATTTATATTATATAAAAATCAGTATGAACGCATAATTGTCTGTAAAATATTATTTAATCATCCGTATTACGATTAGTACATTTTGCGACTCTGTTTATAGCCCAGAGGACCTTAAATTCATTCTGAATTTATGTAACATGTCGTTCGGTAATGGGCCCAAAATGTGAAGCCCAATTAAGAATATAGCCCAGACCAGGAAATATGTAATTGAGCCCAGTAAACAGCTTCACCAAATCAGATGACACGATAGCATAGCATGAATTTATCCCAGGTCAAGTTTTTGTTTTCGTTTATGAACATATATATAGCTTGCTTGCCAGCTTGACTAGATATCAATTTGTGAATTTGTATGATTTTATGTGCATTTTATACTATCTACCTCGGTCCAACTCGTCAGCTCGCGAGCTAGTTCGAACTGGCTTGTCACGATTTCAAGCTGAGATTTTAGCTCGGGTGCCCTAGATCTAGCTCGCTCGGCTGTAGCTCGGCCCAGAATTAACAAGCTAAATTAGAGCCTAGTTTGAACCGAGCCAGCTCGTTGCCACCCTTCTAATTTGATTTAAAAAAAATAAAACAGAGAGAAATCTACAACAATCTATGCAAAAAAGACGCTGGTTGAAATTCACTCAAAAGAAAAAGAAAACAAAAAAGGCATTGTTCTTTTGCGATCCTGATCCCACTATTTAATTGCGGTTCATTTGGTCACCAATACATACAACAAAGCAAGAAATCACATGATTGCAGATATTCAAGACCATTGCAAAAAAAAAATTCTCAAAAGAAGAAAAAGAAGAAAAAGAAGAAAAAACACCATTGCAATTGGTACAGATATGCATAGGGGTGTTCATTGGGTCCGGTTTAGTCGGTTTTGAACCGAACCAAATTAGTTTGGACCAAACGGTTTGGTTTGTTCGGTTTAATAGTTCGGTTCGGTTTACTTTTTAAAACCGAATTATAATTTCGGTTCGGTTCGGTTTGAAATTTTTTAAAACCGAAATAACCGAACCGACCGAACTTTTATATATTATAAATTTGGTCCGGACCGTTCCGGTTTACTTCTTAATACCCCGGTTTATTTCTTAATCAATTGCTTTAAATACTTCGGTTTATATCCCGGTTTATTTCTTAATACCCCGGTTTATTTCTTAATATAATTCGGTTTATTATAAATCAATTGCTTTAAATAAAAAAATTAATATATTTTGGTTTGAACCGAACAAACCGAACAAACCGAAATAAAACTTTGGTTCAGTTCGGTTCGGTTGCAATGCTAAATCGGTTCGGTTCGGTTCTATTTTAGAAACCGAATTATTACTTTGGTTTGCCTAGTTCGGTTTGGTTTCAACCGAACCGAACCGATGAACACCCCTCGTATGCATACTATGATAGTTTTGTTGACTTCCTTTGTAAGTGTGAGTGAGCGAGCGAGTGTGGAGCAGGTTCTGGGTTTTGAGCAGAAGCACTTAAACCAGTTTCACCTTATCTTATGTGAACAAAATTTGTATGAATATGTTACATGTTCTATCTCATGTTTGGAGAGAAAATTTGTACTAAATGTGCGAGTTCATATTAATCTTTTTGGGGAGATCTTTAATAAAAGAAAAACAATTTTTAATGACAAACGAAATTATCATCATAATTCAAATTAATATGCTAAAAAAATTATATATGTTTTAACTCCTTGCTTATAATAGTGTTTTTTAAGGCAAATAAATTTGTTGAGATTTATTGAGATAGAGCTTGCTCTACAAAAGATAGAGAAATCATTTCATGATCGATTATTAATTACGTCGTAGATGTACGAAATCATTTCATGACCAATTAAAAAAATATATATTTTGATCGATTATTATAGACATTTGCACAGAAGATCCCTCCGTGAAGAAGAAAGAAAGAAAGACAAGGCTTGTTTACTCTGCTCTTTGTATTTCCTTTGTGTTCCTTTCTTTCTGCCTGAACCTCTTTAGAGCCTGGGTGTTTCATTTTTTTTTTTTTGAAGTTGGATGTTTCATTTATTGATTAGAGTGGAAAAAACGTGCCATGGCGTGACTACCACGCTGTGACTGTTTTAATTTTTCACGTGCCGTGACTAAAATGTCAAGGGGTGGTCACAGCACGCGAATGGTCACGCCGTGCCTAACGTGCCGTGACCATACGTGACTCGCATTACAATTTAATCATAATTTAGGTTAGTTTATTCAAGATTCACTATTAAATCAATATCAAATAGTCCTAATTACACGTGACTCGCGTGACTATGTGCCGTGCCGTGCCGTGATTAAATCTTTTACATGCCGTGCCGTGCCAAAGTTTCAAAAGATGAACATGGCACGCGAATGGTCACGGCACTGGACACGCGAGTCACAGCACATAACTGACACACGTACCGTGCAGTTCCGTGACGGAGCCGGCTCCGCCATGCCATTTTTCCCACTCTGATTCAGGTGTAAGATGAGGTGTCCACAACTAGTGGGTCCCAAACTCACTCCCCAGTCCTGGAGGACACGCAACATCGTTCAATTATTGTATTATTGCTTGAGACTTGAGTCCTTTGCAAAGTATATATATATATATATATATATATATAATATATGACCGAGGGGTCAGAAATAATTGCAATAATAACTCTATATTCCTTTGTCTTTTCACATTGAGTCACAAAACTGAGGTATGGAGACTAGCTTCATGTTTGATTGTCACATAATTAGTTTCATAAGTATTTTATTTTATACTTAAAAGTCAAATAAAAATAAAGTCAGATGAAATAGCATGACATAAGAAAATACTTATGTTATCATAAATTAAAATCTACTTATATAAGTTGCATAAAGTTATGATACGATTTTTAAATTATCTCCCATGGCTCAACTTTAATTCTCAACCAAACAAGAAAATCTTATGCCGTCATAACTTGAAATAACTTATTCCATCATAACTTTAACCCACAATCAAACATGGGCTAGATGAATAAGTATTATGTAATTTTATTTTATAAAGGGGTTAATAGAAATATTTTTTGTAAAATTAAAAAAATTAAAAGGAAAAAATTAAAAACTTCAATTAGTAAAAATTATTAATGAAACTTAACAAATGTAAATAAATTAGCGTACGAATAAATAGTTTTCATGAAGATTATTCAATCTCAGACACTCTATATAGATATTAGGTACATGCATTTCAGCATTTTACAACAATTAGTGTTAACGAGATATAATATTAGTTTGCATTATTCAAGAGTAATTTAATAAAAAAAATATAATATACAAATGAATACACACTATTTGATACAAAAAATACACATTCAGAATAAAAGTTTTAAGAGGGTACCAGTGCAAAATGTTCGTTCAGAATTTAAAAAATAAAGAAATAAATTATTATGAAGAGTACCGATGATAGAAGAGTTGCGTTAGATCTTTTGATAGGTAGTTGATTGAGTGCGAAATTTGATGCAAGGAAGGTGGAGTCAGTAAGTGAGAAAGAGACACTGAAAGTGACAACATGGGAAGAAGGAGAAAACGGGAATTATATGATCCGCTTTATTTACTTCAATTTGATGAGAAATATAATATAAAGAGGAGGGAAAGAGACAGAGACAGTGACAGAGAGAGCCATTCACGGGCTGTCCCTTTACCCTCTTCTTCCATGAACTGTCGCTATCATTCTTCCTTTTCTAAATTTTTTGTTTTCTATCTGTAGAGTGTAGACCCCACATTACTTTTTTTCATTTAACCCTTGTAAATTATATTTATTTATATATCTAAAAGATGAATGAAATCGCACAAGCAGAATAGCAGACTATAAATATTATATGATTCTTATGTGCATTAATTTATTTCAAAATTTTAAAACTTAAAAAGTAAAAACTAAATCCTTAGTCAAATATTATGTTAAATAAACCATTAGAATAAGTGTTAGCAAATAATAATCTATGAGTTGCGTCATGAAAAACATTGGAAATATGTGATGTCTGGGAACTAAACTGATAACGAAACTGAAAAGTTGAAATTGAAATTGTGCAGGGACCAAAATGGGAACTAAATAAACAATCAATACTTAAGGGACCACCACCACCTGCGACCTGCGTAACAAAATCTAATTTATTTAATAGAATTCAATTTTTTTAATGATGAGGCGGTTGCCTGAGCAAACTAGGGGAACATGCTTCTTCTTTTCTCATCATTCTTTTTTTTTCCTTTCTAGAATGATATTAAATTAAATTACGCACTCCATTTATTTTATGAAACACAATCTATCGTTATTATTATTTTAGTTTGATTAGTGATGTGGTGGTCCATGGCCCATGGGTAAAGTGGGAAGCTGACAGACGGCGACAGCGGTGTTGGTCCCTTGGTCCCTTTCTCTCTCCGTTTTATATGTTAATAATGTTTTTTTTTTTTATCTTCCGAGTTTTCTCTCCTGTAGACTGTAGTCCTGTTAACCCAAAACAAAGGCAACTAGGCAACATTTAATTTCCATCACAATGCACAACAAATGAAGCGAGAATGCAAAGGGATCCGTATCTCCTCAGGCACCTGAGGGTACAATTATAAATGAACGGTCTGGAGTCTGGACCAAAAGAAATACGGTAACCATTATATAGAAGATTCGTGTTGAGATTCGTGCCAGAATTAAAGGTGACTTGAGGGGATACGGATTCGAATGCAAGAGCAAGGCGCAACCAGCAATTCCCCACTGTTATATCTGCATATTCATCCTTTTTTTTTTGTTATAACCTTTCTATTCTGATTACTCATTGGGTACTTTGATGAATCCAAGACAGAAATTATGATAATAATTTCCTATTTGGAGCAAACAATACAATTTACCAAAATTCATTCAAAGAATAAATCTCAAAGGTAACTGACAAAGAAAAGTAAAACTTCTCATGAAATTATTTGCTTCCATTCAAAGAGAGAAAAATACAAGCATAATAACAGCTTAACAAAAGCAGATTTTCTCAAGTCACATCTTCTAAGGTAGATTATTTATTTCTAGTACGACTAGAAAGAAATCAGAAACCACAACAACAACAGCAATATATGTATGTTACAGAAACTATGGCACCAACGAGGGTATTTAGGTAAGAAGAGACTTTTGTTTCATCAGATAGTTCCCTATATAGTACATCAAATTAACCTAAACCCTCCACAACAACAACCCCAGATTGCCGCGTCTCTTGACATCCCTACCTTTATCTAGAACTACAGTCGGACATAAACTGACCCTATTATTTAAACAACAGTAAAAAAAAAAAAAAAAAAAAAAAACTATGGTAAAACAGCTTAGTTACAACAGGCTCGCCATGAATTTAGTTCATTAATTAGCCGTCCAACCTCCACAGCTATCCTTTCTCCAAGTTACACCTAGAAAAGCACGCCGCTTTCCCAACACACAACACGAATTAACTAACCTTAACGCAAGCAGCCATGCAAAATTGTTTAACAGAGCAAGAAAGAGAGAAGAGAGAAACAGCATGAAAATCTGAAGATCATTTACAACAGAATACATGTTTTTTCTTAAAAAAAGTTTCGGTTTTTCATCCTCCGAAAGAAAGTTACACATCATCCCCTCCTCAAGGCCAAGCACCGGGATGACCACAGGGCCTGTGCAAATAAAAAACATAACTTAATTATTTCCAATGCCAGCACCAGTGTCCCATCGCACACGTGCCTGAAAAATATCATGACATCACCCATATGCCATAATCCTACCAAAGGCACATAATTCAACATATTATTTTAAAACTAGAATTGTTATACAAACATACCAGGCCCTGAAGAAGTAACCGGGAGCGATGCAGGGCCCACCTCACTGCCACGAAAACTTGTATGCAGATCTTTCTGGGTCCCACCCGCCTTCAGGCTCCTTACGCTTCAAAGCTGCACCAGGAGCCATCTGAAATATCCTCGCCTGCTCCTCTGCTAACACCTGCGGTGAAACACCACCCAGAATCTGCCTTGGAATCTGGCCCATTTTGTCATCCTTGGCATCCGCATCAGCACCACCTGGGCCGGAATTCAGATCGAGACCGCTGCTTCCGCCTTGCCGGACCCACCTCCGGCTGCTGTCATGACCACCTCCTCCACCGCTGCTGCTACTGCTCTCTGGGAGGTTGATTAAGTATGGCCTGGGAGGGGGATAATGCGATGACATGCCCGATGCACCCGTAGGCCCCATGAGCTGCGAAGGCATCGCAGGAAACATCGATGGGATCGCTGACGATGACTCAGCATAATTTGGGGCAGATCCACCAGCAAAGGATGCAGATCCTAGAGGGAAGGCGGAGCCAAAGGGGAAACCGCTGTATGGAAATGCTGCTGGAGAAAAGGCCATGGCGGCTGGAGATGACGAAAGGACAGGTGGACCCCTGTAAGCTTCAGCTCCAAAAGGATGGGGCCCACTGCCAGGCACAGGTCCCAGGATCCTCTGCGCCCCTTGTGGTGTGGCAACAATTGGATAAGGCTGTGGCTGCTCCCCCGGTCGATCTGGCAGGAATGAGGGAATTGCTACTGCTGGATAAGAGTTGCCTGGAGAAAACCATGATGACATGTTCCCGATTTCAGCATTATTCATCCTTAGCCCTGCAGCGGGATGCAAAAAGGGCACATTGTTGTTTACATTACTCCTTGTGATCTGGGCCCTTTGAACAGGTTCAGAAACAGCTTCATCAAGACCAGGCCCATTATTCAAATCGAAGTCTCTCAACCCGTTCGCCTCAGTGTCACTGTTATTGTTGAATCCACTTGAAGAAGGTCTCAAAGGTATTAAAGGAACTTCTATTCTGCGGACAGGGATATTATTGTTGTTACTATTGTTGATACTATTACTAGACATGAAAAGACCATTTTCCTGTCCCTCAAAAACATCAGCCCGGTTCAGGTCCAGGTCAAACCCACGAGCTGAAGAACCCGTCGTCTGAGCAGAGCTCTGAGAGACCTCTTCTTCAATAACCCTCTCATCAGCTACATTCAAATCAAACTCAAGAGGGGGGCGCGAATGCCTGGAAGCATTATCAGAGGAAGCTCTGGCAGTATCTGATGCACAACCAAGCTGCATTTCCAAGACCTTCCTGGGTTCAGCAGGACGGAAAGCGCTGGTGGCTGCTGAGCCTTTCCATCCCGTCTCTCCCTTGTTGGATCTTGACAAGAGAGTCTCAGGTGGTACAAAAGGACCCTTTGCCGGAGCAGCCACTACAGTTATCGGAGCATGTATGGAACTAACAGATGCAGGGGGGAGGAAAGGAGAAGGAGATAAGCCAGGCATGTGCCCCGCTGGGAATGCTCGAGCAGCTGTTGAGGTGACTGGCTCACATTGCTGCACGTCCTCCGACGGAACCCCTTCATTTAGGTCAAAATCAAGCATGGTTGCGACATCCGGCCCGGATTTAGCCACAGAACTGGTCTCTTTCCTTCTACCAGCGATATCTGCCTCTGCCTTACTTGTTGTCTCCTGATTAAGTTGTTCACTGGAGCATTCTTTTATTCTTGCTTCTATAGCTCCCTGTGCAGTACCAATTCCATCTTTACTCTCTGCGTCCTTAGTCTTAGCCCTGCTACCTTCCAAACTAGAGCCAGTCTTGTTCTCAATTTTCAGTACAGGGAGATTCTCTTCACCTGTTGTTTCCTTCTTGGTTGTTACCTTCTCAGTTTTTTCTTTCCTGTCCTGATCAGTATCAGCTGAATTTCCCTCAATTTTCTCACTGGCAGCAAATTTGTTCTTATTATCCTCCTTTGCCACTGGACTTGTATTTCGCTTCTCACACTCCTGTTTAATTGTCACAGTCCCTCCTTGTTTTCTAACCGAGTCAGCATCCTTAAGTGCATTCACGGAAGCAATAGGAGGTTTATCACCATCCTCCGGTTTCACCTTACTCTGATGCATAGGTGACCCGCTTTTACTCTCTTCATTTGGAGTAGAGGCACTTTCATCGCATTTTCCTGTTGCTTTGCCCTTATTATGACCACCCTCACACTGCAATTCAGGTGAAACAGCGGGAGATCTAGATGAAGAAATCAGTTCAGATTTTGAAATTTCCCCAGCAGCCACACTTGCTAGTAAATTCATCCCCATATCATCCCCAGCCTGAGGGGGTGTGCTCGCCTCAGAGTACTTGACACAGCTCTCTACCAAGGCATTCATAGAGCTAAAGGAGTTTCTGGCCGCCTTTTCAGTCCCGGAAGACGAGCAACCAGTTAACAAGCCTTGTGCAGCCTTACCCATCTCCTCCTCAACAACAGCAGACGACCTGTCACCTTCATCAGCAGTGGCAGCCCCTTCTTTGGCATCAGTACTCTGCCACAAACCTCTCTTAGTTTTATTGACAATATTATTAGAAAGAGAAGATAAGTTGGTTTTTGGCCTTACCTTGCGGTCATTCTCGTGTTTATCGGTGACAGCAGCGGGTGACTCTTCTGACGTAGCACCACTACTACCTGTGCCGCCGCGCGCAGGGCTGCGGCCAGGGTTAATTATTCTGAGTATCAACCTGTTGTGGCTATTCCCATGGTCTGGCGCAGTAGTTGGTGCGTCAACAGGTTTCTCACTTGCTTGGCCTGATTGTGAAGTGTTATCTAAAGCACCAGTTCTGTCAAGAGACCCGGACTTCCCTAGGCCAGTGTTAGACTCCTTGTGCGAACCAGAACCGGGACCATTGGCCGACCTTCTATGCCGTGAAGAACTGCCAGATGTCTTGCCAGTATGCATTGAACCGGCAGTTGAAGCCCTTGCATCCTCCTTCCATAAAGAACCGCCACCAACAGCTTTTGCATGGTCGCTGGAACACGAGTGGCTGTTATTCTGTGATTGACTGGAGCTCGTGCTTTTCTCTTCCCCAGCAACAGGTGGTGGTTCTGAACTGCAGTTTCCCGCTCCAGTTTGCTTGTAAACAGGTGCCCCTGCAAGAGGTGACTGAGGCTTTGAGGGTATCGATGCCACAGGAGTGAGCATTGCCTTAGCAGGGAGGGACTTTGAACCAACAAGATGGGAGGCAGGACTCCTAATAGCCGGCTCAGTAGATCCTGACCGTCTGTTTCCTGCATGTGGGCCCTCCAAAAAACCCTGCTTTCCCTGCCAACTAACAGTCTGGCCAGAGCCAGCCATTTTTCCCTCATTATTCTTCATCTCAGCATCAACCCGTTTCTTCCAAGTATCAACAAGGTTCCTTGCCTTTCTCTGGATCTCAATGTTCTTATGGTTCTTCATGTGATTCACGGATTTACCAATATTGCAAGTGCGGAGGGCATTTAGATTCACTGGCAACTTATCAAGTGCGCGGAGCAAAGCTAAAAGCAGGTCTTCAATCAGCTTATTGCCACTACTATCCCCTTCTTTCGGGCTGCCACTGTCACCACTTTGCTTCCCTGCTTTTTGTGCCTCCTGGAGCCAGTCATCTAACACTGGTACACCCTTAAGCTGCACAAACCTGTCAAGACACTCGTCCCGATTTGTAGCCGCAATCACATCTGCAAGCATCACTCGAGCAGCCATGTCAAGCTTCCGCTCAGTTCGGTCCATCTGGATTAAGCTGACGAGCTTATCAATGGCATCTGTATCTACCAGCCCACCTTTCTCTGTCATTTTGGTAATCTCGGCCTTCATGCTGTCAAACTTAAAGCTAGCAGGGTCGGCATCATCGGATTTAGCATTCATAGAAGTGGAGCGTTCTCGCAACTCACGTTTATTTGCAGGTTCGGTAATTTGGTCATTTCTTTCCCTCTTTTTACCCTTGGGCTGGGAGGAAGGGAAGGAGGGGCTTCCAGTACCCATGTTTTGTGAACTGTCCGACCCAGATTTTAGCTGCTGTGAGGAAGGTCCGTTGAGTGGCTTAGGTGACCTTCCGCCTGATTGTACTGCTGCATGCATTTCTTTTCCTGATCTTTCCAAGAGCCAATCTACTTCCTCTTGTCGTTCCTAAATAATAACAAAAGGCATGTTATAACCGTTGGAGACATGCACAGTTCTGTATTCTTTTCAACTAATAATATACATAATGTTGAAATGAGAAGTGGAAGAGCTTACATTGATATAATCTTTATCAGTTAGCCACCATAAACACTTATTCTCGATATCGTACACACGCCGGCACACGAACGAAGATATCCCAGTGGGAAGCTCAATTCCCTTTCTCAAGAAGGCAACTTTGCAAGGGTGGAGAATAGAGGCCGAAGATATCACGTCAGTATGGAAGGAGTAGAAGACTTCGTTGGGTGCCGCGTTGAGCTGTGCTCCCTTGGAGAGTTTGATGTCAGAAGGCCGGTACAGCCAACTCACGCATAACTTGGGAAATTGTTCTTTTTCACCAGGCTTGAACCAGCGCACAAGTCCGATGAAAGGAGGCGCGTTGCCGGCTTGGAAAAGAGCACAGTCACCACTTCGGATCTCGCGCCCGTCCTAGCATAGTTAAAAGAATTTTTAGAAATTAAATAAAGTTAAAGAGATAAAAATGTTATGGAAATGGCAACATAGTAAAAATTAAATGATAGCTCATTAGTATCCCTGATACATGACTTGAAGCATCCAAAAGCACGTGTTACCAAACATACACACAACGTGAACAAGAAGTTCAATTCAGAAAACATTTGCTGTTAAAAGTGCAGCCTTTTGTCGAATTTAATTAGTGAAATTTATTGCATAATCATTACATCTTGAGCTTGCACCCAACGAGAAAAAGGCAAACCAGATGGCTAAATTCTGTGAATTAACCAATCAACTCACAAAACGCTTGATCAACCTATTTCTCCTCAACAACAGAAAAGGGCTTTTGCATGTTAACTGCTTCATGACAAAGCTACTAAATATGGTAATAGTGACTATAACAGGCTTTTTGTACTTAATAAATTCTGAGCCCACCGAGATAACGAACTAAGATTTTACTAACACCTAATGATGATCAATACTGCATAGAAAGGGGCGACAGCCTTGTTGATGTGCCTTCAACTCAAAAAGTCGAAATTTCAATGTCTTTTATTCGCAAAAGACCAAAACCATGAGACGTCTTCACAAAAAAGGCAATTTTATGGGGGAAATTGCTCACGGTGATTGGCTAACCTGACAGAGGAGGCAATCCTATGGGGCATATCTAACATACAAAAGAGCTACCAAATAAGCGAAGTTACACAAAATTCCTAGGAGAACCAATCTAATTTCCATAGAAGCTGAGGAAAATACCAAATTAATAAGAGCTAAACACACAATCCAACAATTGCAAAATATCCACCTTCAAGAAATAATCAGCGGAGGGGGTAAGGGAGCGGCTTCTATCGGACGGTACAGAGGAGCCGGCAATAGAAGGAAAAACTTTCTCAGTCGTCGATTTATCGGAATCTATTCCGACAGGACACATGTGCTGGCGCGGAAGACTCTTGCTCTCCTCACCTTCTCGCCTTCCATGCATAAAGCTCCCATCCAACAATAATCCTTTACTCCAGCTAGGAAAACCAACCCTAGAATCAAGAAGCACCTCCAAACCCTAGATCCGCCATTGATTTCACCTTCCCAACAAATTGAGTCGCTATTTCGCGCAAAAATCAGAAACCCTAGATTTCCGACGGGCCCGCACGTATCAGTGGCTTCGAATTGGAGGTAATTGGAGAGGAATTCGGTAAATCGAGGTGTTAATTGAACAAATTGTAGAGAGAGACGGAGAGATGGATTTGGTCGCGGGGCTCGGCGATCTGGTAGAGAGAGAAAGAGAAGAGGGGGAGAGAGAAAGTCGGAAAGGAGTTCTTGGTAAGAGAAAAAGGGGCGGTTCGGTCAGGTCGGAAAGGGGTCGGGTGCACAGAGTTTATTATATGAATTGATATCACCTAAAGTAACTAGAATTTTGAGTTTAGATCCCGACCGTCAGATCTGTTTTGACACGAATATTAAAGGTACCCCGTGCATCCCACCTCGGACCAGATTATGATAGGACGGTCCGGATCTAAACTCAATATTTTATTTACTTCAGAGGTTCCGGACTCTTAATTATATGCGAACACCTTGCTCCTTCCAATTTTCATTCGTTTGTTTCTTTTCTTTCTCTCCCTTTTGTTGCCTATTAAATTTTTATTTTTATTTTTTGAAGGTTTCAAGTTTTCCTCTCTTTGTTTTGTTTGTTCGTGTGAAGTGTGATTTGGGTGGTGATGTGGATGGATGGGAGGCTTGGAAGCACGTAACATGACACAGGTAGTACAATTGTACAGACCACACCGCCAGATGGTCTTCCTATCCCCATTCTCATCCTCTCCATTTCTCACGCAATGGACAATCACTATTTTACCAGTTCCATACCAGTTCCAGTTCCAGTTCCTGTCGCAGATGAGCTGCTCAACATATAGACTCCTCTGTTTGTGACTGTTTTCTTCTAGAAGTTTATGAATCCATATGGAGAGCATGAGGATTAATAATTAGTTAGAAGTTAATGGAGATCAAATTGTATGTGGTTAGAAAAAGATGTAAAGGAGACTTTTGGAATTATGACTGGTGGTTACAGAACTGGTTGCTCGTATAAAAGGATGTTATTTTCTCAAATAAAGAAAATTAATGTGAATAATAATTTAAGATTTTCAAATATACAGAGGATATCTACGTGACATTCTTACTTATGTATAGTTACTGTACTTCCAAAAAAAAAAAAAAATTCACTTTGTTATTGTTCCATACATATGGATAGTAACACAAAACATTTCTTTGAATTAAAGAATTAATGTAACCAAAAGAGAGTCATTATATTAAACATTTCTCCGTCACGGAACGGCACAACACGAGTGTCGGTTACGTGTCATGACTCGCGTTATAGCAAATCTCAAGAGGAGAGTGACAAAGTTGAGTTATAGCATTTATAATAGAATAATTATTTCAGTACCCCCGCTACAGTACCCGCACTGTACCTGCACTGTACGTGCTACAGTACATTGTATAGGTATAAATACTTGCCCTATTTGAGCTATATACTTCACAGTATTACTATTAAATTTGGGAAACAAAATTACAGTTTTGGAATAGTTGCGGTCCCCACATGCCGTTTGAGTGGTCCCCTAATGCGGGTACAACATGAAAATTTTACAAAAAAGATGCGGGTACAGTTATTTTAGGAAAATTCATATATCAGAAGTAGTTGATTGTATAGGTATAAATACTTGACCTGTTTGAGATATATACTTCACAGTATTACTATTAAATTTGGGAAACAAAATTACAGTTTTGGAATAGTTGCGGTCCCCACAAGCAGTTATGGCAGTTTGAGTGGTCCCCTAATGCGGGTACAACATGAAAATTTTACAAAAAATGTGCGGGTACAGTTATTTTAGGAAAATTCATATATCAGAAGTAGTTGATTGTATAGGTATAAATACTTGACCTGTTTGAGATATATACTTCACAGTATTACTATTAAATTTGGGAAACAAAATTACAGTTTTGGAATAGTTGCGGTCCCCACAAGCAGTTATGGCAGTTTGAGTGGTCCCCTAATGCGGGTACAACATGAAAATTTTACAAAAAAGGTGCGGGTACAGTTATTTTAGGAAAATTCATATATCAGAAGTAGTTGATTGTATAGGTATAAATACTTGACATCTTTGAGATATATACTTCACAATATTACTATTAAATTTGGGAAACAAAATTACAGTTTTGGAATAGTTGCGGTCCCCACAAGCAGTTATGGCAGTTTGAGTGGTCCCCTAATGCGGGCACAACATGAAAATTTTACAAAAAAGGTGCGGGTACAGTTATTTTAGAAAAATTCATATATCAGAAGTAGTTGATTGTATAGGTATAAATACTTGACCTGTTTGAGATATATACTTCACAGTATTACTATTAAATTTGGGAAACAAAATTACAGTTTTGGAATAGTTGCGGTCCCCACAAGCAGTTATGGCAGTTTAGGTGTGGGTACAGTGCGGGTACTGTAGCGTGGGTACTCATATCAGCTTCCTTTATAATAATGACAATTAATTGTGTATTTTGTGTCAAAGATTTTAATTTCATGTGGAGTGTGTGTGCGTATATAATATAAATTTTATTTTCTTAAAATGTTTGTTCCCGAATTGTTAGTTAATCGTTATTCCTCATTTATTCTAAAAAAGAAAACAAAATTTCTAATCATTTTATGTTCAATTGAAATAGATAGAAAAGTTCATAAGATAATGCATGACCATGATCTATATACCATTAAAAATTATAAAAATTGTGAAAGCTTTTCGTTTAAAATAAATTAAATCAAGAGAAAATGGTAGTCATAAATACTTTAATTAGTTGTCATTTCTAGGTACGTAGATGATATTCAATTAATGTTCACAGTGCTAGTTATATTCAATTTATATTCAATGAACTTATTTAATGACAAAAGATTTGCTTGTGTGAAAGATAATAATAACTTAATTTTTTTTTTTGTTTAAATATGTCACTTGAAATTATCATATAACATATGCCAATTTAAAAAATAATAACAATATATAATCTGCACAGCAACTCTTTTAAAATTCTATGTATTTCTCTCACTAGGGTCAGTTGGTACCAGTCTCATTTTTTACTTTTACTGGTATCACTTGAAATTATCATATAAAATATGTATCTGTTTTTCATTTACTAGGTGCAACCATGTATTCTGATCCAACAACAGTTAAGGCTAACATATGAAGAAACTTTGAGTTGCACTAAATCCATGCATCAACCTCATTGAGACGCTTACCGATCGAAGCAGTGTTGAGCAAACGAGTGAGAACTGAGAAATTTTAGTTTGGTTTGTGCATTAAGAAATATAAACAAATAGTTAAATAGCATACAATTTTCACTTGTCATTTTTTTATGGTTTAGGAAAGGACTTGACTGTAACTGAGACTGGGAAAATATGACATATGCTTCATATGATTTATGCTTCAATCTGGTAATAAAAATATCCAAGAATATTGATCTATGCTTTCTCAAAATTCAATATATAATTCTGGTGCAAGGTTACATACCTAAAAGCGATGTCGCTTTCATTCTGACAGAGCAAGCATGACCATGTTATTCAAGCAAGTATCAGTACATATGAAATACTGATAGATTTCCTCAAAGAAAAAAGTATTGCTTACAGAGGCACCTCTCTCTCTGTATGTATATATATGTGTCTGATGTCGCCGCCTCTCTTACATCTACTCGGGATATTTTAGGTTATCTTTTGAGAATATGCAGATACGCGCGTGCATTTATATACCAGCGGGTTATCCGTTGGTTCACACAATAGAAAAAGAGAAAGTTGGATGCAATTTTTCTAATTTGCGAAGTACATTGTTCGGATCGATGCTGTTGTATTTGGCATAATCTATCAGATTTCATTTTATCACGATAAAGCACTAAAAGTTTTGTACCTTCTCTTTTTTCCTGAAATTTATGTTTTATTTCCCAAATAAGACTCAACATTTACATGTTACTATATCATACAACAAGAATTCTCCCAGTCGTAACTACTTTTTGCTTGAAATGAAAAAATACAAAATGTCAATTTCAACAAATTACCAGTATCCAAATCTTAGATGAGATTGTCCGAACAAGATAAATACTTGCAAATTCAAATTTAGGTTTCCTCCAAAACAAATTTTAATGCATTCCAAACTTTTTGGAGGTAAAGTCATAATGTTACGGCATTCTGCAAAGAGAGTTAAAACTGTGAGAAAAAATGTCATATCATTGAGAAGAATAAAAATGTCATTTTAATCTTTTAATTAAAAGTTAACGATTAATTATATATTATTATTTCAGTTAAACTAGAAGAGGAAAAATATGAAAGAATTTTAAATTTATAGTGGAAAATAAAATGTATTGAGATTTTGATGAAACAAATTGAAAATAAGAGAAGTTAACCTTCTCCTCTCTCTCTCTCTCTCTCCCCCATATGGATGAACTCGGTGACCTCCATGACTATGAACTTTTTAGCTCTTCTGATTCACCTCGATCGTAAGATCATGAAAGAGCTCGGGTCTCCACGGGGGCGGAACATAGTGGTGGGGAAAGAGTGCTAAGCACCCCCTATAGTTTGAAAATTTGTAGTTTGGTCCATTAAATTTTGTAATTTTTATATGGATTAATATCTTTTAGCCCCTTCTATAAAATGAAATTACACTATATTTGATTCTTCAGCCCCCCAATCTCTATTTTCTAGTTCCGCCCTTGGGTCTCCATGACTCAATTACAAATCTGATGCTGGTGCAATCAAGCACGATTATTTCTCTCTTGACTCGGGCACCAAGTATCCTAAAAGAGCTCCAGTGAAGATGAAGAGACGCTTTACCACTCAGACAATCCGAGCTGGATCGTTCCACAATCTTTTGTCTTCATTTTTTGATTTTCTAACGACAAAAATTTTAAATTTATATGCTAAAATAAAACTGTTAGATTTGATCTGTGTTATTTTATATAAGAGGAGGGATCCAATTACACCTTTTTTGGCGACACATCATGACACCGTTTTTTATATAGGTCAATTTTGCGATTTCAAAATTCAAACAGTCGATCCGAACCGTTCAACATGATCACCATATTAAAATGTAGTTGGAGATCAAATTTTACATTTTTTAAATTTTTTTTACTATTTATTAAGATGGTTACAAAATCGCTGTTTTTCAATGGTCTGAAAACAACGATTTTTGTAACCATCTTAATAAATAGCAAAAAAATTCAAAAAAATGTAAAATTTGATCTCCAAGCACATTTTAATATATCCATCACGTTGAACGGTTTGGATCGACTATTTGGACTTTGAAAATGGTAGGTGTCAAAGTGTGTCACCAAAAAAGGTGTAATCGGATCCCTCCTCTTTATATAAAACTTATCGCTTTATTATTTTGTTTTTATATAAATCAACAAGTTAAAAAATCAAACGTTCAAAATTTATCCATATAAATATATTTTTGCAAGCTCTTAATATCAATTAAAACAAAATTAGAATATGATAATCTTTTATGTATATTTATATGCATAGAGAAAATGATATATATCACATTTAACGGTTTTAGTTTGACATGAAAATTTTATACTTTAACTCATCAAAGTTCTATAAAAAGTTGTCTTTCTCTATAACTTTAGATTTGTTAGGAGATCTAGTTCATGTTTTTCAGGTATTGTGTTCTATCTGTAATAATTTTAGTAATTTTTTCTTGTGTTAACAGGTTATACGAGAAGGTAAAGAGGACATTCCAATGGGCATCGGGTTGAGTTCAATACGATGTTCGGTTGGAGCTGTTCAATCCGTATCAAAACTTGTGCTTCCATTTAGATTTATGAAACAAATTTTAAAATTAATCATTTGTACTATTTAAAAAAAATTGAACGGCTCTAATTAGATATCAAAATTAATTTGATTCGATGCTCATCGGACATCCTTCGGTGCTCCAAATAAGGCGTGAAAAATATGTTGCAACATTGCATAAAAAAAATTGAATAAAAATTGAATAAAACCCTGTAAATTCGTAAAAATTGAATAAAAAAATAGTAGTAATTTGTGGAATGATGTTGTTTGATTTGGTAACTGTGTGGTTGCTGTATTTATATAGTCTTTACAGATTATTCTGTTTTCGTAGTGTGATAATGAGTATTGCTGTTTCTTTTGTTGCTTTTTATATTTGTTTTAATAATTTGTTTTTTCTTGAAATTGTGGTCTATTTTGCTTAATAGGCATAACTGTGATAGAGACGCAAAAAATGTGAATATTGTTTAAATTGATCTTTTTTAAGCAGCATATAAATATTTTTTTCAGGATGCTTCATTAACATGAAACTGTCAACAAATTTCTTTGAATCAATATTGTTCCTCCAAGCAAAATGGGATCCCTGTGATTCACAACTGCAACAAGCTTAGATCTCTATTGCAGGAGACCGAGATCGATTTCGTAAGGAAATGAGGACTAATTTGTAAATTTTGCTTGATATGTCAGGTGTGTTGCTGTCCCAGTCTGGTAATTTGCATTATATGGTTTTTGTTTTGTTATACAGTGTTTCATTTAATTTGGTGGTTTTTTTTTTAGGTAAAATAGGGATCTTGTCCCTATTTGCTTTATTAAATAAAAGTTTCAATGAGAAACCTATGGTTGCTTACATAAGATTCAACTTAGTTGAATTAATTTAAAACCAAAAGCAGAAATGAAACAAACTCCTTTTTAGTGCAAATACATCCATTGGTCTTGTATTTCTCCGAGTAACTCTTCTATATTCTTATTGTTATCTGTAAATATCCTTGAACATCTCTCCCTCCAACATACGAACATCGCTAATAGCAAAAATTCTCTAGATTTAACTTCTCCTTTTTTGTGCACCACCCAAAGCTGAGCTTGCTGCCTTCTTAGTATGAATGTCCAATTCCAAGCCGGTAAAGCAAAGCGTTGCGATACTGGTCTATACAGTTGCATTGCAAAAGTGCATTCTGAGAATAAATGTGCAATTGTTTCACATTCCCTTCTACACATAACACACATGCTTGGCATATTCCACCCCTTTTTCGCCAAATTGTCCACCGTCAATATTTTACCATGATAGGTTAACCATGCAAAAACCTTAATTCTTGGGGATATTTTCATCTTTCAGACCTTGTGTATCACCTCTTTGAATGTTGGTACATCCTTCATACGCTGGTAGACTGACTTAACTGTGAAATGTCCACTGTTGGTCAGTTTCCAAAGTACACTATCTTGTTGTTGCTGATTTACAGATTTTGATATCAAAATATTAGAGAGGGCCATCAACTGTGAGATGAATTGTATAGAACCAATCATATTGAACATATGTGTAACATCCTGTATATTCAAAGCTTCTCGTAATGATATATCTGGATCAATCACTTCTAGGTATAACAACCTAAATTCATCTTTCAGTAGGCCATGTCCTCAATCGTGCTGCCAAAACTTAATGCATATTCCATCTCCTGCTACCCAACTCATGTTTGTATTGAGCAGAGCTTTGGTTGTTTGAAATGATTGCTTGAAGAATCTACATTCAGGAGTATCACTCATTCTTCCACTATGTGTTATTAAAACTGACGATTTCCAAAGTCTCATTTCCGGTTTACTCCAGTACCAGTACCATTTGGCCAATAAAGCATCGTTGAACGCCTTTAAATCAATCACACCCAGACCTCCAGCTTTCTTTGGCTTACATACTAAATCCCAATTTGCCAGCACCAAGCCTCTTCCTTCTCCTGACCCCTTTTTCCAAAGAAACCTTCTTCTCGATTTGTCGATTTCATTTAGAACCCATACTGGTAGTTTGAATACTGACATGAAATAGGTGGGTATTGATGATAACACCGCATTTATAAGAACCAATCTGCCTGCAATTGACAACTGAGTCGCTGCCCATCCTTGCAATCTGTTATTAATTTTCTGAATCAAAGGTATATATGCAGACTTTGGTAATCTCTTATCTGACAAAGGCAGTCCCAGGTATGTGAAAGGAAAAGAACCCTTCTTGCATCCCAATAAGTTTATCAAGTTCTGATGGTTATACCCCTCATCATCTGAAAATAATACTTCAGATTTCTCCATACTAACAGATAAGCCTGATATTTGTTTGAAAGCTGATAATACAATTTTTAAAGCCTGAATTTGCCTTGTTTCTGGTTTGATGAAGAATAATGAGTCATCAGCATAAAGAAGACATGGCCTCGTGTTGTTAAATAGTAATTGCCATGTTCCATTAGACACCAGTTTGTCCAGCCACCTCGGAATAAAATCCATCGCCAAGATAAATAATAAAGGAGATAGAGGATCTCCTTGTCGTACACCTCTTTTTAAGATAACCTCTTCCCCAAAAGCCCGTTTATTATTATTTGTGATGATCCTTTGAGAACGCAACTGGAAATCTACAATATCCATTTTTCCGGGAAACCCAAACTTTGCATGACCTTTGTCAGGAAATTCCAACTGACTGTATCAAACGCTTTGTAGATATCTGCTTTAAACAGTGCCAAAGGGACCTTGTGCTCTTTTACGGAATGAAGAATTTGTTGTGCATATAGAAAGCCTTCCGTGATCTGTCTTCCCTTGGTGAAACCCGTCTGACTATCTTTCACTAGATCCGAGATATATGGTTGAAGTCTGTTAGCTAGTACTTTGGATATCAATCTTTGAACCCCATGTATTAAGTTTATTGGTCTGTAGTCCTGAGGTTGCTTGGCATCTTCCCTTTTAGGAATAAGAACAATGTAGGATGTGTTTAAATTGTCTATGTTCAAGCCATTGTCTAGCACCTTAGTTAGCACACTATATAAATCTGGCAACAAAACATCTTGGAATTCCTTGTAAAATTCTCCCGTAAATTCATCTGGCCCCGGGCTCTTATTTGACGGCCATTCTCTAATTACGTCCAGTATTTCCTCCTTGGATATAGACCGAGTTAATTCCTGCAGATTGTGATTACTCTCATATAGCTGTGACTAGTTAACTTGAGGTACTTGCTGAGATTCAGCCCCCAGCTGATGTATAAATCTCGGAATGCCTCCGCCTTATCAATCTGAGTTGTGTGTGTGGCACCATTATAATGCACTTCATTTATCTCATTTCTCCTTTTCTTTGATGTGGCCAATGAATGAAAATACTTCATATTTCTGTCCCCTTGCAATTCCCATTTCATTTTGGCCCCGCTGTTTCCAAATCTCCTCTTCTAAAATAGCCAGTTCCGTATACCTTCTTTTGACCTGTAAGAACACCCATTTTTCCAATCTTGAAATTCTTCTTACTTCTTCAACTCTGCCAATCCACTTCATGAACTTTCTACAAACTTTAATTTGTTCCTTTATGTTTCCTATGTGTGTTGTTGTCCAATCCTTAATCTCCTTTTGTAGATATTTAAATTTGTTGTGCAAATCAACTGGTAACACTGCCAACTGCATCTGAGACCATGTGTTTATGACAAAATATTTAAATTGTAGTGAAGATAACCATGTATTTTCAAATCTGAAGAAAACTGTTCTCTTAAAGCGTGTGCTTGTTGTATATAATATAGGAGCATGGTCAAAAGATGTATTAGCTAGAGCCTCTTGCTTGGAATTAGGAAATGTGTGACTCCAAGAATTTGAGATCAAGAATCTGTCCAATCTAGCCATTGTGGGAATTTCTCTAGTATTGGACCAAGTATAGAATTTCCCTGCTAATGGTAAGTTTAACAATTCTAATTCTACCAAAAGATCGGCAAATTTGACCGACTCCCTCCAATTGTTACCATTTGGATTTGATATATCTTCTCTCAGCAGTGTAACATTAAAGTCACCACACAATATCCAAGGCATACCATCTGCCGGTTTAACATGCTGTAGTTCTTGAAAGAATTGTCGTCTGGCTTGTGGATTATTTGGTTCATAAACCGCAGTTATTTGAAAACATTCCTCATTGTGCTTTAAGATAACTGAAACCGTATAAGATCCGATGTACTCATCAATTTTGTGGAATTTTGTCTAACTCCATGCCAACCAATATACCTCCTTTTGATCCATTTGATCCTAAGTACTCAAATTCTTTTAGTCTTCTTCCACAGCTTTGCCTCGACAATTGCTCATCTACTTGTCTCAACTTTGTTTCTTGAAAACTTACAATATCCGGTTTTTCAAGCAAAATTGTTTGCCGGATTGCAAGCCGTTTTGCAAGCCGTTTTGCCTTCTCATTGAGTCCTCTCACATTCCAAGACAGTATTTTAATTTTTGAGATGATATCCATAAACACAACTGAACTTTTTCTTACTATAAATAGATAGGTGATGCATAAACACCATCCCCTGACACATCCATACTTTATCCCCCTCAAAATAACATTTGGCATAACAAGCCCAGCAACCCTTAAAATAAAAACTCAATCCCTTAAACTCTGTTTCAATTAGCCTGAAACCAGAGTATTTAAGTACTAAACAAAAGTTTAACTCCATTAGGACACTAATCATTCTAAAAACCGTAAATATACAAAAAAAAAAACAAAAATATAGAAAATCAATCAGTAGGAGAGCCTTGTGCTCTGATACCACTGTTGGGTTTTGAGGCTACCCAAAGCCATTAGGCTTAAGCTGCGGAAAGACTGTAAAACAAAAATTTTACTTCTAACTTAAGCCAAAAGGATTGAAGTGGTATGTCGGATAATCTACCGAGAGTTACATACCTGTTCAATCCTTTTCTTAGATTAAAAACCGTAAGTAAAACTTTACTAATTCAGATCATAGATTAAGTAGTATGTCGGCTAATAACCGAGAGTTACATACCAGATTAATCATGTATATACCCAAAGTAGTAAAACCGTATTTACTTGTATTTTAATCAGTTTATAGATCTACTCCTTTGATTGATTTCTAAAATATTAAATCTATTTAACAATTAAATAGATTAATATAACATTTCTTTACCTTGCTTCCAAATTCAAATTGGAATGCAGTCTGACCCGGCTGTCTGACCCGGTTAAGCAAGCACCAAAAATATAGTGCCTCTATCGGTTATCCACCAGGAACTACCAGAGAGTTGGTATTTCTTTTGCCAGAAATACTATACCAACGGTATTCGAAAAGTCGCGGTTTTCGGTAAATCACTATTCACCGAAAGTACGAAATTTCTGACAAAACACTATTCACAAGAATAACTTTTATTCTCGCAAAATATATATATGGATAATCTGATTTTCTGCAAATCACTATTTGAGAGAGAAAATTAGATACGAATCGAATCGGATTCTGATTCGTACTTTGATTCGAACTTGGAATGAACTTCTAATTTTTCTTTCACATTTCATGACAATTTATAATCAAATTTTTGTGGCGGTTTAGCTATGTCGGTTTTAAGAAACAAAATCAAAATTGAGTTTGTCATGATTTGTTTAATATATTAATTAAACATTTTCATTTAATTAATTTATTTAATTTAGGCTTTTAATTAAATTCTAAATTTAATTAAGGCCTAAATTCAAATTGGACTTTTGGTCCAAAATATTAATTCATAATTAATATTTTAATCCATATATATATATATACATACAATTATTCTGAATAATTGTATTTCTTGCGTTTGTGATAAATTTATATGACGTGTCATACACGTTTATAAATTTAATTCGGTTTAAGCATGTCATCTCCATGACATATATTTTATTCTTAATTATAACACTTTATAATTAATCATAAAATTTCTCTGATTACTTTCCTATTGGTGTGACCCGATAGGATCTGTGTTATGTTGGCAAATAGAATTAGAACTGTTCTAACTTCTATAATCATAGGTGGCACCTGGCAAGTACATTATGACACCAATTACACAGATGATGCTGTACGGTACAATATCACAATCCAGTAAACGATTTACTTCGTGTTAATTCTTTTGTCTTATAGCTATCAGATTAGTTTCAAGGTAGGTGTGTGTCATCCTTGTAAACTTAATCTTTTCTTGATCCTGAATAGATTATCAAATATGTTTACTCTTGTAATCATACTGGATCCAGATAATCATATTCTATCAAGGGGCCCAGTGATGCTATAGCTCGTATTGAGATACGAGGGACAATAGTACTTTTGATAAACCATCTTTTCCTCCGCATAAGCTATGTATACCAAAAAACTACCCTTATAGCTACTTTTTACGGATAGCGTTAGATAGCAATCACACATATACATTTCTTATGTAGGAAAAATGAATATCTCATACTTTAGAACTTAACACTAAAATGAAAACATTAATGACACAAACACAATTCCATTTAATGTTTCATTTGGGGTCTGTCAAATATCATGTTCTCTAACATGTATCTGTGTGATTAAAATGACAACTCTTTGTCTATGGTTTGTAAAACTTAACCATCATTTAATCCACACACTAACCTTACCGCGGTAATTAGTGTTCCTGCTAATTACCTTGGTTAGAGACTTTTAAGAGTATTATCATCTATATTATGAAGTTTCACAATTCCAGTCATGAACTCGAAATGATTCATAAATTCAATAATACTCAAGGTAACAAAATGATTAAACATTCAATTCATGAACAAAGCTTTATATAACAAATTTTATCGTATTATTGACTTCTAGATTATTACAAACTAACAATCTCCCACTTAAGCTAGGAGCCAATCATCGTAGGCCCTATCTTATACAAATCTCTATTTTCTAAAAATCTCATAGATCTAAAGAAAATCTCATAGCCAATCTCCTATGTGTCTCAGACCCATAGAAGCAGTATGCATCTGATGCTTGGCTTGAGGAAGAGGTTTTGTAAGTGGATCAGCTGTGTTGCTGGCTGTGTCAACTCTACAGATCTTTACATCACCTCTATCTATGATTTCTCGTATGAGGTGATAACGGCGTAGAATATGTTTGGATTTTGAGTGCGATCTCGGTTCCTTGGCCTGAGCTATAGCTCCATTGTTGTCACAGTAGAGGTCCATAGGGCCTTGAACACTGGGAACCACTCCTAGTTCGCTAAGGAACTTCTTAATCCATAAACCTTCTTTTGCTGCCTCGGATGCTGCTATGTACTCAGCTTCGGTGGTTGAGTCTGTAGTAGTTTCTTGCTTTGAGCTCTTCCAGCTCACAGCACCACCGTTGAGTATGAACACATACCCGGACTGTGATCTCGAGTCGTCTCGGTCAGTTTGGAAACTTGCGTCTGTGTAACCATTTACCACCAGTTCTGAGTCACCACCGTAGACGAGAAACATATCCTTAGTTCTTCTCAAGTACTTAAGGATATTCTTTGCAGCAATCCAGTGCTCCATGCCTGGATTAGCCTGATATCTACTCGTAACACTCAAAGCGTACGAGACATCAGGGCGAGTGCACAACATGGCGTACATGATAGAGCCAATAGCCGAAGCGTATGGTACTTTACTCATGCTGCTTCGCTCATCAGTTGTCGAAGGACACTGAGTCTTGCTAAGCTTTGCGTCATGATTCATTGGCAGGTATCCCCTTTTGGAATCCTGCATGCTGAACCGATTCAGCACTTTGTCAATGTATGTGCTTTGACTCAATCCTATGAGTCTTTTCGATCTATCTCTATAGATCTTAATGCCTAATATATAGACTGCCTCGCCCAAGTCTTTCATCGAGAACACTTTCTTTAATGAAGACTTGGCTTGTTGCAATAACGGAATATCATTTCCCATTAGGAGTATGTCGTCTACATATAAGATTAGAAAGGCGATGGCACTCCCACTAGTTTTTCTGTACACACAAGGTTCTTCTTCGCATCTGACGAAGTCAAACTTTTTGACTTCCTCGTCAAATCGAAGATTCCAACTCCTTGATGCTTGCTTCAATCCATAAATGGATTTAAGAAGCTTGCACACCTTCCCAGCATTCTTTGGATCTTCAAAACCCTTGGGCTGTATCATATACACGTCCTCTTCTAAATTTCCATTTAAGAAGGCGGTTTTGACATCCATTTGCCATATTTCATAATCATGAAATGCGGCAATTGCTAGGAGCATCCGAATTGACTTAAACATAGCCACGGGCGAAAAAGTTTCATCATAATCTACACCGAGAATTTGTTTGAAACCTTTCGCTACTAGCCGTGCTTTGTATATAGTCATATTACCATCCATGTCTGTTTTCCTTTTGAAAACCCACTTGTTATCTATGGGTTTTACCCCATCAAGTGGTACAACTAGGTTCCAAACCGTGTTGTCATACATGGATTGTATTTCGGATCTCATGGCCTCCAACCATTTTTCGGAGTCGGGTCTATCCATTGCTTCCGCATAGGTCAGTGGATCTTCAGTGTCAAACACTGAAATCTCGTGTAGTCCCATGTACCTTTCAGGTGCATGGACTATCCTTGCTGACCTACGTAGCACTTGTTCTTCTGGCTGTTGAACTTCATCCACAACTGTTTGTGGGTTCAGTTCTACTTCAACTTGAGTCGAAGTATCTGAGCTCGGGACTAGAACCTCTTCCACAACTACTTGTGGATTTGGTTCTTCCAGATGCTTATCAGCTGAAGTAACAAGTGGTGGGTTTATCTGATCTTGTTCAGATATTATATTGTGTGATGTAACTTGAACTTCTTCAAGTATTACATTACTCCCACTACTTCCTCTTGTAAGAAAATCTTTCTCCAAGAATATACCATTACGAGCAACAACTATTTTGTTCTCGGATTGGTAATAGAAGTAATATCCTTTCATTTCCTTAGGATACCCTACGAAAAATCATTTATCAGATTTAGGACCAAGTTTGTCAGACGTCAGGCGTTTGACAAATACTTCGCAACCCCAAATTTTAAGAAAAGATATGTTTGGAACTCTTCCAAACCATAACTCGTATGGAGTCTTTTCTACTGATTTAGTTGGAACCCTATTTATCGTTAGTGCAGCAGTTTCTAGTGCGTGGCCCCAAAACGATTTTGGTAGAGTGGCGTTACTCATCATGGAACGAACCATGTCTAACAGAGTTCAATTCCTTCTCTCAGAAACACTGTTCCATTGCGGTGTCCCTGGAGGCGTGAGTTGTGAGACTATCCCACATTCCTTTAAGTACGTTTTAAACTCATAACTTAAGTATTCGCCTCCACGATCTGATCGTAAGGCTTTAATACTTTTATTCAGTTGATTTTCTACTTCAGCCTTGAATTCCTTGAACTTTTCAAAAGATTCAGACTTATGTCTCATCAGGTAGACATAACCATATCTACTGTAATCATCAGTAAAAGTGATAAAGTAGTAATAACCGTTTCTTGTACAAGTACTCATAGGTCCACATACATCGGTATGTATTAGACCTAATAAGTCACTTGCCCTTTCTCCCTTTTTAGAAAAAGGCGCTTTGGTCATTTTTCCTCGTAAACAGGATTCGCATGTGTTAATTGATTCAAAATCAAATTTACCAAGAAGTCCTACTTCTTGTAATTTCTTAATGCGTTTCTCGTTTATATGACCAAGGCGACAATGCCACATGTAAGTCATACTTTCATGAGATGTTTTGAGTCGTTTGTTATTATTAATGTTAAACACAGGTTTATCCATTTCCAGCATATAAAGACCATTTATCATATAAGATGATCCATAATATAATTCATTTTTATAAATAGAACAACGCTTGTCTTTTATAACAAATGAAAAACCATTCATCTCTAAACATGATATTGATATGATATTTCTGGAAATGCTAGGAACAAAATAAACATTTTCCAGTTCCATTACAAGCCCGCTGGGCAAACACAACTCTATACTACCGACTGTAATAGCTGCAACACTTGCTCCATTTCCAACTCGGAGTTGTATTTCCCTATTGCCAAGTTTCCTTCTATTCTTTAATGCCTGCATATTTGAACAAATATGAGCACATGATCCAGTATCTAATACCCAATCATTAATAGAGGTAGCAACATTAACTTCAATAACATAAATACCTGAGGTTGAAGCCTTGGAGACCTTTCCAGACTTTACATCCTCCAGATACTTAAGGCAGTTTCTCTTCCAATGACCTTTGTTATTACAATAATAACAGTCAGAGGAAGCAGAGACCTTTATCTTGGGAGCGTTCTGTTTAGGAACCTGCTTCCCTTTGCCCATGTACTTCGGAACCACTTTCTTTTTTGCCTTATTAATCTTTTTCTTACCCGCTTGGATCATGAGAACAGAAGAACTTTTCTTCATGTCTCCATCTGCGATCCTAAGCATCCCCTGCAGCTCCTGTAAGCTCCTTTCCATCCCAAGCATGTGGAAGTTCATGATGAACCCCGAAAAGCTGGGTGGAAGCGAGTTCAGAATAATATCCGTAGCAAACTCTTTGCTCAACGGACTATTAAGCTTATGCAGCTGCTCAATATCACTCGTCATACGGAGCATATGAGTGCCCATAGAGCCGCTTTCGGCCAACTTGTGACCTAGTAGGGACTTGGTTACCTTGAATCTCTCCACACGTGCCTGCTCTTGAAACATGTTCTTAAGCTGGACACACATGTCGTTGGATTTGGTATCCATGAATCGCCTCTGCAATTCAGGACCCATAATCCCAACTATGAGACTCTGTACATCAAGCTCATCTTCCTTGTGCTTGTTGTACACCGTGAGCTCATCAGCAGTAGCACCTGCTTTAAGCTCATCAGGGTAAGGTGTATTTAAGACATATTCCCTTTTCTCGCGTCTTAGTACAATCGTGAGAGCACGGAACCAATCAGTAAAATTAGTCCCGTCTCCTTTCAGCTTTTCTTTCTCGAGCAGGGAACGCAACGAGAATGATGTTTCTTTAGACATGTTCTACAATGTTAAATGTAAAGATTTTAGCTTTGTTCATGTAATGTTTTATTTTTAACAATAAAACTCCCACTGCAAATCTGTTCTATTCCCATTTTGCAGAAGGACCAAGATCCCTATCTTTCATTAATAGACAAGTCGATTAAGAACCTTGCCTATTAATTATTTTTAGGTAAGCAACTCT
This sequence comes from Carex kokanica, assembly GCA_025461125.1. Lineage (NCBI taxonomy): Eukaryota > Viridiplantae > Streptophyta > Magnoliopsida > Poales > Cyperaceae > Carex > Carex kokanica. The sequence continues at coordinate 264,158 of JAJGRX010000406.1, forward strand.
TTGCTAATCATATCTCTATATGACTCTTGGTTTCGTTAAACATCGTATGTTTTAACGAAGACTTTGCCCCGAGCCCAAAATGATTTTGGAAATCACCGGTAAGTAACCTCACTCTATTTGGTTTGTTATGTCGAACATAACCCTCGACCACCAAAGGTAAAAGGCGACGTCTGCTGAGCAATCCGTCAACCAATGAACAATGGTTTGAGAAGGATAGAGTAGGAAGGGCATACTACTTAATTAGATGGGTTTGTTTTATGCTTTAAACCTTGTAAGCAACCTTTAAAAGAGGTCTTGCCAGAAAGACAACCGAAGGTATCCACTTCCAGTCTTCCTTTGACTAAGACACTCTTTCACATGCTTGACTTTGTTTTAAGCATGTTTATCTCATAAATCTGGTTTTAGACAGTCTTACAGATACGTGAAAAGAGTCTGCCAGAAAGACAACCGAAGGTATCCACTTCCAGTCTTTCTTTGACTAACGACTAATTTCACGGTTCCTTGAAAGCGATAAATCTAATTTATGCATTTCATATCAAAGCAATAAATCCTATTTATTTATATACGTGACCAAGTTACGTATACAACTTATCAGTTCCTAATTCTTTATTTTGCAGCTATGCTCAGTTCTTTAGTTATACCGTTTGAAAACATATAAACAGTTTATATGGTTTTAAAGCAGATATTCTTTTTGGCATGTAAAGCAATTTGGTAACGTGACAAAGTTCCTTTTGGGCCAGCCATTAGGACACGAAAAGGGGCTCCCAGGAAAGACCGGGGTCACGAGGACCGCTTTAGATTCGGTCTTTCCTAGACAGAACCATCTCTTTTACGGTGTGGAAATGATAGCTCTTACTCAGGTACTTTATTGCTTCATCACATTTTTCGATGAACTTTACAAAACCAAAGGTTTTCAAAAAGGCGAAAGAATTACATTTTGCCATGCTTCGACAGTAGTAAAGCAATTTGGTAACGTGACAAAGTCCCCTTTGGGCCAGTTTATCAGGACACGTAAAAGGAATAGGATTGGCCAGAAAGAAAACCGCTTTTCTTCTTTGACTCAACCTTTTCTCTTTTACGGTGGAGATAAACAGTTCTTACTTGGGTACTCTATTGCTTCATCACATTCTTAGATGAACTTTACCACAGTCGAAAGTTTTTGAAAACGAAAACATAAAGAAAACATTAAAGAAAGCTTAAATCTAATTTAACTTTCTCAGTCGGAAAACCGAACCAAGAAAATCTCATTTCTAATCGGTTTTGGACTTAAGCTGCAAATCTAAGAATTAAACCGATACGCGGTATATGCAAACAATTTGCATAAGTTATAACTTTTTAGAAAATCAATCAGTAGGAGAGCCTTGTGCTCTGATACCACTGTTGGGTTTTGAGGCTACCCAAAGCCATTAGGCTTAAGCTGCGGAAATACTGTAAAACAAAAATTTTACTTCTAACTTAAGCCAAAAGGATTGAAGTGGTATGTCGGATAATCTACCGAGAGTTACATACCTGTTCAATCCTTTTCTTAGATTAAAAACCGTAAGTAAAACTTTACTAATTCAGATCATAGATTAAGTAGTATGTCGGATAATAACCGAGAGTTACATACCAGATTAATCCTGTATAGACCCAAAGTAGTAAAACCGTATTTACTTGTATTTAATCAGTTTATAGATCTACTCCTTTAATTGATTTTTAAAATATTAAATCTATTTAACAATTAAATAGATTAATATAACATTTCTTTACCTTGCTTCCAAATTCAAATTGGAATGCAGTCTGACCCGGCTGTCTGACCCGGTTAAGCAAGCACCAAAAATATAGTGCCTCTATCGGTTATCCACCAGGAACTACCAGAGAGTTGGTATTTCTTTTGCCAGAAATACTATACCAACGGTATTCGAAAAGTCGCAGTTTTCGGTAAATCACTATTCACCGAAAGTACGAAATTTCTGACAAAACACTATTCACAAGAATAACTTTTATTCTCGCAAAATATATATATGGATAATCTGATTTTCTGCAAATCACTATTTGAGAGAGAAAATTAGATACGAATCGAATCGGATTCTGATTCGTACTTTGATTCGGACTTGGAATGAACTTCTAATTTTTCTTTCACATTTCATGACAATTTATAATCAAATTTTTGTGGCGGTTTAGCTATGTCGGTTTTAAGAAACAAAATCAAAATTGAGTTTGTCATGATTTGTTTAATATATTAATTAAACATTTTCATTTAATTAATTTATTTAATTTAGGCTTTTAATTAAATTCTAAATTTAATTAAGGCCTAAATTCAAATTGGACTTTTGGTCCAAAATATTAATTCATAATTAATATTTTAATCCATATATATATATATATATACAATTATTCTGAATAATTGTATTTCTTGCGTTTGCGATAAATTTATACGACGTGTCATACACGTTTATAAATTTAATTCGGTTTAAGCATGTCATCTCCATGACATATATTTTATTCTTAATTATAACACTTTATAATTAATCATAAAATTTCTCTGATTACTTTCCTATTGGTGTGACCCGATAGGATCTGTGTTATGTTGACAAATAGAATTAGAACTGTTCTAACTTCTATAATCATAGGTGGCACCTGGCAAGTACATTATGACACCAATTACACAGATGATGCTGTACGGTACAATATCACGATCCAGTAAACGATTTACTTCGTGTTAATTCTTTTGTCTTATAGCTATCAGATTAGTTTCAAGGTAGGTGTGTGTCATCCTTGTAAACTTAATCTTTTCTTGATCCTGAATAGATTATCAAATATGTTTACTCTTGTAATCATACTGGATCCAGATAATCATATTCTATCAAGGGGCCCAGTGATGCTATAGCTCGTATTGAGATACGAGGGACAATAGTACTTTTGATAAACCATCTTTTCCTCCGCATAAGCTATGTATACCGAAAAACTACCCTTATAGCTACTTTTTACGGATAGCGTTAGATAGCAATCACACATATACATTTCTTATGTAGGAAAAATGAATATCTCATACTTTAGAACTTAACACTAAAATGAAAACATTAATGACACAAACACAATTCCATTTAATGTTTCATTTGGGGTCTGTCAAATATCATGTTCTCTAACATGTATCTGTGTGATTAAAATGACAACTCTTTGTCTATGGTTTGTAAAACTTAACCATCATTTAATCCACACACTAACCTTATCGCGGTAATTAATGTTCCTGCTAATTACCTTGGTTAGAGACTTTTAAGAGTATTATCATCTATATTATGAAGTTTCACAATTCCAGTCATGAACTCGAAATGATTCATAAATTCAATAATACTCAAGGTAACAAAATGATTAAACATTCAATTCATGACCAAAGCTTTATATAACAAATTTTATCGTATTATTGACTTCTAGATTATTACAAACTAACAGTTGCCAATGTAGAAATTGGCATGTGCTATGGCAGATGCCGCCATATCCGCATCAGGAAAAATCAACAGGGGGTCACCAAAATCTTCATCTATGGTATGGATCGGAAACTCCCTGGGATCTCTATGAAACTGCCATGCCATGCAATTTGCTATCCGTCTTTTAAGATAGATATCACCACCACCTTGTCCTACAAATATGAAAGCAGCACACTCCAAGAAACGGTTTGATGGAGCAAGCCCTTCACGAGGAGCCAAGTACACCTTGAGAGATTAAGGTCGCCTCTCCCACAGTTCTGCAGTGCAGTTCATCGTTGCAGTTTGCCAGTCCCTAGGCACTGCATAAGGCATAATTGGATCCATGTTGCTAATACCCGCTTTGGGTAAGGAAGCAGTTTTTTTCCTCTGTTCGAAATTTGTGGGAAGGATGATTTGAGGCTGAGAGGTGTGAACTTTGGATTTGGTATGAGTCTTCTCGTTTGGTTTTGCATCGGTTTTATAGAGTGAGTTTTGATGTCTTGCGTCTCTTGGCCTACCCTTAGAGAGCTCCAGACAGTTCTTTATGATGTGACCTGAAGCGTTGCAGTAGAGGCACCTCCTCAGATTGGCATAAACCGCTTGGATATGACCTTTCAATAAACATTTAAAACATTTCCTCTGTTGCCGTAGTTTCCTTGCATGCAAGCTTAATGGTGACTCTTGTTTATTCCCCCATCCTTTAACTGTAGCATGATTTTTCTTCTTTTTTCTTGTAACCAAAGTCCATCCAAGAGAATCCTCATCATTGCTGGCCTTTTCAAAGTTTGAATTTTGACCTTGCTTAATGTCGATTGGTATTTCCTTTGGTTGAGAAGCGCAATCGTTTTGTTCTTCTCTGGAATCATTACTATGACTAGACAGGTGTGTTGTCACCCCTACTGCGCCATTATTGCCATTGGGGAGGATGCGAAGAACGGGAACGTCGCCTATGAGTATCAAATCCATCCTTTCACTCTTGTTTTCCTGTAGGATATCCACCCTCCCAAAAGTAGCTGCTGTGGTGCCTGGAGATGCGCCTTTTCTTGTCTTCTCCTTTTCTAAATAATCTAAACTTAGAGCAGTATTGTGGTACAAAGATTCTGTACTTGTTCCATCTCCCTTCTTTAGATCCTTCTGTGTTGTCTCCACACACGTAGTCGCTGTTTTTTGTAGCACCCTTGTTGTCTCAATCTCAGCTTGCGCCGCCTTGAGAATCACCTTCGGAGTCTCCTTGAGTGTCACCTTCGAAGTCTCCTGGAGAATCGCCTTTGGAGCAGCCTTAGAAGTCGCCTGGAGAATCGCCGTTGGAGTCGCCATTGTCCCGTTTCTCCAAGAGAAATAAAATGAAGGGCTTGATCTTGGATATCAATTTTTAGAATTTTTTTTTAATTTAATTTTGTGGTTAGTTCTGTATCTGTAGTTTAGACTGGTGCTTAGCCAGTCAAGCACGATTATAGTATTACAATATTATGGTTGATAATTGCATAATAAATATATGAGAATGGATCGGATGACACTGTGCATTTTTAAAGTCCAAACAATCAATCCAAATCGTTCAATATGATGGATATATTAAAATGTGCTTGCAGATCAAATTTTACATTTTTTTGAATTTTTTTACTATTTATTAAGTATTTTACAAAATCGTTGTTTTCAGACCATTGAATTTTTGTACCCATCTTAATAAATAGTAAAAAAATTAAAAAAAAATGTAAAATTTGATCTGCAAGCACATTTTAATATATCCATCATGTTAAATGGTTTGGATCGACTGTTTGGACTTTAAAAATGTAAGATGTTATCCGATGTCACAAAAAAAGATATTATCCGATTCCTCCTCTAAGTATATATGTTATTGTACAGGTCGGGTAGGAAATCTGTTCCAACCAGCTTGTATTACACTTCACTGGTCAGTGTGCTCCCTGAGTTGTAAAATGGTACAGAACCAAGCCAATTGACCTAGTTTGGTTTTTTGGTACAGAACCAAGCAAAGGCTAGTTCTTTTTTTTTTTCATTATTAAATGCTATTTTTTGTTTTGACCTTTAATTCTCAACCTATTTTTTCCTTTTACCTTTGGCATTATTATTACCTTTTAATCATTTTTGCAATTATAGTGCACTTGTCATTTGCTGAATTGTCATCACGTTATTGTACAATTTGAAAACAAAAACGTCCTAGATGTTATTGCAAAGATAGAAATATTGGGTGTTATTTGCAACTACGCTTAAACCATGATTATATATGAGTAAAACTAAGGTGCTCTTAAGCTCACCAAGCCCTTTGTGAGCTTAACTCAAAAACCTATCGGATTGACTTCAAACGACATTTCCAAACCGTTAGATGTTCAATCTAAATTAAAATGTGCTTGGAGACCAAATTTTACATTTTTTGGAATTTTTTTACTATTTATTAAGATAGTTTAAAAATCGCTGTTTTCCAATGGTGCAGAATTTTAATAAAAACAGCGGTTTTCAAACCAGCTTAATAAATAGTAAAAAAATTCTAAAAAATGTAAAATTTGGTCTCCAAGCACATTTTAATTTAGATTGAACATCTAACGGTTTGGAAATGTCGTTTGAAGTCGAGCCGATAGTTTTTTGAGTTAAGCTCACAAAGGGCTTGGTGAGCTTAAGAGCACCTTAGTTCTACTCATTATATATTGCAAAAAGACTCTGACTCGGACTTGGAGGATTCCGGGTTTCGACAGATGCCTTCTGAAAATAAAACGTCCTGGTACTACATGGACCCACAGGAGATGATCGAAGCAGGGTCCCTTTTCCATGACCAAGCTGCTCAAATGGGAACTAAAAGGCTTCTTTGATGAAAATATCAAAGTCTGGCGTGAGGGCCGGGGTAGTCAAGTCGAGATGCCATATTGCTATCTGATTGGTCCAGATCCTGATCGGATGGCCAAGTTGCATGAACTCAAATTCTGAGTAAATGCATAGGATAGGGATTCGGGTGGTAATGGCATTGTTTGCCATGTAATAAGTGTGCTTGGGTGATATTAGTGTTTTGCAAATACCCGCCCGGGTCAGACCCGACCTGGCTCGCCCGAGACCCGTGCCTGCCCTGCCCGTGCACGGGTTCACGGGTTAAACGGGTACGGGTTGAGAAGGGCCGGGTACAGTTTTTTTTAAAATTTACCCGTGACACCCGTACCGTTTCAAACCCGTACTCGCCCGTACCGACCCGTGGACCCGGATTACCCGTACCCGTACCCGAACCCGTGTACTTTTTTCTTTTCTTTTTGAAATTCAAATTTTTCCCCCCAACCCCCCCGGACCCCTACCCGAAATCACTTCCCTTTTCAGTTTTTTTTTTTTTTTTTTAAAGTTTTGATTTAAAATTTCAAATTATACTCTCCCCAAACAAAACTCTTTAAATACACCCCCATCCCTCACAAATTTTCACATCCCAATCTCAATATTTTCATCTCTCATTCTCTCAATCTCAATCTTAATATTTTCATTATTCTCAATTTTAACTTTGTTGTTACAAAAAAATATAGTTGTAAATTTAATTCATTCTACGAATACGCAAAGGAATTACGAAGGTATTGAAATTACGAAGTTCGTAACCTTCCGCAAAATTTTCCCGCGAGATTTAAAGGTTAGATTTATTTCATGTTAGATTAAATTTTGTTAAATTGAAATATAGAATGTTAAATTTATATTTTGTTTCAATTAGTTTAACTTAAATTAGTTTTTGTTAGATTTTGTATAGAATATTAGTATTAAAATTGAATGTTAGATTTTTGTTTTTGTAGAGTAATTTTTTTTTTTCTAGAGTAATTTAAAATTTAAGTAATTAGATTTATTGTTGAATAGGTTAGATTTAATTTTTGAAATTCGGATTTATATTTAGTAGGTTTAATAAGTATGTTAGATTTATTTTTTGAAATGTTAAGTAATTAGATTTATTGTTGAATAGGTTAGATTTTATTTTTCAAATTCGGATTTATTTTTAATAGGTTAAATAAGTATGTTAGATTTATTTTTTGAATATGTTAAGTAATTAGATTTATTGTTGAATAGGTTAGATTTTATTTTTGAAATTCGGATTTATTTTTAATAGGTTAAATAAGTATGTTAGATTTATTTTTTGAATGTGTTAAGTAATTAGATTTATTTTTGAATAGGTTAGATTTTATTTTTGAAATTCGGATTTATTTTTAACAGGTTAAATAAGTATGTTAGATTTATTTTTTGAATATGTTAAGCTATTAGATTTATTTTTGAATAGGTTAGATTTTATTTTTGAAATTCGGATTTATTTTTAATAGGTTAAATAAGTATGTTAGATTTATTTTTTGAATATGTTAAGCTATTAGATTTATTTTTGAATAGGTTAGATTTTATTTTTGAAATTCGGATTTATTTTTAATAGGTTAAATAAGTATGTTAGATTTATTTTTTGAATATGTTAAGCTATTATATTTATTTTTGAATAGGTTAGATTTTATTTTTGAAATTCGGATTTATTTTTAATAGGTTAAATAAGTATGTTAGATTTATTTTTTGAATATGTTAAGTAATTAGATTTATTTTTGAATAGGTTAGATTTAATTTTTCAAATTCGGATTTATTTTTAATAGGTTAAATAAGTATGTTATGTTTATTTTTTGAATATGCCTAGTTATTAGATTTATTTTTGAATAGGTTAGATTTTATTTTTTAAATTCGGATTTATTTTGAAAAAGTTAGAACTCTGCCTATGTTATTTACTTATTTTACATAGCCGGTCCCAAGCCCGGAATAAAGGAGGAGGGTAACTTTTATTTTTTAATCTATTGTTTTAACATAATTCATAATTATTTTTAAAGTAACTGATTTAAGAAATTTTTGATTTATATTTTATTGTTTTAAAGTAATTGATTTCAAATATTTTAAAGTAATTGATTTAAAAAAAATTTAATTTATATTTTATTGTTCAAAATTTAATGTAATTGATTTAAGCAATATTGTTTTAAAATAATTCGTAACTTTGATTTTGATTTTAGCATCACAAAAATTATTGAGTTCAAATATGCAATCATGTCAAATGAATTTTGATTTGTATTTTATTGGTTTAAAAAGAAAACAAAAACAGAAAAAGAAAAAAAAACAGCAAAGAAAAAACAGCAGCCAAAAAAAAAAAACCCGTCTGAACCGGACCGGACAAGACCCGTGCTACCCGGACCCTAAACCCGCCTACCCGTGACCCGTGTTGCCCGGGGGATTTGAGAGGGGCCGTATAGGATTTTTCAAAAAAATACCCGTGCTAACCTGTTCCGTGTCACCCGTGACCCGCTCCGGATTTTGCCCGTGCCCACCCGTCCGTGCCCGTTTGCAAAACACTAGGTGATATGTACTATGGTGCTAGTCGCTGGACATTTTGTTGTCCATTCTTTTTGCTTAGGCTCACAAGGTTGTGTGGGTTTGTTGATCATGATTCACGAGCACTCCACTGTGTTGTGGACCCATCCGACTTTTTTTCACAATAGATGTCGATGGTAAGAGTTTTGGTAACAGTAAATTGGATAGCTGTAAACTTTTTCTGTAAACTTTGCTACTTGCTAATTTAGTGAAGAATGACGACGAAACTTCAAACGGTCATAAAATAGTGTTCGTGTGTCTGATTTTAGCAAATGACTATTTTTCGGAAAACTTGCGAAATTACGCATGCGTCGGCGCTCGCGATGCCAGATTTTGAAATTCAGAATCGCCAAAAAACAAAGGGAAGAGCCTCAAAACTTCAGTTCAAGTTTTCGATTAAGATTTTCATTTCTATTGTTCAATCTACGTAGCTCAGTAAATTAGTTATGTAATAATTTGTACAATACCAATTTTTATTATTTTTGAAATTTTTTTACTATTTTTTATGATTGATGAAAGATGGCACAAAATCGGCCCTATTCATATGTAGTTTAGCGTAATTTACCGTATTTTAGCATAATTTTACATAATCATTGTAATTTAGCATAATTTAGTGTAATTCAATGTAATTTAACATAATTTCAAGTAATTTAGCGTATTTTAGTATAAATATGCTAATTATATATCAAAAAAAGTAATATAACAAATATTTTTAAAAAAATCGATTTTTTAGTGTTATATTTCAGCATTTTAGCTATTTGTCTCTAAAAAAAAAAGGTACGGATTTTTTGCCGGTACCGAAAAAAATGAAAATCAGCCAGAAAATGATTGGTACGAACATTTTTAAAAATTCCAATCAGATCTAGACATTTTTATTAATTCCTAATTAACTTTGGATATAAATAAAAATGTCGGCTATAAGCAGAAGCAACACTACAGTACAAGGGTTCCCTCTCTCGTTTTCATTTTTATTGACGATAGAAAAGAGAATTGGTCATGCTGCCGTTCTGGTCAGCTCATTTTATTAAGAGGAAACAACAACGAAGGCTCAGAGATTAGATCCTCACCGTTAAATTAAATTAAGGGCTGAGATTTAATCATTCAGGTACCCAGGACTTGGAGGATATGGATTGTTTCGCGATCTCGTTCTTTCTTCGCTTCTCTTTCTTCTTTTTCCTTTTCCTTCTCCCGTGCCGATCGCATCACCTCCTCCTCACACTAAGATCTACTAGATCTGCTGATCGCGCCTACAGCCGACGCGCCATGGATGACATGTCGGGCATTTTAGCCCGAGACTTCGGTATCCGCCCTCAAGGTAAGGCAGCCCCCATGGCGGCGTCCAAGACCGCGTCTACCCACAGATCTACTTCTTCCTCATCCACTTGGACCGGCAACACATCCCCCTCCTACGACGACTTCTTCAATCCCACCGCTCCTTCAGCCACAGCCAACTCCAAGTCCACCGTAAACCAACCCCACGATCCGATCCTAGACACCTTCAACAAAGGCCCGGTCTTTGATACGCCGGTCTATGATGATGACATATTCGACGGCGTCCCCGGTGTCAAGAGTTCCTCCACTATGAGATTTGATGATGTGTTTGGCTCTGGGCCGTCAGATCGGAGCCACGTCGATTCACCCCCAACATATGATGATTTGTTGGGCAGTCTTGGCAGCGCATCGGGTAGAGTTGATCGGAGCCATGCTGCATCACCGCCACCGTACGATGATTTCTTGGGTGGCTTGGGGACAGGAGAGAGAAAGGATGACAAGGTACAGGGATCAGTGAAGACAAAGGGCCCTGACCTTTCGGGATTTGACGACTTGCTTCCCGGTTTTGGTTCTAATGTCCGACCTCCTCAGCCCAAAAGGTTTGGATCTAGTTAGTAATTTTTGTTTACCCGCATACTGATAGGTTGCAACACACTGAAAATGGGCCTTTTGGCTCTTGCCGTTTAGTTCACTTTGGCAGACCTACATTGTATTTCACTGTAAGCAGCTTTTAGGAATGTGTTTCTGAGACATGATGCGTCCAATGAGAAATTATGTTGAAGAGTAGTTGTAGGAGGTTGTAAAATTTAAAGTACTTACTGTTTTGCTACTTTAACTACACCTAGAATCGGGCTTCCCCGGAATGATGCTTTAAAATATGAACTTAAGAAATGAACCATTTGATATGGTGAGAAAAATAAAATATAGCTCAATATTGGCAAGAGCTAAACTACTATAAGTTTTTACGGATCTGGTATAGATCTATGCTTTCAGCTAATTTTTTATAAATATTATTCCCTTTTGTGAAGCTTTATTTGAGATCTATTATAGATTTATAGTTCATTGTTAGATAGTTCAATCAGTTACCTACTTTTGTTAAAAGCACCACAATTTCTACTATGAAATTATGTTCCTAAGCCCTAGTTATACCGAGATATCAGCTTCAAATTTGGTCTGCCTGGTTGAGGTAAAAGGGGCCTATACCTTACTGTGCCAATATGACTGATATGATCTGATATCAATGGTATAGTATCGGGACAAACAAAGAAGCATGTGTTTTACTGTGCCCATGGTTATTCATTCAATTACTGTATATGATATGACCAATCCTTATGGTATGGTGTCACCACTTTATAATCAGTTTGAAACTACAGATTAAAATCCTATTTTAAAAAACCTGCAAAATCATATGAATTGTACTTCTGAGATCTGATGCTCTACTTAGTTATTGTTTTTCCCAAAATCTAAATGCTAGAGCTTACAATAGGAGAAGAGAAAAGTCAAAATTAGCATTCCTTGCTCTTTTACAGGGAGGCCCATGAGACTGACCTTCCGAAGCCACCAAAGGCGACCCCGAGTGTTCAAGATGACCCTTTTTCTGTTTTTGAAACAGTCACATCAACCCCCTCAGTCCCTTCAACCAGCTTATTCTCTGACCCACTTGACGAGTTTGCCGCTTCTGCTTCTGCATCTGGGCCCACCAAAGTTGATTCTTCACCAACCGCTGACAATTTGTTTTCTGAGAACCGTAATTCATTTGAATCCGGTCCAAACCATAATGGAAGGGAAAAAAGTGCTGATTTGAATGGCTCTTTCAGGGAGAAGGATAACCCGAAAATAATTGCTCGGGACACTAGTCCAATGGGTAGTTTTCATAAGAAAGGTACGAACGAGAGGTCTCCTTTGGACGATTTTGAAATGCCTAGGAGTCAGGCAGGTCATAGATCCGTGGGGTCAGATTCCTTTTCTAGAAATAAAAGCCTGGTGGAGGATCAATCACCAGATTCAAGTGAGAACTCTGAGACTGGAGAGGATATATGGCTAACAGTTTCAGAGATTCCTCTCTTCACTCGGCCAACTAGTGCTCCGCCTCCTTCCAGGCCACCACCTCCTCTCACTATAAAACCAAAATCTAGACAGAATTACAGCTTTAACAATGATTCTTCATCTCCCGTGGATGATCTAGAAGATTTTGCAATGGGGAAGCCACATCCCCAGAAATTTGAATTTGATGAAGGAGGAGAGATGGAAAGAAGCTCTGCAGCAATGAAGGATGCCATGAACAAGGCCGAGGCAAAGTTTAGGCATGCCAAGGGGGTTAGAGAAAAGATGAGGAGCAAAGAGGCTGAGCAGCAGGAGAGAGATGATACTGACAGAGAGATAGCGGAGAAGGAACGTGAAGAGAGAGATAGGGAGGAGAGGGAAAGGAGAAGAATCGCAAGAGAGGAGGAAGAAAAGAGGAGAAAGGAGAAGGAGGAGAGAGATAAGGCCAGGCTGGCAGTTGAGCGCGCCACAAGAGAGGCAAGAGAAAGAGCGGCCACTGAGGCCAAGCTGAGGGCAGAGAGAGCGGCAGTCCAGAGGGCCCAACAGGAGGCCCGTGAGCGAGCTTCAGTAGATGCCCGTGAGCGGGCTGCAGCAGATAGGGAAGCAAGAGAGAAGGCAGCTGCTGAAGCAGCAATGGAGAGAGAGAGGGAGAGGGAGAGGGAAGCTAGAGAGAAAGCAGCAGCTGAGAGGTTGGAGAGAGAAAAGGCCGAGGCTGAGAAAGACAAGCAGAGGAGGGATCAGAGGGCTGCAGTAGAGAGAGCTGCAGCAGAAGCTAGAGAGAGACTGGTCCAGGCTGCAAAGGAGAGGCACCAGCAGAAAAGCCAGGCCCAACAGAGAAGGCCCGACCCAGTTCAGCAGAGAAGGCCTGACCCGCCACAGCAACAGCCACAGGGAACGCCAGAAGATGACCTTGAGTCGTTCTTTGGCTCCCGTGCGAACAGTGCTCCCAGGCCAGCAAGACCCCCTCCTGCTGCAGTAAGTGAACACAATAGATGAACTTGGTCTACATGACCCCTCCTAAACCACAAACACTTTTTCTCAAGTGCTAAAGGATAAATTAAAAAGACTGCCGGTCATTAAATCGTTGCACTATGTACCTGACGGCTACATTCCAATTGTTGCTTCTTTTCACACTGCTTAAGTTGTGCTCTTGATAAAAAAGTCAAATGTAACTATTATTGTTGTACTGATGTGGTTCATGATTTTCAGGAATCATTATTTGAGACCCAGACTCCGTCCAGGAATCCGTTCGACACGTCGAGGAGAGCAGCTTCTGTTTCTGGTGCTAGCATCCCCAAACCCCCTTCGTCAGTTAATATGATGGATGATCTGAGTGCTATTTTCGGAGGTACATCTTTTTTTTTTTTAACATTCCTTTCAAAACTGAAAATGGAGGAGTCATGCCTCTTTGAGTATATTCTTACCATATGGAATCACTTCACATTTGTTCAATCCTATTCTAGATGGATCATATGTATGCTGGTACTTATATCTCTCTGTTAGATTAGGATTAGTTGTGTAGTTTTTTGTCTATGTTTTTGTTTTAGGCGTCTATTATTATTTTCGCTTTGTGCTTTAGGCCCTTCATCATCTGGAGGAGAATTTCAAGAAATCGATGGCGAGTCTGAAGAAAGAAGGAAGGCCAGGTGGGATCGTGAACAGAGGACTAAGGAGCGTGCGGTAATTCTCTTTTTCATTATATTTTTTTTATCTGGTATATTTAATTATACTATCTCCTGATCCTTTGCCATGAATATGAATGTCGGTGCAAACTAGATACAAGTGACAGATGGTTACTACAGACTCCTTTGTTTTATTTATATCAGAAGTCTGTTGCATTAATTCTTTGAAATTTGTTTTAATGATGCAAAATGCAGCAAAAGGCTCTTCAAGAGAAGAATGAGCGTGACATGCAAGTCCAAAGGGATCAGGCTGAGAGAGATGTAAGTGCCCTTTAAATCCTTTCAAATATCTTTTGCACCCATAGTATATAGGAACCTTATTCATATATGAGGAGGGATCCAATTACACCTTTTTTGGTGACACATTTTGACACCTACCATTTTTAAAGTCCAAATAGTCGATTTAAACCATTCAACATGATGGATATATTAAAATGTGCTTGGAGATCAAATTTTACATTTTTTTGAATTTTTTTGCTATTTATTAAGATGGTTACAAAAATCGTTGTTTTCAGACCATTGAAAAACAGCGATTTTGTAACCATCTTAATAAATAGTAAAAAAATTCAAAAAAATGTAAAATTTGATTTCCAAGCACATTTTAATATGGTGATCATGTTGAACGGTTCGGATCGACTGTTTGGATTTTGAAATCGCAAAATTGACCTATATAAAAAACGGTGTCATGATGTGTCACCAAAAAAGGTGTAATTGGATCCCTCCTCTTCATATATATACTGATCAGAATATTTTATTGTTTTAAAATTATAATTTTCTCATGTACCCAAATTTCAGAAAACAGTGATTAAGGATAACCAGGAATTTCCATCCCCTAAGAGGGAGTAAGATTAAACATGTTTTTCATAGGGTTATACGTTATAGTCCCTATGCTTTTTTGTGATCTGGATATTTTTAATTAAAATTAATGATAATTTAAAGCTTCGAAAGGATAACAGGTGAAGTAGCCCATGTTAATATATTTATTAACTATTATTGCATGAAGCATACATGTGGTTTCCTCTAATTTATGCTATTATTGCTTTTGGTAATTTCAGAGGATCGGTGAATCCCTAGATTTTGAGATTAAGCGGTGGGCTGCTGGCAAAGAAGGCAACTTGCGTGCGTTGCTATCAAGCATGCATTATGTAAGAGTAGTATTGTGTATAATTAGTTTTGGTCAGTAGGTAGAATTTCAGGATTGCTAGTGACACTAATCGGTTGGTTTCGGTTCAGACCGTAAACTTTGGTAATATTTGATCCAGATTTCAATAATAATTTAACTAGATGGTTGTATCTTAAATAAGAGTAAAGCTAGTGTGATCTATGCTCACTAAGAGGGCTTGGTAAGCATAACTTCAAAATATATCGGATTGGCTTCAACCGGCAAATCCAAACCGTTGAAATCGGTCTACTTCACAAGTGATGCGTCCGCATGCAAAAATTTTGAATTTTCGAATTCATTTATTACGAAGTCAAGAAATAAAAAAAATGATGAAAAATGAATGCATTAAATGAACTTATAAACCTTCATTTTTTTTTTTTTACCGCTTGACTTTATATTAAATAAATTTCATCACTCGTGAGTTTGATTAGTTTTGAAGCCAACTCAATAGATTTTGGAGTTATATTCACCAAGCCTCTTGGTGAGCATAGCACATGCTAGCTGTACTCAAATAATAATGTCTGATAGGACCAAAAGCATAGTATTGTGAAATCTGGTTGAGGTTTCTTGAGCTGAGTTGCACTTGAGCAGTGTCAAGTCAGTTCATTACGATTGCCTAACTAATTATTAAAAACTTTTCTCTAATCCTTTTCTTATGCTGTTAAACGGAAACAGATATTGTGGCAAGAATGTGGTTGGCAGCCTGTGTCGATGTCTGACCTGATCACTGCTGCGGCTGTGAAAAAGGTATACAGAAAAGCAACTCTTTGCATCCATCCAGATAAGGTGCAACAGAAAGGCGCTACTCTCCAGCAAAAGTATATAGCTGAAAAGGTTTTTGATATTCTCAAGGTACGTCATGTGTACTCTCCTCCTTGACATACATTTTTACTCAGGCGGTATGATATTTTTGGCTAAAATATGCCTTTTTGACAAGATAATGTTATCTTTTTGGTGCTGCAAATGATAAATATTTTTAGAACATATAGATTTTGAAGAGCTCATCAGTAAGTTCATAATATTCTTGCATCTATTGTTGTAGTCGTTTTATATAATTTTCTCTTATGTTGAAATAGGAAGCATGGAACAAATTCAACTCGGAGGAGCTATTCTAGACTGTTTCCTCTCTTTTGAATCCGATTGCCGTATCAGCACGAGACGCATTAAAACGGTTGCAATCTTGTAGCCTTATTTATCATGTTCTATTAATTTTTTTGTTTCCAAGGTTCTTTTTGTTTTCCTATAATATTTTATAGTATGTATTGGTTTACCAGTGCTGAGGAACTGCGTGCTGTTTTGCTCCAAGAGACTATCTGTTTCGGTGTATATTTTGACGCAGACTCTTGGTTATTTGATTGAGGTCAGTGAAACATAAAGTGGGCCCCCATTGTTGTTATTTTTGGGGTATGCTATGCTATGAGATTTTTCCCTCTTGCTTGCCCCTATTTTCTTTTTATGTTTTTAAAGCTCGGGACTGATCTGAATTCAGCTTGTTCGTTTGTATTGGTATAGAAGCGTTACGTTGTGTTACTGTGCAGAGCAATATTGTAATTTACAAAATGTGGCAATTGAACAATATTTTTCTTTGAAATTGCAACTTCTTTTGTGCACTATAGCATCAAACTTAGTTTGTGATTGACTAATTACGTGCAAGCGACAATATTTTGTTCGGACGGGTAGGTCCACCTGTCATTGATATCTGATTAATTGCTTGGTGAACCCTTCTCGCTCCTGACCAACTCAAACTCGGTTTTAATGGAGCGTCAAAACTGACTTTGACCATGGCTAACATTTCCAACGAAAAAGTACCGATTACAGAGGCCATTAACGAGTCTATTCTTTTTTGCCAGAAATTTTTATCCTTTATTTCCAAATAAATCTGACTGTTCACTCAAAAAAGTAAAAAAAGAAAATGTCAATTTCAGCAAATTACCAGTATCCAAATCTTAGATAAGATGATTAATACTTGCAACTTCAAATATAGGTTTCCTCCGAAACAAATTAAACCATCTCTTAAGTGGCCCGTGGGCCCATAGAGCCCCAATGTTACTATTCAAAAATTTCGAGAACCCGATCCAAATTAGCCCAAATTAATACCAGGGGACTTGACCCAGGCCTGAATTGTTTTTCTTTCGAGTCCACGACTGTGACAACACAGCACCTCTCCTCTCCTCTCCTCTCCTCTTTTTTTTTCCCTGTTCCCTCCTCTCCTCTCTTTTGGCGGTGGTGGGAAAGGAAACCCCTAAGGCGATTGATGGCTGCGGAGGCTGGAGCGAACAGCGAGGATTTCGCGGTCGGATGCATCCTGTCCCTCCGTACTACCCTCGGTGATGAAGTGGAAGGCCAGATCATCGCCTTCGATCGCCTCACCAACCTCCTCGTCCTTCATATCCTTTGTTATCAATTCATTCTGGTTAATTATTTTAATTTGATATTCTCCGGTTTCTGAAGCTCAGGAGCACGACATAGATACTGTTTTGATGCAATTTTGTTTGTTCGTTTGAGCTGTTGGGATAGGGGTGAATAAAGTGTAAGGTGGAATTTGAAAAGTTATCTTTAATTGTAATAAGAGATCACAAGAAGGAGGTGCATCTAAAGAATCAGTTCAAAATCGAAGAAATGTGAGGTTGATTAAGGCCAATTACATAAAAGATTTTACCGTGATTGGTAAGGGGGAAGACCCGCTGGATCTGAAGAAGTGCTACATAGATCTCGGTCTCATACATGCCAGAGAGGAGGCTGCATTGAGGTGAATTTTTAAATTTCATTTCTTTTGTTCACGGTACACCTTCTTCTTGCTTATTTGCTACTATAGCTCCCTTTTTTTGTGTGTACACACCATGCCTGTAGGCAGCTATCATAGTAGTGCTATGTCAGTATTACTATATAACCTGTGAAAAAGTTACGCACCGGTCTGATCTGAGGTTTTTTTTTTTAGCTGGAGGCCTTGATTGGTTAGAATAGTTAGAACTGTTTTTTGTATTATGCAGCAAACGTGTATAGTGTTTTCTCCGTGCACTATACAGTCAGTGCATGTACTTCTATATACCAGAAAAATTATTCTTTTACCAAATGGGTCAGACTCAAATATTGATTCAATAAGGTTGTTTTGATAGCACAATTTAGGGGGACATATTTTGAAGCATCAAATCCTGAATTAAAAACCCACAGTATGCGATGTATTTAATTTTGAGGTGAACTAAAATGAATGGCAGACAAGCAGAGATTGAAGCAGAGAGGATTGGCGTAGGAGTCACTGCCGAGGCTCAGAACATTTTTGATGCACTATCCAAGACGTATGCATCTTTGTTCTTACTCTCATGATTATTTTTTTATTTACTTTGTCATAGTTGTGTTGTTCAAACAAGGGCATCATTGTTTGCTAAGTGTGCTATGTTCTCAGGATATAGGTTTTGTGCATCTTAAGCTGGAGATTAAGATAACTGCTGCTAACCATCAAAAACTCATTGAAACTATATACTGGTTCATGTGATTTGATTTTTGTGTTTATATTTATTGAATTTTCATCTTTGGGCTTGAGACATTAGCGAATATCTAATATCTGTATTGCCTTGAGCCCACGAAAGCCAAGAGAAAATAAATGAGGGAAAAATGCTCACATTGAATACATATCCTCTGCTATCTTGTTAATACATGTTTTTGGGTTTGGCACTGCTATGGTATTTTTATAGTAAATTATTTTTCTGATGGTTACATCAATTTTATTTTCTTTAAATAGGCTTCCAGTACACTGGGACAAGACTGACATAATGGTGATGAATGAGATACGTGTATGCAGTCCCTACCTCCCTGAAAACGTCAGTGGTGGGGCCCCCGCTGCCAATGAACGTGTCAAGAAAGTGGTGGGTTTAAAAAAAAAATTTATTAATTAGAGGAGAGTTTATGGTATTTTCCTGCAAAAACTGGAAATATTTAAACTGTCATACTGAAAGATCATGCATTCTCCCTTAAAACAAAAATGAAATCGTACATACTTCAAATAGGAAATTTTGTTTCTTCAATTTGTTTCTATGCTGAAGCTTTGGTATTTCTATGAATGAGAAAGGAGATTGCTTGGATAATTTTGAACATATGAGATTTGATGGAAGTGTTCAGCGAGAAATCAGGGAAGAGATTTTAAAAATTATATCGTGCATGCTTTATAAACTAGCAGAAATTTCTTTTTTTCTATGAATGTATGCGGGGTTCTAAGGCTTTTGGTTCCAAGGGAAACATTTTTTGTGTTGGTTCAATATATAAAATTAAAGATAAGACGATTGTAGAAATTACACTTTGAGCCTTCTCCATTATAAACTCATTTGTACTTTTTTTTTCCAATGTGTATAGCTTGATTCAGAAAGGAAGAGGCTGCAAGCACGTGGGCCCGGTCAACTCTGATTAGTGCTAATGTTATTAGGTAATAAAAATTATGTAGTAATTTTGCCTGGGAGCTGGGTTGATCTTTTATTTAGACACTTAGGATGATGTACTTTGGGTTTGCTTATTATTTGGACACTCAACTCTGCACAAGGTGCGCATTTTATGGACCTTGCATGACAATATTTATATTCTTGTTGGTGTCCAGTGTAACAATTAGAGGGTGTAGAATTTTTATTTTTCAGATTTCATGTAAACTTTTGTACTGTTTACCAGAACCAACTGGTTTACTGTTCTGATTGGGTTATGGTAAAAGATTGGACCTTGGATTGATCAGGTGTGCTCTTTCCCAAATCCAGGAAGAAGCTTACACGAAATGTTGGAGGGTATTTTTGCTAGAAGAGTAGTTAATGTTTTTTTGGGTCGAAACTTTAATGTATCTGACAACATTTTTGGACTGGAAAATGTTGAGTGGCATTTACTGGCGTTCTATATGAGTTACGTTAATTAAAATTAATGTAATTTTATGGCCTCTAGCTGGGAAGAGGCAGCAGTTCTTGAAATGGGGTAATTGCTGGTGTACACGTCAAAACTTTTAGAATTTCTAACGAGCCAGGATAACACCAACACCAAAACCTATTAAATCGACTTCAAACGGTGAATCTAAACCGTTCAAACCGATCTATTTCATTAGTTGTGCGTTTACATGCAAAATTTATAATTTTTTGAATTTATTTAGTATTAAGTCAAGCGGTCAAATGTATGAGTTTTTTAAGTTAATTTTAATGCATTCATTTTTCAATATTTTTGACCGCTTTATTTGATACTAAAATAACTAGAAAATATAAAAATTTGCATGTAAACGCATCACTCATAAAGTAAATCGGTTTGGATTAGTCGTTTGAAATCTATCCAATCAATTTTGTAATTAGTGTCATATGACACTGATATCATATTAGCCGGACTCATTTCTAATATACCCAACAAAATATCAAAATATCCTATTTGCCCATGAAAACTAAACATCTCATTTACCCATCAACTGAAATGTTGGTGATTCCGCATGTTTTTTTTTTGTTTTTTTAACACCAACATTGATAACAGAGTAGACTATGTTAATAAACCAAGATTTCAGAATCAACAAAATGTTGGTAATTACGTCCATTTGGTTCAGTTGGCGATTCAGCACAAAAGAAAGATGAGGCAACGTTTTAAGTAGACTCTGTTATCAGAATTGAAGTATTGTGTTATCAGGAGACAGATGAGAGTTTGAAATGAAGGATATATTGGTTAATTTAATTTGTAACATAATTAAATAAAATATTAAATAAATAAAATACAATAATGGATAAGATGTTTAGTTTTAGTGGGGATATTAGATATTGAGGGATGCTTCGGTGCACACAAGGACCTATTTGTAAAATGAGTCCTATTTTTATTTTCAAAGTTCAAACAGTCGATCCGACCGTTCAACATTATCTCCATATTAAAATGTACTTGGAGGTCAAATTTTACATTTTTTTTAATTTTTTTACTATTTATTAAGTATTTTACAAATTCAATGGTCTGAATTTGACTAGTTTTTGTAAAATACTTAATAAATAGTAAAAAAATTCAAAAAATGTAAAATTTGACCTCCAAGTATATTTTAAAATGGAGATAATGTTGAACGGTCGGATCGATTGTTTGAACTTTGAAAATGAAAATAGGACTCATTTTACAAATAGGTCCTTGTGTGCACCGAAGCAAATGCCTTAGATATTACGGTGTTTTTATGAGTAAATTGACTATTTTAAAATTTTATAAGGGCACATTAGAAATTTTCTCTTTTTTAAATGTTTGAATATTATGTTTAACTTTAGTACCTTAAATGTTTGCACCTGCATTTAATGTGTAGACCTTTTTAATTTCTTGGAATTTACGAATGCTTGATTTGTAGTGTCATTGTTGCTAGGTAAGTAATTATTTTGTTAACTTATTTGCTTCGTTTCTTGTCAGCAATGAGACGCATTACATAGAAGGCAAAACATAAAAGAACAGAAATATGAAACATAAGAGTCCAATTATGTGAAATTAAAGCTACATTCAATTATAAATCTTAACGGGGCCATACTTCGTTATTAATTGTTAGGATAATTATATTATCCCCAGCTTCTATCCCCAAAAACATTTCCGCATCTCTGTTTTCTAACGAACTCCATTACTAGCAAACTCTAACGGTTCCCTTTCTAACAAGTAACAACTATTAATAATTTGTCGCTTCCTAAATTAACTCATTGTAAAGGAGTGAGGCTATGGTACTATGCATAGCACGGTTGGATCTGTGCTACGCCTCAATATTTGAGTTTTTAAAATTCTAACGGTCGATCCGAACCGTTCAACGTGATTATAAAATGAATATGTACTTGCAAACCAAATTTTACATTTTTTTGAATTTTTTTACTATTTTTTTATACAGGTAGAAAATCACTTGATCTGAAAATTCTGGATCATCCAAAAACAGTGATTTTCTACACATCTAAAAAAATAATAAAAAAATTCGAAAAAATGTAAAATTTGATTTGCAAGTACATATTTGTTTTGTAATTATATTGAACGGTTCGGATCAACCGTTAAAATTATGAAAACTCAAATATTGAGCCGTAGCGTGAACCAATCCGTGCTATGCATAGTACCATGGCCTCACTCATCGTAAAGCTACCCATTTCATGTAAATCACCGTAAATCCCTAGTCAACGAAAGAAAAAGAAAAAGAAAAATAGAGATTTCAACACAACTCAAAACCCTCTCCAAAACCCCATTCTTCCATCGCAAAAAAAAAAAAAAAAAAACCCATTCTTCTCCTCTACTGCTTCGCCACTCCCCCTCCAACCTTGCCACTACTCGCCTCCGACTGCCCGCGCCGACGGTTGTGGCGGCAGAGACCCGATTACCTCGCTCATCCGCCGCCGCCTTGCTCTCCACCGACCGTCTCCAACTGCCTCTCTGAGACCTATCTCGATGAAACCGTTCACGGCCTTAGATTAAAGGCCAGGGGCAATATGAGTTCCACCGCCACCTTCCTCTTTGGTTTCTGACTTTCTGTTTTGTAGTTGTTACTCAGTAAAGAAATTTTCAGAGAAGTCTTTTGAATATTGATCTCAATATTATGTAATGGCTTCTTACAATCTTACTAAAGTAAATAGCCTGAATACTTGTAATATAGCTTCGTTTTGTTATTGTAACCTTGGATCGGATATGAGATCTAATTGTAACTGAGGTGAGTTAATTCTTAAATCAGATATGACTCTGTCTAGTTAGTTGTCTTCACCTGATTTTCACAAACGTTAAGTAAAAAATTAAGGGAAGGGACAATTGGACAAGCTCCAAGAGTCTATTTTGAACTCATCATAGATATTTCCTGTTTCAGGGCCACTATTTGACCAGTATGTTTTCATTGCCTTATCCCTTCTGGTGTTGCAGCTTAGGTGTTTGTTGAAATGCCTCTGATAGAATGTGCTCCCGATTTGAACATTTACAAATATGCTTTAATCATGAAGTAGCACGGCAAGTCAGTCCTGTTGATATGCAATTAGTCAACAGTTTTTGAGGCTTCAATGGCGACGATGCTCCGATCATCCTCCGAGGCAGTATATAGTGCACCCAGGGCGTTATCTCTATACACAAAGGTTGAAAGGAGCCAATGTGAATGACAAGGTCTGATTTTAATAATTTCTCAGGCATCTTTAATTTTTCTGTATTGCATTGCTATGTACCAGCTGGTGTCTGGAGTGTAATAGAGAGCCCTTGAAAGGAGGAAAGAGGGACGCTCACATTTTGACTGCTATGACCTTGTTTACACCAAACCAGGCTGGTTTTTTATAATGGTCAGGTTTAGTACTTGTGCTGACATGAATGCATATTCCAAATGTATCCTATGATATGGTATGAAGTACAAGATCTATATTTGTCAAATGAGGCCTAGTTTACATATCTGGAATATAATTTAGACGTAATTGCATGCTTGAGGTATAATTAGAGCAGCCAGCTTAGGTACCTTAATTTTTATATGAACTACATTACCTATTAACCAATAAGAGGAGTCATATTGCAGATTATATATTAAACCAAGTACTATTAGTTGGAACTCGCACAAAGTACTACATCGGGCAGCCGATTGTGACTAATGCAGTTCACAAACAGTAATAGACCCGGTATATTTTGTTATGGAAAACATTAGAGAAGGATGAAGATGAAGTATTCATGAATTGCAATCAAGGGGCCAACAGTTTTGGCCACCATGATTTTCCATTTTTTCTTTCTTTCATTTATGTACCTTTCAATTGTTTTTATGTTTAGTAGGTACCAGTCTGTAGTTTAAATTCAGTATGTACCAGTATGTAGTTTCAATTCTTCAAGAGGTAAAAGATAGAACGGAGATGTGTCTATTTTTTTCGAAATACTTGATATCTTAGGTATGAATACTTTATATATTATATATTAATATTGCGAACATATGTATTCATATTTGCGCGCCAGTTGTAAAATCTTTCAATTATTAGACGGTCTCCCAGATAGTTAGTGGTCCCTCAGGTAGTTAATGACTGAGAGACATGAGAAATTGTTACAAGGACAGCTAGGCGCTTTCTTTTTGCACTTGCTAACTCGAGTAAGTATAAGTTGCTTTTTTAAGTAAGCACTCAAATTTTTGGTAATTAAATCATTATAATGGACAAAAGTATAGCCCCATACTTACATTTTTGCTCCTCTTCCTGGTGAACTATTTTGACTTGATAATTTGAGCATGCAGCTGAAATCCTGCAAAGCAATATTGCTCCTCTTTTTCTGACTCCAAGTCCCGAAGATCTTTCGAAATTTAATATCATATGTTTGAAATTCTGGCACTGCTATGATAATATTTAAGAAATTTTCATTATGCAACACAATTTATCTATTATGATTGACTCTCTTTTATTAGTTATATATTACTATAACTAATTTTTTTGAGTTATTGATTTCCATAAGAAATCAATATAGCATAGAGGGATGGTATCGAAATGATACCACCAGTCCATCTATGCCAAAGCTTTTACAATGAATCTATGAAAATTATCAACATAACCATAACAACAACACGTAGCCAAAACAGAGCCATTACATATTTACATCCTCAGCTCAAAAGACCCTACTGCAAGTAGCTACCTAGCAAAGAATAAGTTAAAAGTTTAACACGCAAACAAAAATCAGAGCGGAACTAGAAAATTGAGATAGGAAGGCAAGATGAATATGTGTGATGTAATTTTGTTTTATGGAGGCTTAGCCACCTTTGGCTTGACTTAAGTTCTGCCACTGACAAAAACCAAGTACTAAGGTAAACAAGCATGGTCTCTCCCAAACAAAATGGAGAGGATCAGGGGCGGACCCAGGATTTTTGTCAGGGGGGCAAAAAAATACCGAATCAGGTTTAAATCCATTAACCAATTGGATACTCGATAAAAAATAATACTTTAACTTATACTTTCCAATGTTTTGACTTGTAATTTCTGATACTCTGACTTATAATTCTAATTACCAATCAAAATTCAACAAATTTATTTCAATTTTAACCCTAAATTTAACCCGAATTACAAATTAAACGTCCAAAAGGGGGCAAAAAAATTTCCAGGGGGGGCAAAGTCGGTCGGAACCGATAAATCTCCACTAAAACTCAAAATCCAGGGGGGCTGCCCCCCCTGGAATACACTGGGTCCGCCCCTGGAGAGGATACAAGGATCTTCCACCTCTGCCTCCGGTAGTGGGCCTTGTTCTTACTCTCCCCCTGTACCAATTGCACCATTCTGGTACACGGCAGAGTCAGAATTTCAATCAGAAATAAGCATAAAATACTAACATGACTATAATTTTCATCCAAAACATTAAAATTGTAATAAATAGTATTCTTTTACATATAAAAAATTAACAAGTATATCAATACTTAGTCAGTCAAATCAAGTCAAACCGAGCCTTCCTCTTTGGGTCTCCATATTTTGATATATTTGCATAATTCTTTTATTATCAACACCATTGAACAATTCATTCTCAATATAAGTTGAACCTACCGGAGGTTTAAATGCCTTTTTAAAATACTTGTTCGTTTTTAATACCTTAAACTGTAGAATTCAATGTCAATATCAATTATTAAATTACCAAATCGAAGTCCTTAACCAAATTAACATATTATTAAATTACCAAATTATCAAATTAAAGTCCTTAAAGTTCTTGGTTAATTATCAAGTTATCAAATTAATCTTAATTCACTCATCAGAAAAAAAAAATTAGAGTTTGATCACTTACCAGAGAAGAATTGGAGAAGGGGAAGACTCAATGTCGAGGAAGGAAACTGAGAATTGGGCGAAATGAGGGGTGGCGATGCAAATTGCCTGTTTTCTTCTGGCGATGCAAATCAGACTTTTTTTTTTCTCCTGCGAATCAGCAATTCTTTTGAGCGGGGTAGCGAACCGGACCACGTTTTATTTTTTCTTTCTCTTCGGGGAATAAGTCTGGACTAATTTAATTTTACACACAATTTTCTTTAGTTAGGCCATGAATTAAATTCAGGGATAGACACAAGTATAATACCACTAGGTCTAATTTCTTTTTAGAATTAAATTCAGAGTATAAATACCACTGGGAACAAGTATAAGTCTGGTCCTGATCCACCACTGATCTTGTATCTGTATAGGTAAGTCATGTGCATCATGTTGAATAATCAAAGAAAGCTTAAAGTAAGACTTATCTCTAGCTAGGATGCAAACGAATCGGATACGAATTGGATAGTGGTAAAATCATATCCGTATCGGTTTTATTTTTCAAATACATATATAAATTGGATATTAAACAAATACAGATACATATTAAATATTAAATGGATATAAATACAAATACAAATATAATTCGGATATTGTGACAATATTAATTTGTTATTCAACATATTATTTTTCTCATTAGAAAACATAAACAACATAAAATACATGTATACTTTGAATATTCTATCATGATGGTGAAAAGAATATATTTTTTTCATATGTTAAGCTAGTTATGTCATTACAAATATACTTTGAATATTCTAGCAGATATTAATTCGACTGTGTATATTCCGTTACTCCGTATTTATTTTTAAACTTATATCCGTATCTGTATCTGCATATCTGAATTCGCTAAAATTTTGAATACAGATGAATAATATCTGATATGTTTGCACACCTACTTATCTTCATTTGATTTAGACAAAAAAGAAACTAAATAAATTATCTTTGAAATTAAACAATAGACTTAACCAAGATATTTCTAAAACATAGAGAATTCATTTCTATCCGAATAGTCCACAGGACATCGGCTCTTACAAATTCAATAAAAATCATCTATATATGGTTTTACATTGAATTTGAAAATTATTGAAATTAGTCAACGATGACCATATTTAACTTGCTACGGAACAAGTGATCGACAAGTAAGCAGTCTGTTGAGCTAAGCCAGCCCTTTTTGCTAAAGTGACCCTGTTAAAATTTTATTTTTCCTTACAAGTCACAAGAAGATCTTCATTTTGTGGGGGATCTTTATTTTTTAGTTGCCAATGACTTGCATTCAATAACCGCAAAATATACATAATACATAACTAGTATCGTGTCCGTGCGTTGCAACGGGAACAGTGCATTGCAACGGGAACATATGATAAGATTGAATAGAATATGAAGATGCTTTTTTGTTTGATATTCACACAAAATTAAAATTTTGTACGGAATAAAATTTTAGTTTTTAGCCGAACTGATCATTTGACCACCCCAAATTACACTATGAAATCTTGCACTGCTATGTTTTTTATATATATGTGTACCTGCAACAACCGAGCAAGCTCTTCATCAGACATATCTTGGGACTTTTATGACTTTGATGAGCTAATCGGATAATGCATTAAGATCCATGCTTTCATCGACAAGAGCCGTTCATCTTCTGCCGGTATCTTTTAATGAAGGGCAGAGTTATTGTGGGTATGTACTCCCAAAGTACCAAATTTTTAATTTCATGAAACCAAAGGTACAATGAATTTCTGAGCAACAATTTCATGTGATGTGGTTTTTTATCTTTTCTTTTTGAAAAAGTAGCAACAACTATATATATATATATATATATATGTTTAATTAAAGAAATAAGTAACCACATACATGCAGTATTTTGGAAAGAAAAACAAAGAAGCAAAATCACTACCACCTCACCGGTACCCATTCATAGCTACCAATATCAACTCTCTACTACTGGGCGCACGCATAAGCCCTACGGATATCAATTCTCAAATCGTACCAATTACCTACAAGCCTGATATCTACCCCTTACAAGTCTTCTCATTTTATTACAAGTTTGACAAAACAGTAAAACACGAATGCATAAAACAACTATTTTTCGGTTTGTCACACACATGTGACGTGATTTTCAGTGGGAAAAAAAAATTATTGCATTAAAATTTAGTATGATCCAGCAACATAACTGCACAAAATTTCCTCATTTAAAATAAACTGCAAAAATTTTGAGAGGTAGAGAAGATACCTGTTGATCATCAGGTTTGACGGAGGTCAGAGAGAAGATATGGAACTTGAGAACTCGTGCACATAAAAAAGATACGGGTCAAATTACAAATTCAGCAAATTTTCAGGGGTCAAAATTAAAACTGAGAAGATCGAACATATTACAAGATAATTTGAAATTCAAAAATTTTATTCCTGATTTTCTCAATCCAGGCGGTGGGGTGATTTGTATAGAAACAACTCGAATCAAATATATTTTAGATTTTTCAATTATGTCATGGGAATTTGTATAGGAACAAACAAATGGAAATAAGGAAACAAAGATTCTTTTGATTTCCATTCTATCGTGATGATCTGTATCGGAAATAAGGAAACAAAGATCTTTTGATTTCCATTCTATCGTGATGATCTGTATCGAAAATAAGGAAACAAAGAAATAAGGAAACGAAGAAAGAGTCGTTAAAAGGCAGTGTATTCAACTTTAATTGTAACATATTGTGGCCGTATGTATGGTGACTATATTTCTAACTAAATTTAGACTTCTACACATAAAACAGATGCATTTAATCAATAGAAGACAGATTATGTGATTGGAGGGCTGAGATTAAATCTAAATTTCATCTTTCAATCGTAACCGTTGGCGGATCGGACACCCAACGTGCTTAATAATGGAATGGAGAAATGGAGATACATTCAAACAACCGCAATCTACTTATGAAGTAGGCACACAAAAAATTGGAGGAATAAAAATAACTCAAACTACCTTAATTAGTTCTTGGAATTAATGTTAAATTATTCTTTGGATCAGGAATCAAACAGGTTGAGATATAAATTATTTCAAGTCGCATGAATTCTCCTGTAAAAACAACAAATAAATAACTTGTACGTACATACATGCGATGAGTATGTAAACCGGGAAAAAATGAAAACGAAAAGACCGAAAGAGATCGATAAAGGTTTTAGATAGAGCGAGTATTTTTTTAGGCAAATTCTTCTAATGGACTTAAAGACCTATTTGTAAAATGAACATATTTTCATTTTCAAAGTTCAAACAGTCGATCCGACCGTTCAACATTATCTCCATATTAAAATGTACTTGGAGGTAAAATTTTACATTTTTTTGAATTTTTTTTACTATTTATTAAGTATTTTACAAAAACTAGTCAAATTCAGACCATTGAATTTTGTAAAATACTTAATAAATAGTTAAAAAATTCAAAAAAATGTAAAATTTTACCTCCAAGTACATTTTAATATGGAGATAATGTTGAACGGTCGGATCGACTGTTTGAACTTTGAAAATGAAAATATGTTCATTTTACAAATAGGTCATTATGTCCATAGAAGCATCTCTTTTTTTTAAGGTAGTTCACCGTGCAAAATATCCACAGTCGAATTAGTATCAATTTAGTGCTTAGTTAGAATACAGGAGTTCACTTTGAGATTCGTGCCAGATTTAAACGAACTGAGTCAGACCTCATTCTACACGGTCAGGTATAATTACACTGGATCTAAATTTGGATATCCGTTACCTCATCTTTTCAATTTTGTGGATCCGTATCCTCCCAGGTACCTGAACCTGGCTCAAGCAAATTGAAACGGACAACCTAGATTAATCCTATTTGAATCAAACTCAATCCGGTGCTTATGGAGACTGTAGGGAACTGTTTTGAGATTCGTGCCATACGATCATAATTTGCTTGAGTCAGGTAACCTGAGGTGATGTGAATTCCAATTTTGTAGCCCCATTCAATTAGAAAGATTTCTGAAACTTTTTCCCGCCAGCTGCAAAGTTCAAAAGCAAAGATGATGATTGTGTCTGTGTGCAATCCTGCACCTGATTAGTTATCATTTTGATTTTTCTATCGTATCAATTTCCGCAGCAATCAGTTAAGGAATATATATATATTTTTAAAGAGTAGGGTTCCAATGCCTCATTTCCTCATACCTCATCCATACCTCATGTTATATATCTTCATTTTCAAAGTCTAAACTATCGATCCGACCGTTCAACATGATATTCATACTAAAATATGCTTGGGGATGAAATTTTATAATTTTTACAATTTTTTTACTATTTTTTAAGATAGGTACAAAATCACTGTATCTGGACCATTCAAAAAACAGTGATTTTGTACCTATCTTAAAAAATAGTAAAAAAATTGCAAAAATTATAAAATTTCATCCCCAAGTATATTTTAGTATGAATATCATGTTGAACGGTCGGATCGATAGTTTAGACTTTGAAAATAGAGATATATAACATGAGATATGGATGAGGTACGAGGAGATGAGGCATTGGAACCCTCTTCATTTTTAAATGAAGCAAATCAAAAGGTTCCAAAAGGAAATTCTGTGAAACATGTGTCCTCCGTGACAGATTGAATTAAATAATTTCATGAAGCGTGCCTTTTTCTGATCGTAGCCTACGTACGCAACAAAACACCGGGGACCAGAATTAATAATTAATAATAAATAATAAACGAGAAGTGAGAGATTCGAGATCCGTTTTTTCTCTGTTTTACGCGCGATTTGATAAGAGAGGGAAAAAAAAAAGTATTTATGTCGGATCTCAAATAAATTGCCAAAATAACTGCAAATATTTTCAATTTCTAAATACAAACACAACTTTCATTTCATTAATCATGTCTCGTAATCACTTTCAATCCTCATAAATTAGGGTTGTACAAAAAGCTCGCGACTCGTGAGCCGCTTGAACTCAACTCGGTAACGAACTCGCTAATAACTCGTTCATTTAAAATGCAAGTTAGTCTGACTCGAGTTGAATAACTTGTTTATTTAAAATTCAAGTTAGTCTGACTTGAGTTGAATAACTCGTTTAACTCATGAGTTGAGTTCGAATTGGGCTCAATTCGTGGACTCGTTTCGCTTGTTAAATCGTTGTGAATTGTTTGTTAATTCAATATTTACTTCTCATATTATTACATAACAACAGTCATCAGTTCAAGTGTTCAACATTTCAACACCTTAAACGAGTTGACTCACGAGTCACGAGCCAACTCGAGTTACTCGCGAGTTGAGTTCGAGTCAGCATGCCAGCTCGGCTCAGTATTCTCAACTCGAGTCAACTCGACTGACTATCTTCCGAGTTGAATTCGAGTTATCCATAACTCGAACTAATTTGGCTTGTTAGCAGCCCTATCGTGAATTCACTTCTAAAATATTTTCATAAAATTTTCGAATAATTAGAGGTTATTTAGAAAATGAGCAATGAGGACTACATAATATTTCTTATTTCTATAATTGTCAGCTAATTTTATCGTCAATATTTTCTTCCAATACTTTATTAATTTAAAAACGGCCATTTTACTCGATAGATCAATGTTTAGGTATTTAATTTTTGCAAGATTAAAATTTTAGCTTTTTCTTTAAATTTGTTAGCCAACTAATCTTATAAATATTTTGCCCTGAGCAAATTAAAGTTCCTCGGAGTACAAGGCATTTAGAAAGATTCAGTTTTCTTTGTTTTTCTTGAATTATAATTTTGTAATTTGAACTTTTGAGTCATATAATATGGAAAATAGAATCACTTGACAATTTTGTCAATCTTAAAAAAAATAACGAAGCTTAAATTTGAAATATGATGACATTGGAGACCAATCCATGTTTGCCCATATAAAATGATAATATTTGAAATATGTTTTATTATACATAAAATAATTTAAAATTTTATGGTTCGAATTTAACTATCTTTGATGAATCATCAAACTATCTATAAATTTACTGTTCAATTTGTATTTATTTATTTGTTGTCAAACTCGTTAAACTTACTCATATAAATTGAGACTAAATAATTGATTATAAGTTTGTCATGACATAATCTATTGAAAATACTTTGCTAAAAAAATTCAATTTCTTATGCATTCCTTGTTTATCAGTGTAACACCGGTTTAAAGATTCTGTAAACCAAGCTATAATTTTTACAAGATAGTTATTGTACTAGTAGTATACATACACAGAAAACATGAAATTTGATGATTGCTCCAACTGTGTACCAATGCACAACATGTTCGTCATGCTCATATGGAGATTTATTGAGCCATCAGACATCCTTATTTTCAGTACAAGCGTGTTGGTGGAAAATCAAAGCGAAATCGGAGTATCAAGAGGAGCCACAATCTATTTCATGTCTTATTAAAAAAAATGAGAAGGAGAAAAGAAAGAAGAAAAAGAACCGAAGAGGAAGAGGGAAGGATGAGGCGAAAAAATGAGAAAAGAAGAAAAGAGAGGAAGAAGTAGACCATAACACTAACAAGAGACAATACCAACAATAAACAATAACAAACAACAACAATAACAAAAAGAAAAGAAAAAACTACAAAAGAGGGGAAAGCAGTGACTAGATCCGAATCCTAGATGTAGTCTTTTCACTTGCTCTTCCATTACCGAAGAGGAGAAAAAAAAATTTAATTTCTAGACAAAAGCACCAGAGAAGCGGGACGGAAAAGTATCAAAATAGAACGAAGAAGCGACGGTCAGATATGAATCCTAAGTGCAAGGGGAGATGAATTCACCAAAGTTGTGGGGGTATCCAAGCTATAATTCATTTAAAATTACACAGTAATTGTACAGTAGATTCGTTAAAATTACAGAAAAGGACCTAAATTTTACTGTATCATTATATTTTTAAAATTACAAATATCATGAAAAGTCTTCCTAAAAAGATTCATAAAAAGTAGCAGCGTGATAAATAAAGATATCTAAATTATTTTCACATACCTTAAATTATCTTTTTATATATAAATATTTTTAATTAAAAAATAAAGATATTTAAATGATTTTCTAATTTTCTTATATGTTTGCGTGTTGCATATAGCTACAGTGGAAAAATGGCATCGCGGAGCAGTTCCGTCACGTTACAGCACAGCACGCGAGTCGATTACGTGCCGTGACCATTTTTAGAAAATTTGACACGGCATGGTACGTCAAGTGAAAGTTCTAGTCATGGCAACGGCACGGCACGTGGTCATGCGAGTCACGTGTAATTAGGAACGCTAGATACTTACCAAATGGTGAATCTTGAATAAACTAACCTAAATTATGATCAACTAGTCACGTGAGTCACGTTTGGACACGGCGTGACTCCCGTGACGTGATCATTCGCGTACCGTGACTACCCTTTAACATTTTGATGACGGCACAACATGTGAAAAATTAACCTAATCATAATACAGTACGACACAAAACTAAAATCACGACGTGCAATCACAACACGGCTCGTTTTTTCAACTCACATACAGCACAGGGGTCTGAGTCTGAATGTCTGATCGTACAAATTCTTTTCAACTAGTTATAGTTAATAGTTAGAGTGAGGCTATGGTGCTATGCATAGCACGGATGGCTAGTGTACTACGGCTCAATATGGTACTTTTTAAAATTCTAATGGTCGATCCGACCGTTCAATGTGATAACCATATGAATATGTACTTGCAAACTAAATTTTATATTTTTTCGAATTTTTTTACTATTTTTTCAGATAGGTAGAATTTTGATGGTCCAGAATTTTCAAAAAACACTGATTTTTCTACCTATCTAAAAAAATAGTAAAAAAATTTGAAAAAATATAAAATTTAGTTTGCAAGTACATATTCATATGGATATCACATTGAACGGTCGGATCGACCGTTAGGATTTTAAAAAGTACCATATTGAGCCGTAGTACACTAGCCATCCGTGCTATGCATAGCACCATTGCCTCACTCTAATAGTTATACTCCTGTGGTCTTGTCTTTTCAAACTCGATTAGAAATTTGGAATCTGAAGCGAACTGCGCACG
This sequence comes from Carex kokanica, assembly GCA_025461125.1. NCBI lineage: Eukaryota > Viridiplantae > Streptophyta > Magnoliopsida > Poales > Cyperaceae > Carex > Carex kokanica. Next base: position 297,832 of record JAJGRX010000406.1, read on the forward strand.
CAACGCGACGCAACAGGAGACGGCGAGAGGGTTTGGTTAAAAGAAGTGGCAAAGGATCCGCATGTCATTTTCAGAGATGACCCGACCTAATCTACTTACATTTCTCTCTCTCAGATTTCTGAACCCGACCGACGAACCATTTCCAGAACTTTCCATCTGTCTCTCTCTCTTTCTCATTTTGTTGCAATTTTTTTATTTGTTTATAGATAAATGCAATGACGAATATAATATTTTTGAATAATTATTTCAGTATCCACGCTACAGTACCGGCACTGTACGCGCACTGTACACGCTACAGTACCCGCACTGTTATTTTAGGAGAATTCATATATCATATGTAGTTCATTGTATAGGTATAAATACTTGTCCTATTTGAGCTATATACTTCACAGTGTTACTATTAAAATTTGTAAAATAAAATTACAGTTTTGGAACAGTTGCGGTCCCCACATGCCGTTTGAGTGGTCCCCTAATGCGGGTACAACACGAGAATTTTTCAAAAAAAGGTGCGGGTACAGTTATTTTAGGAAAATTCACATATCATATGTAGTTCATTGTATAGATATAAATACTTGCTCTGTTTGAGCTATATACTTCACAGTGTTACTATTAAAATTTGTAAAACAAAATTACTGGAACAGTTGCGGTCCCCACATGCCGTTTGAGTGGTCCCCTAATGCGGGTACAACACGAGAATTATTCAAGAAAAGGTGCGGGTACACTTATTTTAGGAAAATTCATATATCATATGTAGTTCATTGTATAGGTATAAATACTTGCTCTGTTTGAGCTATATACTTCACAGTGTTACTATTAAAATTTGTAAAACAAAATTACTGGAACAGTTGCGGTCCCCACATGCCGTTTGAGTGGTCCCCTAATGCGGGTACAACATGAGAATTTTTCAAAAAAAGGTGCCGGTACAGTTATTTTAGGAAAATTCATATATCAGATGTAGTTCATTGTATATATAAATACTTGCCCTGTTTGAGCTATATACTTCACAGTATTACTATTAAATTTGTAAAACAAAATTACAGTTTTAAAATAGTTGCAGCCCCACAAGCAGTTATGGCAGTTTATGTGTGGGTACAGTGCGGGTACTGTAACGTGAGTACTCATATCAGCTTCCAATATTTTTTTTGCTCATTTATGATTTATTCTTCACTTCTGCACCTTTCTTTTACCCCTGCAGTTTGTCTCCATGCATATAATAATATTTCAAATTCTACCTCCCAACAGATTGCGATGCCTTTACGATAATATTAATGTAACGGGTCGTTTTACTGTATATATGTATGACCCGCTACAAAAATGCAAAGTTGCAAAAGGCACAGGGAAATATGTACTCTCTCTGTCTCTCTGGTGAGTGCCAGCAGGATGGGGAATTTGTCGGTTACATCCCTGCTTTTTCTCTCTCTCCTCCTAGACTCCTCCTGTACTTTAATTATTATTAAACTAGTAATTAAGTTATTATTACTTTTTACCTATCATTAGGTTTCAGAAGAGAATCATTCATTCATTAAAAGGAGGATATACGAAAATATAATAGGATAATACCGTATCATGCATAGGGTTCCTTTTGTATTAAAAAAGCGCCAACTTTGTAAACTGTACGGCGCTCTTATTCACTACTTAACAGTTAACACTCCTTTTTAGAGAGAGAGAGAGCGCGCAAACAATTTGAGGTTTCATTAAATATTATTCGAGGAAGGAGTGTCGATTGTGTGAACTACGAAACACTAGTACTGATGTAATCAGTACCATTACGAAGTGCACCCACACACAAACACACACACTCTGCACCGTGTTGTACTAGTACAGACTACAGCACCTTTTTGACTGATGCTTTTTGTTTGTTGCTATTTTTTCTCTTTCTAACCCCTCCCCCCCTTCCCTCCCCTGTTTCGCTAAAACCTAGCCCCCTTATCTCTCTTTCTCGTTTCTCGTTTCTTTTTTCTTCTTTAGAGGTTTCAGAAGAAAGATAGTTCTCTAATGGCTGGGGGTGGAGCGCCAGCTCCTAAGCAAGACGAGTTACAGCCGCATCCAGTCAGAGATCAGTTACCTGGCGTCTCTTATTGCATCACTAGTCCTCCTCCATGGCGTGAGTTCTCTAATTTCGTTTCCTTTTATTTGTCGAATTTTCTCTGTTATTTGCGGGAATATTAGAAAAAAAAAAGGTGATTTGAAATTCCGCTGTCTCTTTCACGGGAGTCGTTGGGGTTTTTTTTTTTTGGGAGGTGTTTGTTTAGTGTAGAAATTAACCAAATGCGTTCGTTAACTAATTAATTTACATTAGTGGGGGTAATGTGTAATTTGTTTGCATTTGTCAGAAATATATTATCAAGTAATTTTATTTGTTTTCCTTGTTGCAATTTTTTAGCGGAAGCGATTCTATTAGGATTCCAGCACTTTCTGGTAATGCTGGGTACAACTGTAATTATTCCAACCGCACTTGTTCCTCAAATGGGGGGTGGAAATGTAAGATTTAATGCTCTTCTTCTTTATTACTCTTTATTACTTCTTTCTCTCTGAAATTCAATTCCTTTATTGGTACAATGTAGCTCTCAACTTTTATTTTGTAAGTTGAATAGTCAAACTTTATGTAAATTAAACCTATTGATTAGCAAAATACACCAGTAAAGTAGTTACTCAGCAATAAGTGCATGCAAACTTTGGTTACTAAAAATGGAATTATTTACCCTAATAATAATAATAACATCTGTCTGACATTTTGAAATAGCATATTTTCCCTTTTGTGGGGTCGATTTCTTAATTCTTACATGTCTTTGGAAAACCCCACAATGGTCTGTATTCATTGCACAACAAAAGATATCTTATACCCGTTCTTCCCTGATTTTATCAGTAATGTGTGACTGGTGGGGACGTGGACGGGGGCGGGACCGGGTTGTTTTAAAAATTCATTGAGGTTATTGTCACTGTAAAAAGGAACAAAGGATGTTTTAAATTATTGGAGTACTGTATGTATTTCCTTTAATTTTACAAAGTTCTACTTTCTTTTTTCTTATTTTAGGATGAGAAAGCAAGGGTTGTCCAGACCTTACTCTTTGTTGCCGGCATAAACACTCTTCTTCAAACCTTCCTCGGGACCCGTTTGCCTGCTGTCATTGGTGGGTCCTACACCTTTGTCATGCCGACAATCTCTATCATCTTAGCCGGTCGTTATAGCAATGAATCTGACCCACGGGAGGTTAGTCGCGAATTGATACCTAATAACTTATTTACATTCTTGGATATTTATGCTGATAATGGCTTTATTATTTTGGGAATTAAAGAGGTTTCGAAGAATCATGCGTGGGACCCAAGGCGCACTTATAGTTGCATCAGCACTTCAGATAATAGTTGGCTTCAGTGGCCTTTGGAGGAATGTCACCAGGTTAGTATATTCTTTCAATTTTTGTTCTCTTTTCCAAATAACCGTTCTCTCCTTGTAAAAGAGTTATCCATTTAAAGTGAAAATCTCTCTGTTGGTAAGATTTTAGTGGGAAGGATTTTTTTGACATAAGACACTGTAATCTTTGTATTTTTCTGTTCGATCCCAAATAAATAGCTTATCTGATGCATTTTTGAGCTACAAAAGTTAAATTTACAATGTGCTTTGTGGGGTTTTAAACCTTTTTGACGGATTCGTGGAAAGTTCGATTTTTTTTTTTTTGCAATAACTCCCAACTTCTAAATTTTACATGCAGATATTTAAGCCCGTTATCGGCAGTTCCACTTGTTACACTTGTGGGTGTTGGTCTTTACGAGCTTGGTTTTCCTGGGGTATGCCTTATTTGCTCTGTACTGGTTTAAATATCTCAACAGTTTATATATTTTGTGACAAACTGGCAATTTTAAATCCTCAAAAATTCAGGTTGCAAAATGTGTTGAAATTGGTCTCCCCCAACTCATCCTGCTAGTAATGTTCTCACAGGTGCGTGTTTAATTCAAGTGATATGGTACTGAGTTTTGTATCAGTTTCACTCCGGTCCAGTCCCTGTACAGGTCCTTGGTCTGATTTAGTACCAGTACCAGTACAATATCACCAGTAGCTTTTAGGTATGGTCATTTTTCTGACTCACTGGTTGGGTACCTTCCGTTGTACTGTGACACAGTTTTTGTTTATGAAGGTTCTTTTAGTCTTAAGTCTTAACTCATAAAAGAGGTAAGTTTTACATTTTACGATTAATTGGGGCCACTTGAAACTAGCCGAATTTGTGCAATTTGGTATCTCATTAATGCCTTTTCTGCAGTAACTGCTACCTGGAAAGTGTGGTCCAAAAATAAAATCTTGGTTGTTATCACCATGCAAGTGGTGTGAATTTACGTCGTCGGACCTCTTTAAAATCAATCTTTATTTCTTTTGCATTCAGTTCATACCTCATGTCATGCATCATGTTCGTCACGTCTTTGATCGCTTTGCTGTCATATTTACTGTGCCAATCGTATGGCTTTATGCATACTTGCTTACTGTTGGTGGTGCCTACCGGCATGCCCCACCCAAGACACAATTCCACTGCCGCACTGACCGTTCTGGGCTGGTTGGCGGGGCCCCTTGGTAAGTTGCCAAATCTTATGACTCAATTGGATATAAGATTCATTTAGATTTGTTGCAAACAATACCAAATGCTATTTTGCATTTGCAATAACACATTTTTCTCATTTGAATCTCAGACATGAAGTTTTTTAGTAAAGTGCAAGAAAAGTACCTTTCCATTAATTGCTTGTAATTTGGGTGCCTTTTCCAATGAAAAATCTTTTTCTTCATCCATAGTGAACTAAAAAAGAAGTTATTCAGATTTGTGTTCCAAAATACATGAGCTCATGTGAGATTTCGGCGAGGTCTTTTAAAACTGATTCATGCTAATCGAAAATCTAAGAAATTGTTGGTGTATAGTTATAACAGGGTAAGTTTTTGGAATGACCATAATCGTATTTTATACAAGTATCTTATACAAGGAAATGAATCTGCTTGTTTTAATAATTAATTCTGTAGGATAAGAGTTCCATATCCATTCCAATGGGGAGCACCAACTTTTGATGCTGGTGAAGCGTTTGCTATGATGGCGGCTTCCTTCGTGGCTCTTGTTGAGGTTTCTCTCTCTCTCTAATTTTGTTAACCAAATGATAACAATTTGTTGCTACCAGAGGGTATATATAGTACATGGATGTCTCAATTAAGGCTGAATGAATAAGAAAAAACGGTCGTAGCACCTGTAACATAGTTTGGTTCTGACTGGAATATTGAATGCTTTTAATAGAGGTGCTTTATTTGGCAGTCAACTGGTGCTTTTATCATTGTTGCGAGATATGCCAGTGCGACACCTGTCCCTTCTTCTGTTCTAAGCCGTGGTATAGGTTGGCAGGTATACTTGCTATTATAATTCGCCTCAAAACTTTAGTTGTTGTTAGAAGCGACTTTTCTCTCGTCTCTAACTTTTTATGTAATAGGGAATAGGTATTCTTCTCGATGGATTGTTTGGGACAGGAAACGGATCGTCTGTTTCCGTGTAAGTGTGTGTTATTACTAAATTTGCATTGGCTAAAAATCATGTTATAAAACTTGATCTTTGAGGGAATATTATAATAATTTGTTAGTACACTGGCTCTATCATTTCTCCTCGTGTATTTATACTATTAGTTCCTGATACTTCCATAGTGAAAATGCTGGGTTGTTAGCGCTGACACGTGTCGGTAGCCGGAGGGTTGTGCAAATAGCAGCTGGTTTCATGATCTTCTTTTCTATCCTAGGTAAGTCAATTATTGTTTCTTTTTTGTTGCCATTTAAGTTGGGGGATGGAGGTAGTAATACAATGTATCAAATATGCAAATATGCATATAAGCCCATTATTTTAAAAAGACAGCCCAGATTTTAATCTGGGTCATTTTTAAAAAAAATGGCCATTATTAATTGAATGTGGATTTTCATGTGTTTGCGACTTCTGAATTAATTTGCAATGTGTTAATTTAGTAAATTAGCATTTCCTAACATAATTGTTCTGATAATTACTGCGTGTTATACTCGGAATATCGTGTATTATGCAAAGAGTACCGAATTTATATCTCTGATTTGTCTATTAGTAATAATTGAGCAGCGCTGTGCAAATTGCAGGGAAGTTCGGAGCTGTTTTTGCATCAATTCCATTGCCAATATTCGCAGCTCTCTATTGCATCTTCTTTGCATATGTTGGTACGTGATAATATCAGGACGGTTATATTATTTATATATGCATTCTGGTACTTTGCTAAATTTTCTTATCATCTGTTTACAGGTGCTGGTGGCCTAACCTTTCTTCAATTTTGCAATCTAAATAGCTTCCGAACCATGTTCATACTAGGGTTTTCTTTATTCATGGGTTTATCTGTGCCTCAGTACTTCAATGAGTATACATCTGTTGCTGGTTACGGGCCTGTTCACACCCGTGCACGCTGGGTACGTCAATCCTACCAATCATTTTACTTTATGCACCTTCCTTTTATCCATATTGGCATTATGAAATTAAAATGAACTGTAAAGAACACAAAAGATTTGCAAGGAAAATGCTACTGGTATATAATCTGTACCTGCTGTTATATTGTAGTACCAGATTTGCTAGTAGTATTGGTAGAAATGATGAACCTGGGAGTAAAATTCACTGATGATTGAGCTTTTATCTTTGCAGTTTAATGATATCGTAAATGTGATATTTTCATCAAAGCCCTTCGTGGCGGGAATTGTGGCCTACTTTTTAGACAACACACTCTATCGGCACGATTCTGGTGTAAGGAAAGACAGAGGGTACCACTGGTGGGACAAGTTTAGGTCTTTCCGTACCGACACACGAAGTGAAGAATTTTATTCTTTACCGTTCAACCTCAACAAATTCTTCCCTTCGGTTTGAAATGTTTCTGAAATTAGTCATATATAGAATGCAAGGTGGTTTTTGTGCAATGTACTGGGGAATTTTTGAGATGTTAGATTAAGGGAGATTACTGCTTCAGTATATTATGTGAATTGTTCTTTTGTTCTCTGTTTTGTATGTATTTTGCTGGATAGTTGACATTATTATGGATCAAAGCTAGAATTATTTCAGTTTTATTAGTAGTCAAGTTGAATTATAAATGGCGAAAAGTGTAATTGTCTAATTGAAGATCAGAATTTTTTTTTTTCTGTCTGAGTAAACTTCATTATCATGGGCCTAATGGGCCTTTAATGTACAAAGGTTAGAACTTGATCTTATTAGTATGAGCTGCTCTAAGATTACTCCGATTTTAATTAAAATAAAAAGGCCTATGAGCTAGTTCCCATTTAATAAATTTAATTAAAAAAGGCACTAGAAACTTGTAATTGTTTAATGTGTTCTACAGTGCTATGTATTGAAGCTTACATGCTTGTGATCTGGAAAAAACAAAAGAACAGCTGCGTAAAATTTGACTAATTGGATAACAAGGTGAACTAAACAGAGATTAACTAAACTGAACACTGACAAGGTGAATTGAGTGAATTCTAAGGTTTACAAGGTGAACTCTAAGATTTTGCAAATTACTATATTTGTGCGTCAATCCTAGATGTAGTTATTTTTTTGAATTTATGTTGAGGAGGGATCGGATTACACTGTTTTTTTGTGACATCGAATGACATCGTCCATTTTCAAAGTCCAGATAGTCGATCCAAACCGTTCAATATGATGGATATATTAAAATGTGCTTGCAGATCAAATTTTACATTTTTTTGAATGTTTTTACTATTTATTAAGTACTTTACAAAATCGTTGTTTTCAGACCATTGAATTTTTGTACCCATCTTAATAAATAGTAAAAAAATTCAAAAAAATATAAAATTTGATCTGCAAGCACATTTTAATATATCCATCATATTGAACGGTTTGGATCGACTGTTTGGACTTTGAAAATGGACAATGTCATTCGATGTCACCAAAAAACAGTGTAATCCGATCCCTCATCATTTATGTTATATACATTTAGGGCCTGTTCGGCCCACGGGAATGGGCAAATTTGAACTGATTTTTTACTGTTCACGTGGGAAAAAAAAATTAACTCTGAGTGAATTTTTTTTTCCCACGTGAACAGTAAAACAGTTCGGCCCTTAGTGTTCAGGTAAATAGTGTGCTAGATAATTCATTTTTTGTGGTTTATTAATTATTTAGCCAAAGTTCGCCGGATATTCAGATGGTTAAGTTTTCAAACCTCAAAAACATATCATAGACTACTTTTTTTAAATTATTGGATAAATGATTACTCATTATCAAATTTAATTGTATGCCTGAAAATAATTCAATATTTTACTAATAAATATTCATCAATTAACACGAGATATATACTTGATTAATGTATAATATAATTAATTTATTATTTGATTGTTTCTCAAAATTATTGTATATGTTTTGATATTATATTATATTTGACGGTATTTTCTTTGATATAAAAATTAAAAGTTTTTAACTATTTTTGTAGATAAATTCAAAAAAGAATTCTAATAATAGAAGGCAATGGCAATGGTTGGTGAAGATTTCTCTATTTTTTTTTTTTTTGCATTTAGGTCCCGGAAAGTTTGTTAGTAGTCAAAGTTCAGCCCCCACATTTCCGGGTGATGTATCTGAAATGTTTTGTCGTGGTGTATTTAGTTTGAGTCGGCATGGAGGATGCAATTGAATTGAATGAGATCAGACATCAATTAATGCTCCTTTGAATTGTGCGGTTACCACAATTCAATCTCCTCTCTGGATATCACTCGTAACAGTTTTGACTCTATTTTATTTGTACAGTTCAAGTTCGAAACAACCTTGTCATAATGAATCAAATAGAAAAGAAGAGTGAGGCTATGGTGCTATGCATAGCACCAATGGCTAGTGTACTACGGCTCAATATGGTACTTTTTAAAATCCTAACGGTCGATCCGACCGTTCAATGTGATATCCATATGAATATGTACTTGCAAACTAAATTTTATATTTTTTCAAATTTTTTTACTATTTTTTTAGATAGGTAGAAAAATCAGTGTTTTTTGACAATTATGGACCATCAAAATTCTACCTATCTGAAAAAATAGTAAAAAAATTCGAAAAAATATAAAATTTAGTTTGCAAGTACATATTCATATGGTTATCACATTGAACGGTCGGATCGACCGTTAGAATTTTAAAAAGTACCATATTGAGCCGTAGTACACTAGCCATCCGTGCTATGCATAGTACCATAGCCTTACTCAGAAAAGAAACCTAAAAGTACCTAAATCAATGTAGTCGTCTGATGGCATGAAAATGCAACATGCTAATCAATAATTGGTTTCAGGTTTCTTTGGGCTTCTTTCTTGTCATTTTTCTGCGATTCTGATGTTCATGTGTACTTGTTTCAGAGTTAAATAGGCTTCACTATTTATTAGGTGTAAAGATTTCTAGGGGCAAATGTGATTGTTCTCTTCCGATTATTCTTCTACATGTTGCTTTTCGTTTAAACAAAGCACTGTTTGCACACATGGGTGTAACAAGAATTTTTTTGATAGGGTGGCGGAATATTAAAATGTACAATTACAGTGAGTGAGATTTGAACCACAGACCTCTTAATCATAAAATAGAGCTTTAACCAGTAGGCTACAACATAACATATGTTGTTTATTAAAGGTGACTAGACTATATAAAAAGTTTAAAAAAGATAAAATTCAATTAAATTTCTATACATATAATTACAATTTTAAAATCATAGGGGTGACTAAGTCACCCTTGTAGATCAAATTTTACAATTTTTTTACTATTTATTATGATGGGTACAAAAATTCAATGGTCTGAAAACAACGATTTTGTAAAATACTTAATAAATAGTAAAAAAATTCAAAAAATGTAAAATTTAATCTGCAATCACATTTTAATATATCTATCATGTTGAACGATTTGGATCGACTGTTTGGACTTTGAAAACTTTGACAATGTAGGATGTAATTCGGTGTCACAAAAAAAGAATATAAGTGGATCCCTCCTCATATATATAGGGATAGGCTACGGTGCTTTGGGAAGTAAAGAGGGTGTTTTACTTCCCGCTCATATCTTCATTTTCAAAGTTCAAATTGTCGGTCCGAACATCTCAACATGATCTTCATATTGATATATGCTTGGAGACCAAATTTTACATTTTTTGGAATTTTTTTACTATTTTTTGGAATTTTTGAAAATCACAGCTTTTCATGAAATAAAAAAATAATAAAAAATTCAGAAAAACACTGATTTTCAAAAATTCAAAAAAAATAGTAGAAAATTTTCAAAAAATGTAAAATTTGGTCTCCAAGCACATTTCAATATGAAGATTGTGTTGAGAAGTTCGGATTAACTATTTGAACATTGAAAATGGAGATATGAGCGGGAAGTAAAACACCCTCTTTACTTCCCAAAGCACCGTAGCATTACTCTATATATATATATATATATAGGGTCTGTCTAATTTGCTGCCGGCAGCAGTTCGGCCAAGTGCTGCCGGGGCTATATTTAGCCGTGTGATGTCCAAACAACAAATTCAAACCGTTAGAGTTTAATCTATACTATAATCTACTTGGAGACCAAATTTTACATTTTTTGGAATTTTTTTACTATATATTAAGCTGGTTTGAAAACCGCTGTTTTTAGTAAATTTCTGCAACGTTAAAAACAGCGGTTTTCAAACCATCTTAATATATAGTAAAAAAATTCCAAAAAATGTAAAATTTGGTCTCCAAGTAGATTATAGTATAGATTAAACATCTAACGGTTTGAATTTGTTGTTTGGACATCACACGGCTAAATATAGCCCCGGCAGCACCTCGGCCGAACTGCTGCCGGCAGCAAATTAGCCACAGCCTATATATATATATATATATAAAATAAATAAAATGAGAAAAAAGAAGAAGAAAATGGGCAGTCACTAGCAAACTCAGTATATCAAAGAAAATGGAGGCATCCAATAACTACGGAATGGTGAAGAAGAAATAGCAAATGAAAATAAAACGAAAAGAAAAGAAAAAAGGGAGGCGTGGATCATAGCCGGATTTGCAAATAAGGTTTACCAGACTTATGCACCCAGATCATTCAAAACATTATGTTGCGCACCCCTTGTTCTCTCTCATTTAATATGACTGGGGAGCCCACTAATCCGAGCCATTCATTATATTCTCTTCTTTGCTACGTGTGGTTTATGAAAACCGAGTAGTGTCAGTATCTTAGCTCATGAGGTTCACGTTCATGCAGACGAAGAATCTCTTCTTCTCCAAAAAAAAACCATTGGAAAATCAACATAAAATTGCAATAAACAAAAATTTCCAGAGGAGAAAGAGGAGAGGGCAAAATTGATTGCCAAAACCTAATTCTTTGTATATAGAGAACGAGAAATATAAACTCAACGAGGTAGGGCATTTGTATTTTCTAGGGTGAGGCAAGATCCCAATAACTAGTCTTGAAAACTAATGTTGAAATTTCAGAGTAGAACAGTTGTCCTACCCTGTAGTATGCTGGATCCGCTCCTGCTCATAGGCACCTCAACAATTGATTTACATACTTTATAATTCCAACACAGGAGAATTAAGAATATCACTTGTTTGTGCTAAATTATAAAAAAAAAAATTGGGGTTTTTTGAGACGAAAATTTGTTTTTCATCCGTGCCCGGCCATGTGGACTTCCAAGTTATGATTCATAACTGAAATAGTATTTCTTCTCGTTTGGAAAACTTTGCGTTCACTGTTTAAATATTTTAGTTGTTATCTACTTTTTCCTTTTTTGTTAACATGAGATAGTTCAAGTGTCATTATAGCAATGTAGTTATCATGTACACGGAGATATTGTAGTTATCACTGTCTAGATATTTTAGTTGTTATCTAAGAAAGTATTCTTTCCACTGACACAATTTATTGTGAAATTTTATGAATAAATAATAAAAGGATCTATATATTAAACACAGGAGGTTAGCTACTTTATTTATATAAGCATATGACGGCTTATAAAGTTATAAGTCAATTTATATTTTTAAAGTTCAAATAGTAAATCTGAAGTGCTCAATATGTTCTCCATATTAAAATATACTTGGAGACCAAATTTTACAATTTTGAGAAAAAAATACTATTTTTTTTTATTTTTCAAAACAATGTTTCAAAATAGTTTTTCAGATTTTTTTTTTTATCACATTGAAACACTGTTTTAAAATATTCTAAAAAATTGTAAAATTTGTTCTCCAAGCACATTTTAATACACTACTAGAATTTCCGTTATTAGCAAGGAGAGGAAAGACATTTCCATGTATGTGGGACCCACCTATGATGCCCTTGAAAATAACCAAATGGGCCCCGTGTTTGCTAGCCTTGGAAATACTCAGTGGGTCCCATGTTAGATGCCATTGGAGATAACCAGATGGGCCTCATGTTAACTAACTTAGGAAATACTCAATGGGTCCCAGGTAGAGTGGGAAAAACGTGCCGTGCCGTGTCGTGACTAACACGCCGTGACTTTGGTCACGTGCCGTGCCGTGCCGTGACCAAGTAATTTTTTCACGTGCCGTGCCGTGACAAAAATTATGAGGGGTGGTCACGGCACGCGAGTCACGGCGTGACTCGCGTGTCGTGACTAAACGTGCCGTGACCAAACGTGCATTAGTCACGTTTGATCGCATTTAACGTTTTAAAAAAAAATACGAAACGATTCTTTAAAATTCAAATGTTTTAATTGAAATTTAAATGTAAATATTTTAATTAAAATAAAATCATACCTTATAGGAAGGTATGTTAGTGTATTGCCTCGTGATTGCCGTGACTCCCGTGACTGGCGTGTCTACCGTTCCGTGACTCGCGTGTCCCGTGCCGTGCCGTGCCGTGCCGTGACCAAAGCAATTTTCGTGCCATGCCGTGCCGTGTCTTCTTCGCTAACAATTGGTCACGGTACGGGACACGCGAGTCACGGCACGCGAAGGAGACGCGTGCCGTGCCGTTCCGTGACGGAGTCGGCTCCGGCGTGCCATTTTTCCCACTCTAGTCCCAGGTTCACTACTCCTTGGAAATAACCAGATGGACCCCACGTTAACCAGCCTTGGAAATATTCAGTGGGTCCCAGGTTCGTTACCCTTTGGAAATAATTAAGTGAGCCCCACATACGTTGCTCTTGGAAATAATCCAGACATGAGCTAAGTGTGAAACTATTTTCATGCGCCCCTTTTCCAAGGGGAGGCTCATAGAAAAAGCCAAAAAAGACTATTTCCAAGGGTATCCATGGAAATACAGAGTATTTTTCTGTATTTCCATCGAGGCTTGTTGCGACAGTAGTATTTCCAAGGGTAGCGCATAGAAATGACGATTTTAGAACTTATTCCAAGAGTAAGCTCATGGAACAAGCCATTTTTCTACCCTTGCTATAATATGTTGATCACTACAGATCGACTGTTTAAACTTTAAAAATACAAATATGACTTATAAGCATATGCCCTCATGTACTTGTATAATAGCCAACCTCTTAAACACATATAATGAATTACAAAGTGCAAATAAATTAATCAGGGTTAATTATTACTCGTGCAATTCTTTGTCTCTGTAGCTGCCATATAAAATTTCCCACTTTTAGGCCCTTTTTGTTGGGTTTACTTTGTGAGTTTTCCTAATACTTTAAACCCTAACCAAGATCTACTCCTTTGTAAGAAATTAAACTTAATGCACAGCGGAACTTACTTTCCATCTTCAAAGGCCTCCATATGCTATCAATCAGACAGCTTCCAAGGCTCTGGGTTGATACGCTCCTGGTCTTGACTTGAGTTGTTGGCTCTCGAGTCCTTCCAAGAACTTGCAATCATTTTCTCTAGCTATCCTAAATATTATGACATAGTATCTTGTCTTCAATGGAGCAGACAATTATCATGAATTGATTGCAAGCCTTGGAGACTCAGCCCTTTTATAGCAGTGCAAAATCCTAATTCTAAGGCAGCCGAAAATTGGCTAATACTTGGAAAACAAGTTTGCCAAGAAATCTTGATTTCGGATTTCAAGGATCTGAAAATCAGGAACCTCCAGAAAAACCGAAGTAAATCAGAATAAATTCTGATTTCCTTATTTAGCCTATATTTATTACTGCTATTATTTTAATCAACTATAATCGGTCCATTAACAATTATATTGATTAACATTGTTCTATATGTATTCGTATCCAAAACCTTATATATATAAATACGTATAATGCCATGGCTTAATTAATCACATTATTTGGCATATTTTAATCATTACATAAATGTAATCTTGCGACAGTATTTGATATCATAATCATAATGCACGCATGTCCAACGTTATTATTGTAATTAGACGTCTCTAAATCCAACACTTTTTTCTGCCATTAATCCACATTTCAACTCATTTCACTTTAATTCCTGGCTCAACTCAAATTAATTTATCTTTAAACCCCAAATCTTTTCTATTGAAAGTTGCAGATTTGAAATTTAATATCTATATTAAAAATGTTGGTCCTGATTATATACTAAAATAACTTAATGTATTGTTGCTTTATACCGACATAACACTAACACCGCGATAAACACTAATTAAGATGTCAACACTGATTAATTAACCATGTGCTGTGAAAATTAATAAGTCAAATTAATATATGAATTATTAAGTGAAATGTGATATGAGTTGACCTAAAAGCAATAACTAACCTAAAGGGTCTATAATTTTAGGGGCTTATGCCTCCTAGATATATAACAGCAGCATCTTTGATGATACTATCTGCTGACAAGAAGAATTTAATTAAATGATCAAGAAATGATACTCATCATTTGCAATTGAGAATCTCAACTACCAAAAGGTAAGATGAAATCCAGTTCTTTTGTGGCGCAGAATGGTGTGGTGTCATATGTTTCTCCAATACCATAAAATTGTAGAGCGTCACTCAATTTGACCAAGTTTTTTTTGTATCTATATCATTAAAAAAAATCAAGCATATGCCACACTTTTTTTGGAAATCTCTATTTATATCATGCACGCTTGCAATGTCATCGTGTCCGAAGAGAAAGCTAGCGTGTCTGAAAACTAGAAATTATCAATGGTATGCAAATGGTCCATTGGCATTTGTATACTGTATACAAATGCCAACGAACAATTACGAGCAAAACTGTATACAGTATACAATTTTGCTCGCAATGTCTCAAAAAAAAAAAAGGCATGCTAGCAAAACTGTATAAATTGAGACACGTTGGCATTGCGAGCATGCCTGATATAAATTGAAATTTGAAAAAAAAAATGTATTATATGTTTCGATTTGTCTTTAATGATACAAACAAAAAAATGGTTGGTTTGACACATTCAATATGTATAATGTTTTGAAGTCTCTTAGACAATATAAATGAGTTAACATAATAAAAATTAAGTTAATAAGATGCTGACGGACTAACAGCCTATGCTAAATGTTGTTATCAAATAAAAAAGAATGATGATAAGGTTACCCCTAAAATTGTATTTAAAGGTGTATAATTGTTGGGGCCGGAATCTTTCTTTGATAATAGAGAATTTGAGTGGCCTCCAAATTTCCAATGATTTCGTACTCTTATCATTCGTGCATATGGAGGAAGGAGAATGAATAGTTCTGGAGTGAGTCTATTGTACCGTAACAAAAATTACGAGAGGTGGTCACGGCGTGACTCGCGTGCCGTGACTAAGTCGTGCCGTGACCAAACGTGCCTTGACCAAACGTGCGTTAGTTACGTTTGATCGCATTTAATGTTTAAAAAAAAAATGAAACGATTCTTTAAAATTCAAATGTTCTAATTGAAATTTAAATGTAAACATTTTAATTAAAATAAAATTATACCTTATAGGAAGGTATGTTAGTGTATTGCCTCGTGACTGGCGTGTCTTCCGTGTCTACCGTTCCGTGACTCGCGTGTTTCGTACCGTGACTCGTGCCGTGCCGTGACCAAGACAATTTCCATGCCGTGCCGTGCCTTCTTTGCCAACAATTGGTCACGGCACAAGTCACGTGAGTCACGGCACGTAACCGACACACGTGCCGTGCCGTTCCGTGACGGAGCCGGCTCCGCCGTGCCATTTTTTCCCACTCTAATTGTACCCAGTGTTTTAATATTCGGTTCTCATGCAGTATTCGGAAGGCCACCGCATACTGCATATACGGTATGCAGCTGAATATGTGGATTCTTATATGCAGATTTTTTATTAAATATTTAATTCCACAGTACTTAAATACAATAAGGCAGCATATAGAGAGGTTATAAAAGACTTCTGAGTATGACGCTTGAAGAGAACACCTGCCGGGAGGGTCTGGAACTCATTTAATAGGTTTTGAATGTTTTTTAATTTTTTTAAAGCATGGATTCAATATTCGGCCGGACACTGAATAGGAATATACGGTCGTATATTCACCGAATAGAACCGAATTTTACTACACTGATTGTACCATGTATATCACGAGTTGGTTTGTAATACGGATCAATATTTTTGTTTTCAAAATCTTAACAGTAGATCCGAACCGTTCAACATAATCCCCATAAGAATATGTACTTGCTGACCGAATTTTATATTTTTTAGAATTTTTTTACTATTTTTTAAGATAAGTAGAAAATCTTTTGATTTGAAAATTCTGGACCATCCAAAAACAGTGATTTTTTATCTATCTTAAAAAATAGTAAAAAAAATTCTAAAAAATATAAAATTTGGTCTTTAAGTACATATTCATATAAAAATCATGTTAAATGGTTCGGATCGATCAATAGAATTTTGAAAATAAAAATATTGATCCATATAACACCAGATCGTGATATGCATAGTACCATAGACTCACTCATAGTTCTGTCTCAAAAATCCAACTAATAATAAAATTGAATATACTCCATTGCTAACAAAACAAAACAAAAAAAAAAACTTTTATGTATTCCTATACTTCCAGTTCCACTAGTAGCTAGCTAGACATAAACAATGACGAATATGCTCATTGGAAACATGTGAATTCCTTGTTTATTTTGGATGGAATTGGGATGATGCAGCTGGCACATGGCCTCATAAATTTCCCTCCCATACCATCAACTCATCAAGTATACTGATTTAGGTGAAGAGAATACAGGCCCTTTTGTTTCTGGCGTTTAGCTGGTGTTTGATTGTAGAGCAAGAGAAGTAAGATGAGATAAAATTTAAGTAAATCTCGAATAGTAGGTTATTTTATCTTTTCAGATGAATTAACTTCAATTATTATGCTTATAGGTAAGGGCGGAGTCAGACTTTCAAACAATGGGAGTCAAACACATAATGGGGGGGTCAATCATATAAATTTTTTTCTATAGAGAATGGAGGTCAATTTTACAATTCCGTGAAATTTTAGTCTAAATTATATAGAAAATCATATATAAATAAATAAAATTTAAAAAATGGGGGTCAGTTGACCCCCATTCATTTCACTTAGGTCCGTTACTGCTTGTAGGGTCCATTGTCATAGACAAAAATTCATTTATCAACATCTTACTTTGTTATATGGATTAATTTAAGTCATGACTTAAGATGCCAAATTAACGGGTTGTAAAATATAAAGAGTGCAATAGAGCTCGTAAGCAACTTAATCTGAGTAAAGCTAGCATGTGCGATGATCATCAAAAGGATCTAGCACAACTCTTAAAATTTATTAGATTAACTTCAAATGGTGAATTCAAACCGTTGAAACCCAACTACTTTATAAGTGATGCGTGTACATGTTGTTGACTGTATGCAATCTTCTAATACTTTGTTTGACTAAATTTGCAAAACATACATTAATTGAATTTAACCATCTACATAATTGAGTGAGTTTGCAGGTTCAAGGTTTTAATTACAAGATTTATAATGAACAACCAAAGATAGGTTCATGGCTTTAATTATAAGATTTATAATAAAAAACCAAGGTTCATGAAGTGCTAATTACAAGATTCATTTAAAGAACCTAAAAAGTGAACACGACTTTACGAAGCTATAGATTTGTAATAATTAAGTAGTTAAGTAAAATATATTTGAGGATTATTGATTTCTGGAGTATCCGTTTTGAACGGACCAAATCGTATGGAACGAATTAAACCGAAACAAGACAGTTCTAGTTTGGTTCTGTCCAGAACGGATGACATCCATATGGAACACTTATCAAGTTTTGTGGAATAAATTGTACTAACCATCCTGAACGGACATAAACGTCCAGAACGGTTAATATCAATTTAAATTAAAATTGCAAAAAACCCTAATTTCAATATTCGTACACTCCGTTATAACGGATCACTTCCGTTAGAACGAATCTGGCAAATCTAAATTCTCCACTATAAAAAGAGTTATCCCACTTCAGATTTGTCAAGCTAGCCGCCTTTCACATTCAAAAAACATTTATTGTGTAACTCTTGAAAGCTTTCATTGTTGAGTAAGCTTAAACTTCAATATCTTCTCAATACTCTCAAATCCACTCGACTTATCTTTTAGGGGATATAGTTTAGTGTCTAGAATTTAAATTTAAAGCTTTTCCATCATGGCTAGTGCATCCTACTTGTAAGGTGCGAAGGGGTACGCTCGAGCGTTTCCACTCATATATATCCATAGCTGTGTGATGATCCCAATGGATTCTCCAGCTCGAGCTTCTAGGCTCACCTTGTACACGAGTGATAAGTCTCAATTATATATACTTTTGATTAGAGTTTAACCTCAAAAACTAAGTCATTTTCCTTGTAATTTAGTGTAATTTTATGTTAAAATATGCCAAGAACTAAGTTACTGTCAAAGTATATTTAAATTACAAGAAATTCAGCAAATTGTAAACCTTCTTGCAAGCTTTTCGAAAAGTGGTAGAACACTAAAAACGGAGTTACGGGTGATGATCTATGTCCGTTTGAAGTTCAGTTCACAGAAAATCTCCGATTTGGGTGAATCAAAGCTTGACAGAACCAAGATAAAAATATCTACAACTTTCATGAAAGAAACAAATCCAAATTTGGAATGTAGAATTTTGTGCAGCCGCACCAATGGCTGCACCAGCCTAGATTTGGACAGATTTTATTGTCATATTGACGAGATCTTACCAATTCGTTTTCTAATTGCTTTGTTTTGTTTCCCAAGCCAAGAGAGCTTCCATGTAAGATCCAAAAGCGTAAAAGAAGGAAATTTCAGTTTGTGCGGCCACACTAGGCCGTACGAAAGGCCGTACCAATGTGCTTTATTGTCAAAACTTGACCGTATGGAAGGACGCACCCATGCTGCAAAAATTGCTATAAAACATGAGGCAACATGAAGGAGAATTCATCTTAGATTTATCTTTTATTCCATCTTTTATTCATTCTTGGCTTGATCTAATTTTCTCTGCATACTTCTACCTTTTCCAAGTGAATCAAAGCGATTGAAGCGGATGATTGAAGGTTGCTAGAGCAGAACATCGTGAAGACAAGGGTAGTAAGCGAGGAGATTAGTGTAGTCTATTTTCTTTTATTGTTTTTCTTAATTTTTATCATGTCTACTCTTGTATTTTTTTTTATATTAGCGCATCCATGAGGGGCTAGATTTTCTCTCTAGGGGCTTAGGCTTTAAGCATAAACTTGGATTAAAATCTATCTTACTTGGATAGTTTTATTTATGATGATTGTTTGCTTACATGATTGTTCCTATTGATTTTATTATTCATGCGATTGCATGATTTGTGTTGCTTGATAATTAGTATTCCGCTTAGGTCTAAACAACTTGAGTAGATTTGGATCAAAAATTGATGGTACAAAATTATATACATGAATACCTTAGGATTTGAGATTAGAAATAATCAAATCTAATTCTTAGTCCGGAACCACAAGAAACAAAGGTTGAATTGAGGTGAATGACTTAATTGTAAAGCCTCAAATTTTGATTGGGACCCTTAGAATTGAACCAAATATTGTATGAAGAACTTAATCGTGAAGTATCAGTATTCATGTATAAACTAGGCTAACCTATGCTTATAGTCTAGATCGCTAGGGTGAATGACTTAATCGTGAATTAGGCACGTCATTAATTCACGAAAGTGACCCTTAATGATATTTTAGGCTTAGAAACCCCATCAATGCAAACATGAATTTAGAAACCAAATAAGTGTGAATTTGACCAAGTGATTGTATGCCAATAGCCCCTAGACTTCTCTCTATTGATTACACAAGAAAAATCTTTTTTTATTTGTTTGTTTTAGTTAAAACTCTCGTTCGGATATTGAACCCAACTAAACCAATTTGCAACAAATCTCCCCTATTTACTTTATTTGCACCTTTTAGAATTTTAATTAATTTAGTACAAAGTAATATTTCCCGTTATCTTTGGATCGATACCTGTTTTACTACAAGGATATGTTGTATGCTTGCAACCGACCTATCATTGTGTACTAAGATTTTATAAATTTGAAAGTAAAAAAGTTTATCCAATTGACATAAAATCCAATACCTAAATTACACAACAACGAGTTAGGCCGTGACTTTCCATCACTGTTTGGCTCATGTGTCACGAGTTGTATCATTTCTTTTTGGGTAATAGGAAAGGAACGCCGACGAGGTTGCTCTACCCCAGAGACGTAGGTATTTTACGCTGAACTCCATTATCATCTTGCGTGTCAATTTTCTCTAAACTCTACTCTATTTACTTTACTTGTACACGCTTGTTTGACTTGTTAGTTTAGATGATTTAACCAAAAAACGTCTAAGAGTCTTTAAGACTTCCTATTCACCAAAAAACATTTAATTTTTTTGAATTCATTTAGTACAAAGTCAAGCGGTCAAAAGAATGATGAAAACTGAATGCATCAAAATAGCTCATAAAATAACTTATAAAACTTCATTTTTTTACGCTTGACTTTGTCCAATGTATGATCTGAATCAAACAATTTATAATTTTAAATTTCATTCGAATCTCAAAACAAATCAAACAAATATCAGACTGAATTTAGTCTGGTGCCTATTTCAAACCCCCCGCTCTCTCAAAAGGCAGTACATAATCGGATGAAAATATTTAAATTTGTGGACAGACGGCTCTATTTGCTCTCAAAAGTTTCTCTTTTTATTTTTTCCCAGTGGCGTATAATATTTTATTCTAAAGAGAATGTATAATGTTGTTAGTTGATGGTCCATACCAACTTTTGATTTCTAGGATTACAATACTAAACCCCATCTAGGGCTACGTATGTATACCAAACCACTTTAGTCGCAATAATACGACATTATTCCTGTTTAATAATTAAAGCCACTACACTATGCCTAAGCAATCCGTTTTTTGCAACTTTTCATGCCATAAATTTGGTGCATTTAGGGCCCGCATGAGATGAAGCGAAAAATTATAGATATATAAATTTTGTGTATTTAGGACTCATATGTCACATCGAGCATGTTTCTTTTTACATAATTGTGTTTTTCTTTACTTTTCTTTTCATTTATTTCAATAAAAATTTATGTGTTTTCAACTTTTCATACCTTTTTTTAGTTAAAATAGATGTACTAGATGTGTCTGGAGTACAAATTAATAAACTTTCAAAGTAATCGAAAGCAAAATATTTAATACAAATTGTTTTATTTAAAATTTTTTTTTATTAAGAAATATCTCTTCGTGGAAAGAAGTCTGAAAAATAGTTGTGTTTATAATATATTTAAACAATCCTTTTCTGTGTGAAGTGAGAGAGGGTGATGTAAATAGAGTTGGTTAGCATTGTTTTTCTCCCTCACGAGAAATAAACAAGTCTGTTTGATTTTCTCCTTCTTTCACCTGGTTTGTCGTACATGTCACCCCCTAGTGAAAAAGCTCTCAAATTTTTATTTATAACATTTTTCCAAAAAAAATTTCTAATTCTGGTCAGGCGGCACTGGTGATTTGTGGTCTCAAATGCTGGGATCCGCACAATGCCGATGCGGCCCCAGCCAGTGGGCCGCACAATGCCATTGAGGCTCCAGTTTTTTTTTTTATCAGAAAGGTTTTTTATTTGTTTTGGTTTTTGTTTTTTAAATTGTTTTATTTGTTTTGGTTTTTGTTTTAAATGTCGTTTAATCTGAAAATATTTTTCGTTTGTCGGATCAAATATAAAGAAGCCATAATAATCTAAAAATAATATAAAGAAACCAACAATAGAACAATATAATGCTAATAGTCTCACGAGTACAATAAAAATATGTCTAATAAACCTAAAATAAACAATATTCTTACGAATACAATTAAAACATTGATTTAGCTATTAGATAAACATCCAATCCATTGATTGCCTCTCAACTTGCAAATTTACAAACAAATAGTGACTGTTAAGTCTGATTGTTTCAATAATTTTTTAAAAGTTGAAATTGAATAGTAAAAAAAATTAACTACCTCGTGCATTACAAGCAGCTCTGTTCTGTCTTTCCTACGTATCTTGGCCGGCTTGGTGTCCTCTTCTTCTATTATTTAGTACGTCCATTCATTGCAGAATCATGTTGTGTCGTCTTCTACCCAAAGTAACATTTTTGTTTCTGGAACAAGGACAGGGCCCTCGTGTTCAGGCCATTCTAACTGATTTTCATACACATGTCATTCATCTCTCTATGTGTTGATCAGTGTCTAGATGTGGTAGTAATGACTTACAAAGCTGCTAGGGCGATGCCTCGGAGGTGGCACACGGACAAAACATGAGAACACGGTATTATGTCTAATTGAGGCTTCTAGCACGTGCATTCCACTGTGTTATCATCCCTGATGACCACCGTGCATTTGAAATTGGCCTTGGTAAACCGGTTAGAATTGTCAGGCAGAAAAGTGTGAACTCTTTCTTGTGTGGAGGTTACCTCGAACTCGTTGTAGTTGCTAAACCCCCCAAGCAGCTTCATAGTATTAGACATCTCAAACCATTTGTTAATAAGCTATGAACAATTAAAAAAATGAAGAATTGAATTTTTTTTAAATGAAGTTAATAAAAATAGATGAAGAAAAAACAAAAATTAAAAATACCTTATGCACACGACACGAGAACTGTTGACCTTGTCTGGCTTCAAATTCCGCTTTAGCCCTCCTTTGCGCAAATCATGTGAGACATTTGTAAAATGTGTCTTCAATTATTGCTGCCACCTGTAACTTACGAGATGACCTAAAAATATTATTTAGCGACTCGGAACCGTTTGTAGTCATAATTCCCCAATGGTAACCACCGTCCAGCGCTTGGAATATCTTCCATGATTTTAGACACTCGTTCTCATCTTGATCTAAATACTTACCCGTACCGTCCAGCCAATTGAGAGACATACATCCCCCATTGCTTGCATTCCTTGCTCGTATTTCCTCATCTTCCTCTTAGCCACACATATCCTAAAAAACTTGATTGCCGCCTTACTACAACTGTTCTTCTTCATGTTCTCGGCTTTGTGAGTAGCACAAAGACGGTGAACATATTGATCCTCATCCTCATCGTTCCACCCCATATCATCTTGTCTGAACATCTTTTTGATACCATTTCCCCTATCGGTGATGACACACATGAATCTGGAGCGAATTATGTTTCGTCGCAACCATTGTATGAACCACGCACAATCTTCGAAGCTCTCTGACTTACCAGTGCAAAAGTCAATGGAAGAAGCTGGTTTTCTTCATCGTACCCTGTTGCAATCAACAATTTACCTATATTAAACCATCAATCAATTAAAACAATCAAATTAATTAAAAAAATTAAATTAAATTAATTAAATAAATCAAATAATTAATTAATTACCTTTGTACCGGCCTGACAGGAAACAAGCATCAACGGTGATGACTGGTCTGAGGTGTTGAAAAGCAGCTATGCACGGTCCAAATGCCCAAGCCGCCCTATGAAAATACTTGTATGGTCCAGGTTTACCGGTGGGAAATGAGGTCACCTCAAACAATGTTTCTGTCATTAATTTAAAAAAAATAAGTTCAATTGTTGATTTTGTTACAATGACGTAAAAATAGAAGGAACAATATAGTACCTGGATTTTTTCTCTTGATTGCCTCCAACAACGGAACTATAAGAGCGTATGACCCCTCCCAACTACCAAATTGGCAGGCAATTGCCAACTCACGGCCACGCCACAGTTTGTTTGATGCTGGTATCTAACTGTTGTATCTTTCAGCAACAACGATCCTGACAGCTTGGATACTCAAATCAATATTGTTTCTTACGTGAGTCGATATGCAATTGGAGACCATACTAGCCGACAACTGTGCATGATCTATTCTTGTTGCATCCGCGTGACAAGAATGTTTTGTTGGGCACTTGGAGACACGCTATTGTGTACCGTAACTAGTGGCACTAGTGAATATGTATTAGCCACATCTATTGTCCTTGCAGTTGAACCTCATTCTGGTCGTGTCACTGTGCGTATTCCTTACTTTGTTGCAAAGTATGTGAAACCTGACAATTGCGCTCTTCTTTTGCTCCTTTGAGTATTATGTTTGTCCCTCTGACAATTCATTCTCATACTCTGCTGCCCTTCCAAACAAACTCGTATTTGCTTCCTGAAACCCTGATGTGTCATTGAAAGCCGAAACCGGGTGCTCAAACCCGCGATCCATTATCTGAAACCCGCGATCCATCCTGAAAAACCTTTGTCCAAGCACAAGCCTGGTATCTTCCTGGTCACTCTGATCGCTCATACCCTCAGGATCAACATCACCCCAATTTTCCTCTGCCTCTTCTAATTCCGGATCCACTGTTTCATCAGTTTCATCCGGATCACAAGATTGACCCCAAGTAGCGGTCCGACTAGTAGAAGGCTGGTCAATCCGGGTGGGGCCCGACGGGGGGGGCGACTAATGGACGGTCGGTCCCTCTGAACTGGGGCCCGACTGCTACACGGTTGGTCAATTTGGACAGGGGACAGACTTGAGCCAGATGAGTTAACCCGACTACAGCCCTGGATTAACCTCATAATTGGGTTGGTACGCCGGACTCGGGTAACCTCCATATATAGGTCAATTATCTTGTATGCACCCCCAGAAAAACTCATGGTTTGGTTGTACAATACCTGCCATACTCCATCATTCTGAACTGGAAAGAGTTGGAACCAGGTTTGTGTTGAACTAGTGGGTATGCTAATTTTGGCCTGAATATTAATGTCATACTGACCATGATTCAATCTCAAACTCTGACAGATACCCAATTTAATCTCCACATAATCAGTACCCGGTAATACCGGAATCATAGTAACAGGCCCGATACTATAATAAACCTCATTAGGGCCTGTTAAAACATCACCACCAGTATAAATGAATACCATAAGAGCCATTTTGAATCCAATACACAAGAAACCTAAAATTAAAAATTAACTAAATTAATTATTAACCTATTGAAAAATTAAAAAATTGAAAAATAAAGACAAAAAAACTTACAGATCAGCTCTTGTTCAGGAGAGATATTTGGTGATTGTGAGAAATGAATTTCTCTCTCTGGATAACAATAAAGAAACAGGGGCAACAGGGGCATTGTGCGCCCCTCTGGCTAGGGCCGCATCGGCATTGTGCGAACCCCAGTATTTGGGCCACTGATTACCGGTGCGATCTGAGTAGAATTAGAAAAATCCAAAAATAAGAGTGTTTTGGTTTATTTTTATTTTTAATAAATGTTATAAATAAAAATTTCGGGAAAAAGCTACTGGTTATTTCTCCATCAATTGGGTCCCACTCCCCCATGCATCCCGGTAAAGCGAAGAACATTTCCATGTAAAATTGCGTAATCTTTCCGTGCATAAATCTAATGATAAATCCCTTTTTCTTTTCAGAAGCTCATCATTTTCATATTCCGCGCTGACGTCACTCCACGTGGCACATTACAATTGGCCTACAACTAAAGATGGTACTTAATGGTAACAGTGAAATTAAGAGTACAGCAAATTGGTGAATAAATCTATTTTTTTTTTTTCAAACAGGTGGAGTATCTCTTTGTTAGCTTCCATCATTTTTCTATAATAAACAGTCCAGTTTCATTTCTCCAATAAAATTGCATATTTTGTATGAATAGGACCTAAGTACCAAACTACTTTGGATCGAACTGGATGAACCGAAGTTTTAAAATAAGAAAACATTTGTGCTATATCTGATCGGATACAATGAGATCTGAGTCGTCAGTTTTAACTCGATACAAAACTCAATACGGACCTCTTATATCTATAATAGGCACCGCATTCCTCATTACCTGACTAGGAGTATTGCCTGAGTCAGGTACATGAGTGGATACAGACTCGCAGTACGTGTAATCCCAATCATAATTGATATGTATACATCACCATCATGATTCATGGCATTGTAGCTACCAAAATTGAAACGTTCAATGCATTACCTATATAATATTTTTTTTTATAATACTTCAAAAATAAAAATAATGAAATTAGATAGGTAATTAATATTCCTTGACATGGTGTCTTTGTATTGTGCATACAAAAAGATGTTTAAAAAACTTAATTCCCTTAAATTTTCGAAACTAATCAACTTCTATAAACATCTAAATTCTAAATTTTCAGTCTCTCAATAAAGTATTGCATCTTTTTTTCGTAAATTGCCAATAAATTGTTGAGTTTATCAAGATTTTTTTCATCCAATAGAATGTGAAAGACTAGATTAATGAAGATTTATGTCTACTTGTTCATATTCCCATATAAAAAAAAAACAACATAAATAACTACTGACTAGACATTATAGCCCTTAAAAAAATTATAATGTTTGAAATTCAATTTTTACACATGTAATATACAATGCTCTCCATTTGAAAAGTTGTATGTTCGAAATTCAAATGAAAAATCCAATGTTCTAAATAGCGCGCTATAGCGTTTTTGGACCACAGAAGCTATGACGCTTTTGCAGTGCAGTCCATGATAAGGTTCGAAATAGCGCGCTATAGCATTTTTTCAGCTGTTCCGCTATGACGCGATAAACGCTATTCAAAACCTTTGGAAAAATCTATTGTAAATATTATACACAGTTAGGTAACTTGAGCCCCAATCTTTTTTTTTTGAAAAAAAGTTCAATATTTACACTGATTATAAAACCGGAGAACTTTAGCTTTCTCATACTTTAAAAAAAAAAAAAAAAAAATCTCGAAAACTCTATCTTTTCAACTGTTTTTATTTAAAATACACAGATCAGATCAATCCTGTTTAAAATTTAAAGATTTTTTCTTTTTATATATAAATTTAGTTTGTTGGTTCAATGGTACGGTCCAATCCGAAATGATAACACCTTGTAATTCCTTTATAGGTAAATAGTTTAATATCAATCCAATCACAACTTCGATGACGCGAGGTGCATATTTGGTACTCAACAAAAAACAAAAAAAAAACTGAAATGAAAGCTACTTATTCACGCATTTATTAACAACTATCATCCAAAAAAGATTAGTTATCATACATTGCATTGGTTCGCCGTAAAATCCAGATGCATCAGGCTCCTTTCACTAACCTTTGTCACACTTTTGTTGTTTTTTATTTAACTTGTGACATAGAAATCTACAAAATGTACAAAATGTCAAACAGAAAAACGGGTGGTGGTTACCCACTGACAGCGACCCACCTTACTATAATAAGAAATGAGTGAGGCTAAGGTACTATGAATAGCACAGATTGGTCCGTGCTACGGCTTAATATTTGAGTTTTTAAAATTCTAACGGTCGATCCGAACCGTTCAACATGATTATAAAATGAATATGTACTTCCAAACCAAATTTTACATTTTTTCAAATTTTTTTACTATTTTTTTAGATAGATAGAAAATCACTGTTTTTGGATGGTCCAGAATTTCCAGATAAACTGATTTTCTACCTATCTAAAAAAATAGTAAAAAAGTTCGAAAAAATGTAAACTTTGGTTTGCAAGTACATATTCATTTTATAATCATGTTGAACGGTTCAGATCGACCGTTAGGATTTTGAAAACTCAAATATTGAGCCATAGCACGGACCAATCTGTGCTATGCATAGTACCGTAGCCTCACTCATAAGAAATTTTATTACTCTTCAAAAAATCTCAAAATTATATATTCCTCCTTCTAAGAGCCATATATCACATGAGGAGGGTTCAAATGCATCATAATTTTGTGCTTCAATATGCTCTACATCCTTTACCGAAATTTTTAAATATAGCACAGATCCAAAAAAAATAAACCAAAACGGCACCGTTTGGTCGGAATTCCAAATTTAGCACGGCCGCAGATCAGCTGAGCGGCCCCTGAAATGGGGCCGCATATTGGCTGAGCGGCCCCCCCTTTTTTTTTAATATCGGAATCCTGTTATTTTTTTGGTGATTGTGTTATAAAAATAATTGTATTTGTGTTGTAGTTTGAAATGTTGTTTAAATTTATGTATTTTGTTGCAAGTTATTTTAGAAATGTCGTTCGTTTGAAATATTTTATATATGTCGTGTGGTTCAAATATTTTTTTTGTACGAGGAGATAGTGATATAATGAACAAAATAAATAAATAACCAAAACAAATAACAAACTAACAAAAAAAATAAGAGACATAATATAACAAATAAGTCCAGTATCTGACATAGTCTACGAATATAATTAAAACTAAATAAACATCCAGTCCATTGGTACGGCTCTCAGCCTACGAATATAATTAACTACCTCGTGCATCTCGAGCAGCTCTGTTCTGTCTTTCCATTGTATCTCGGCCGGCTTGGTGTCCTCTTCTCCTATGATGTAGTACATCCATCCACATCGGAATCCTGTTGTGTTTTCTTCTGCCCAAAGCAATATTTTTATCTTCTGGAACAAGTACAGGGCCCTCGTTTGCAGGCCATTCCGACTGATTTTCATAGACATGCCATTCAGCACTCCATGCGTTGATCAGTGTCCGGATGTGGTAGTAGTGACTAACAAAGCAGCCAGGGTCGATGCCTCGGAGACGGCACACAGACACAACATGAGAACACGGTATTCTGTCCAATTGAGGCTTTTGGCATGTGCATTACACCGTGTGATCATCCCTGATGTGAACCGTGTATTTGAAATTAGCCTTGGTAAACCGGCCAGAATCGTCAGGTATGTAAGAGTGAACTCTCTCTTGTGTAGAGGTTACCTCGAACTCGTTGTTGTGGCCAAACCCCCCAAGCGTCTTCATAGTATTGGACCTCTCGAACCGATGGTTAATAAGCTAAGAAAAATTAAAAAATAATGAAGAAGTCAGATCTTTTTAACAATGTTACTAAAAAATTATGAAGAAAAAACTATAAATAAAAGTACCTCATGCACACGACACGAGAACTGTTGACCATGACTGGCTTCATTTAGCGCTTTGGCCCTCCTTTGCGCAAACCATGTGAGACATTTGTAAAATGTGTCTTCAATTATTGCTGCCACCGGTAACCTACGAGATGACCTGAAAACATTATTTAGCGACTCGGAACCGTTTGTAGTCATAATTCTCCAACGGTAACCGCCGTCCAGTGCTTGGAATATCTTCCATGGTTTCGGACACTCATTCTCATCTTGATCCAAATACTTACCCACACCGTCCAGCCAATTGAGAGCGCGGTCACATACATCCCCCATTGCTTGCATTCCTTGCTCGTATCTCCTCATCTTTCTCTTAGCCACACACATCCTAAAAAACTTGATTGCCGCCTCACTACAACCGTTCTTCTTCATGTTCTCGGCTATGTGAGTAGCACAAAGACGGTGAACACATTGATCCTCATCCTCATCGTTCCACCCCAAATCATCTTGTCTGAACACCTTCTTTATACCTTTGCCCCTATCAGTTATTACACACATGAATCTGGAGCGAATTACATTGCGGCGCAACCATTTCATGAACCACGCACAATCTTCGAAACTCTCTGATTCTACCAGTGAAAAAGCCAACGGGAGAAGCTGGTTTTCTGCATCGTACCCGGTTGCAATCAACAACTTGCCTGTATTAAAATAATCAAATTAAGTAAAGATAAAAAAATCAAATTAAGTAAAGATAAAAAAATCAAATTAAGTAAAGATAAAAAAAAAATAGTTACCTTTGTACCGGCCTGACAGAAAACATGCATCAACGGTGATGACTGGTCTGATGTGTTGAAAAGCTGCAATGCACGGTCCAAATGCCCAAGCCGCCCTATGGAAATACCTCCATGGTCCTGGTTCACCAGTGGGAAATAAGGTCACCTCAAACAATGTTTCTGTCAATAAATTAAAAAAATAAGTTCAATTGTTGATTTTATTACAATGACGTAAAAAAATAAGTGCCAATTTAGTACCTGGGTTCTTTCTCTTGATTGCCTCCAACAACGGAACTATAAGAGAGTACGACCCCTCCCAACTACCAAACTGGCGGGCAATTGCCAACTCACTGCCACGCCACAGTTTGTTGTACGCCGGTATCTGACCGTTGTATCTTTCAGCAACAGCGATCCTTACTGTGTTGATACTCAAATCAACGTCGTTCCTCATGTGAGCCGATATGCAATCGGCAACCATACTAGCCGACAACTGTGCATGATCAATTCTTGTCGCATCCGCGTGACATGAATGTTGTGTTGGGCACTTCGAAATACGCCATTGTGTACCGTAACCAGTGGCCTTTGCGAGTATGTACCAGCCACACCTACTGTCACTGCACTTGAACCTCATTCTGGTGGTATTACTGTGCGTATTCCTTATCTCTTTGTTGCAAACTATGTGAAACCTGGCAATTGCGCTCTTCATGGCCTCTTTTGAGTCATATATTTGACCCTCAGACAGTTCATTCTCAAACACTTCCCTCCTTCCAAACAAACTCGAATTTGCGGGCTGAAACCCTGATGTGTCATTGAAAGCCGAACACGGGTGCTGAAACCCGCGATCCATTATCCGAAAACCGCTATCCATTACGAAAGTCCTCGGCCGTCCAAGCACAGGCCCGGTATCTTCCTCGTCACTATGATCGCCCGTACCATCAGGATTTTCATCACCCCAATTTTCCTCTGCCTCTTGTAATTCTGAATCATCTGATTCAGCACTTTCATCTGGATCACAAGATTGACCCCAATGAGAGCTCCGACTAGATGAAGGCTGGTCGGTCCGGGTGGGGGCCCGACGGGAGGGCCGACTACTGGACGGTCGATCTCTCTGAACTGGGGCTCGACTACTGGACGGTTGGTCAATTTGGACAGGGGACGGACTAGAGCCGGATGAGTTACCCCGACTCTGACCCTGAATTAACCTCATAGCTGGGTTGGTACGCCGGACTCTAGTAACCTCAACATATAGGTCAATTATCTTGTATGTACCCCCAGAAAAACTCATAGTTTGGTTGTACAATACCTGCCAGACTCCCTCATTCTGGATTGGAAAGAGTTGGAACCAGGTTTGTGCTGAATTAGTCGGCATACTAATCTTGGCCTCAATTTTAAGGTCATACTGGCCCTGATCCAATCCCAAGTTCTGACATATACTCGATTTAAGCCCCACATAATTAGTACCCGGTAAAACCGGAATCACAGTAACAGGTCTGATACTATAATAAACCCCATTAGGACCTGTTAGAACATCACCACCAGTATAAATTGATACCATAAGAGCCATTTTGAATCCAATACACAAGAAACCTAAAATTAAAAATTAACTAAATTAATTATTAATCTACTGAAAATTAAAAAAAATGAAAAAAAAAGAGAGAAAAAAACTTACAGGAGAAGAAGCTCTTGTCCAGGAGAGAGAGGGGATCAGAGTGTGAAATGACTTTCTCTCTCCTGGATCGGATTAAGAAGGGAGGGGGCCGCTCAGCCAATATGCGGCCCCATTTCAGAAATGGAGCCGCTCAGCTGATCTGCGGCCGTGCTAAATTTGGAATTCCGGCCAAACGGTGCCGTTTTGGTTTATTTTTTTTGGATCTGTGCTATATTTAAAAATTTCGGCATCCTTTATCTCCATTTTTAAATTCCGAACAGTCAATACGAACCGCTCAACATGATTTTCATAATAAAATATGCTTGGAGACCAAATTTTATATTTTTTAGAATTTTTTAACTACTTTTTTAGATAGGTACAAAATCACTGTTTTAAGGAGATTCTGGACCATTCGAAAAGTGATATTGTACCTATGTAAAAAAATAGTAAAAAAATATAAAAAATATAAAATTTGGTCTCCAAGAATATATATTTTTTTTAAATCATGTTGAGCGGTTCGGATCGACTGTTTGGACTTTGAAAACGGCGATGAAGGATGTAGTGCATATTGGAGTACAAAATCATGGTGCATTTGAATTCTCCTCATATCACATAATCCTTTTAAATTTCAAAAACTCGCCAATTTATTCAATTACACATCTTATATATATTTGTTATTTTTTTAATAAAAGATAAAATGGAATTCTTTTGTAAATTTAAAACAAGTCTTAATTAAAAAAATACAATAAAATAGATAAATTTGTGAATTTTTAATATTTAGAAGGTTGAACACATATTATGAATTTGAGAAGAAAATACTTAATTTTGAAATTTATGAGGGGTATACATGAAATCGCTCCTAATATAATTATATAAGCATTAGCAAGCATACTTCTTAAACAAAAGCAGCATTATTAAACGGTAACATAGCTCCTCTTTGTTCTCTAATTAATCCATCCCTTCTCTCTTCCATCTCAATCATTTTCATTTCTATTTTGCCTCCTTGAAAGAAAGAAAAAAGGAGGAAGAGGAGAAGAGCAAATGGGGAATTGTCAAGCGGCAGAGGTGGCTACTGTAGTGGTACAGCATCCGGGAGGGAAGGTAGAGAGGCTGTACTGGTCAACGAGTGCTGCTGAGGTCATGAGAAACAACCCCGGCCACTATGTCGCTCTCGTGACGCTGCGTGTGGTCGAGAGTGACGGCTCGGGAGGGAAACAGGTGAGGTTAACCAGGGTTAAGTTGCTCAAACCAAGAGACACTCTCTTGCCTGGTCAAGTCTACCGCCTCATCACCTCTCAAGGTAACAACAACTTGAATTTTGCTTGAATTTTAATCAACACAGCTTCAATTTTGCCTTTTTCTAATTGTGCTCTGTGGATTATAAAAATTAATGCAGAGGTAACAAAGGCTCTTCGAGAGAGGAAGCACGAGAAATTGAAGAAGCTGGATCGACCAGAGTACATCACAAAAGGCGAAGGCACTGTAAATAACAAAGAAGGATGGACCGATTCAGAAAATCGCGATCAGGTAACTATTATCAATTAATGCCATGTTAATTAATTAGTTGGCACACAACAAGTGCATGTTATTGGAATAGTATATATATAGTGCATTAAGTAATAATCTAATGAAGAGTCATATGCAAAATATAATTTCTACAGTACACACAAAAGAATAGTTAATCATTCTGGTTAGGGTATTTTGTGTATAATTTAATTAGCTGGTGTAGCGTTATGACTCCAAATTATAGAAAAATAATGTAGATTCCTTAGGTGTTGTAGTGAATATCCTAATGTGCAATTCTACTTTCTTTTAGTTTTTTAATCTCTCTTTCTATAATTTTTTAATAGACCATGATTAGCAGCTTTTAATAAAAAAAGCAAAATTTCATTTGACTGACTGCAATTCAGCTATTTAGTTATTACTGTCTTAGATTTTTAATCCACAAAATTTGTTGTATTTAAATCTGTTACTTACTAAAGTTAATTGGTACAGTACCAAACCGGTACACCAAGACCGTCCAGCCAATAGGGTTGCAAAATCCTATGAAATTGATTGTACTATAAATAGAAAGAAAATATCAGTTTGTTTTTGTTTTAATAACTCATCTGTATTAACATTTCATTAAATTATTTTTGTTATAGGAAGAGAGACTTGGGCAGACAAGTACCGGTACCGGTACCAGTACACAGAGAAGCAGACAGAACTGGCAGCCGTCGTTGCAAAGCATCGATGAAGTGGGAACTTAAGAACCTAATTCAGCAATCAACTCTTTTTTTCCTTTCCCCCCCCTTCTTTATGTTTTGTTTTGTTTCTGGTAAGGATATCGGGATATCGGGCATGGGTACAATATAAAACTGGTATAAGGAGTGCTCATGAACACAACTGGTATAACATGAGTAAGGTGTTCCATAGGAAATTAGTATTGATTAGCTTGTACATTTCCTTCCTTTTGTTGTTTTTTTAATTGTATTTTAGATTTTTTTTTTTTTTTTTTAGTGAACCCTCTATGTCCCAAGATTGGAGTAGAGAGTTCGCAATAATTTAAGGCCATTGACAATGTATTAATTAATAGCCTAAAAAAACATATACATACCATTTTTCTTTCTTTCTTTTATTACATCCTTAGGTAAACTAATGGGACATTAGGAATCAGTGAAAACAAAATTAGTTAATCAGCAAAGATAAAAATAAAGGGACATGCAATCACAACAATACACTGCAAAATATAACAGATTTTGTACCAAGGTGTTCTCCTGATACCATGCTGAATATTATGTTTCCCAAATAAATTTGGAAAAAAAAAAAAATAGACATAAATGTAGAACAATAAAAAATTGATTATTGTTCATCTACCTATAACACAAAACTAATGTAAAAAGGAAAATTGAAATTAAAAAAAAAAACAGAGAAAAAAGGAATATATGAGCACACAAACGTGAGAGGTTTCCCATAGAAAGAACCGCCTGGAAACATGCCAAATCTGGTTCTGGATCAAATCCCAAGGGACAAATTGGGGGTTGAGGTGGACCTTTCAAGGTGACAGACTCTCTCTATATATATATATATACTTTGGTACTATATATATTTATGATACTGAGTCTAAGTTCAAAACGGATTAGCTGGGATTAGGTGGTCCGAGACAATTTTTGGCTTCATAATTAGGCCTTAATGAGCTCATGTGAACTCTGTCGTTTTCTTCTTACCTCTACAATATGAAAACCATGGCGTATTAAAGTTGACATAAATTAGATAAATTGTTTTGGGTGGGATTTATTAATAGTTAATTAATTTGGATATTTTTATAATTGTATATATAAAATGACGTAATTTGCTATGAGTGTTATAGTTTATCAAATTACCTTAAATTTGCAACGATTTATATTTCACAGTACCTGAATTGCATGAAATTTGAATATTTGATACACATTTAATTAATAAAATATCCCTTATTTTTTAATGTTGAATTTGTTTAATTTGATTCGGAAATAATTGTCAGATTATTAAGTTGTTGGTTGGGATCCAAACCAATTATTTGATAATGATTGCCATTTGATTTGAATCTCAAATGGCATTATTGGGTTTCATCATGCATTTTATGGTTACAGGCCCAAAATCAGGCTTTTACTTGGGCCATACATAATTCTTTCGTAACATTGGGCTGGATTCCTTGATCCAAATTGCAACTGTTGGTATTTGGTAATATCTTTCTCGCATTATGTAATGAAGGTTTTTTATTTTATTTGATTGTGGTCTTGTGGAGGCGTAGGCGGCTGGAGGCAGCGAAGGTACCGTATAATGATGGCTGTGTTGAGTGTTCCCTGTTCTGAGTGGATTATACAATAATGACATATGATATGCGCATAGGTCCCCAAGCTATTAAAAAATTATTTTGTCAACTTTTCTGACAGCAAATGAGTACTGCATTGCATTTTATTTCACTTGTCAGAGCAGGCTGATTCATAGCATTATTTGTTCATCACCTCCAAATATACACCATCATATAAATCATACCATAGTAGATTGCAATTTCTGAGGGCTATGATTATGGATTTGAATAAGCATAAATATTGGATTACTCCATGTTGAGTTGGCATAATCAGTACCGGGACCCACACTTCAGGCTCCAGTAATTAATCAAAAGCAATGTGGATAATAGCTTTTTAGCAGGAAATCATGTTTCATTGCACATGCTTGGTTTACTGATTACCAAAACAGCAACACATTTTTGCTTCCCTTTACTGCCTTTGAAAGGGAAAAAATAAATGAGAAGGGAAAAGAAAGGAGAGAATTTTTTTTGGAGGGCCAGTGTCAGACATGCTGCTACAAAGTTGACTCTAAAAGGAGAAAAGATACATGGTAGGGGAAGTGGGGAACTGTACCAACCAGAGATTGGGAAGGTATGCGTGGTACTGGTACAGTCTGGTCTCAGAGCAACAAAAAGAGAACACCGTCCAGCCCCAAATATTCCTCCCCATCATTTCTAGCTTTTGACTCACTCACTCACTCACTCCATTATTTCATATCATATGCCCTTCATGCCCACGCCTGGCACCCCTCCTTCCTTATTTACTATGCAACTACTACTCTGCGACGGATTCTATAGCGAGCTAAGCTATCGATCAAATTATGATTCTCATATATGCATGGCAACATATATCAGTCCAGATGAGAATAATCAATCTTTGGTTAGTGACAATAATTGCCATATATTCATGGCAATATATATCAGTTCAGATGAGAACCAGTCTTTGGTCTAGTAACAAAGTTAATGTTTTTCGTATGGAATGCCGCTGGTTTGAAATCTACATAAAAAGTCTCCTAAATAGTAAACATTTAGGTGGATTTAACCTCCAAAATTATTCAAAAATATATACCAGTTCGGATGAATTGGTACAGCAGAGATCAGACACAACAAAAGAGCAGCATGTATATTTGCACAGTGGTTATGGTCACTTGTTGCCACTGTGTGTGTGTGTGTGTGTGTGTATATATATAGAAAATAGGCAATAGGCCAATAGCCACGAAATTTTGCAAGGTTCGAGAGAAAAGAGAGGCGCCTCTTTCTCAGGCCGTGGGGTTGTTTTGTGAAGTGCTCTTTTTCTGAAAGATACAGATACCGACTACTCATTTTTTGGACTGATGATGATAAAAAGTGTTTCTGTCTTTTTTTTGTGCTTTGCTCATTCATTGGATTCCATTACTGGATGCGGATTGAGAAGAAAAACAATGGAGAGGCCGAGAGGGGTACAAATTAAAATAATGCAATCTGTGCGCTTCAGTGCACATATTTTGGTGATATTTGAGACAATCATTGTCGATGTCGTACCCTATATATCTTGGTACACTGATTATTCCAATCAGTGTTTTTTTAAATACGGTTTGTTCATGCATACAAAAAGATCACTACAATACTCCATATACGGTATGCGGCCGCATATATAGATTTAATGTGGAAGTACATATGTGGTTTTACTTTGAGTTGTTAAAAAAACATATAAGATAAAATAAATTTATAACACAAGAGTGTTCTAGCCTAGTGGTTTGTGCTCTTTGCCATACTCTCAAAGGTTATGTTCAATTTTCATTGCCATACTCTCAAAGGTTATGTTCAATTTTCATTGCCATACTCTCAAAGGTTATGTTCAATTTTCATCCAACGCATGAAATTTTTTGGATTTTTTTTTTTTCAAATTTTGAAGCAACTAGCAAACCCGCATGGACCGCATATTCAAATATGCATGAAAAAGACTGCATGACATTAAATATATGGCAGCCGACCGCATACGCATATGCATTCCATGTGGTCGCATTTAAAAACATTACTTCCAACAATAATACATATGACTTGTGAGCAGTCTTTAAATTTTGTACAACTGGTATCAAAGTATTTTAACAAGTCCACAAATAATATTGTTGAATTTTTTTTGGTCTAATTTTCTACAAGTACGATAATTGCATACTTTTAATAGATTAATATATCATATAAGCTAGTTAATGATTATAGTTATGTTCTCGATTTGTACTTGCTATAAAATACTTCCATGTTAATTCATGATCCACAACGAATGAAACACTTGTAAAAATTCTCGAATTCCTCTACTTAAATTGTAAAGCGTCCCCAGCATCTAAGCAATAAAATTAGGGGGTATCATGTTGCACAACTGGGTGCTCGGTTTTACAGCCGAAAATCCACCACCGAATTAAAAAGGTAGGAAAAGGTAAATTAATTAATTAATAGGTAATAACGGAATTGAAAAAAAAAAATAAACAAATTAGTTCCACTCAAAATAGCAGCCATATTATTCCGCCAAAAGAGCAAGTACGCCTACATACACACAGAGAGAGTTGAGCTATGGTGCATTGCAATATATATTATCTCTTATACATTAGACTATAAATTGTTAGTTTTGATTTCAAAATAACCGATCCAAACCGTTCAATTTGATATCCATATTAAGATGTATTTGGAAATCAAATTTTACATTTTTTGAAAATTGTTTGCTATTTTCTTAGAATTTTTGAAATTCATTGTTTTTCTATGGTCCATAAATTTTTGAAAAATAACGCAAAAAATTTAAAAAAATAGTAAAAAATTTCCAAAAAATATAAAATTTGGTCTTCAAGCACATATTGATATGGAGAACATGTTGAGCCCTTTAAATCAACTATTTGAACTTCAAATCCAACGGTTTGTAGTCCAATGTACAAGAGGACATATACATTGCAATGCACCATAGCCCAACTCATATATATATATATAGGAAAATGCTAAAATGAGCCGTGGAGTAAAACAAGTTTTTACTCCATGCCAAAAAATTTCCATTTTGAAAATCCAAACAACCGATCTAAACCGCTCAACATGATCTCCATATTGAAATGTGCTTGGAGGCCAAATTTTATATTTTTTTTTTGAATTTTTTTACTATTTATTAAGCCACTTTGAAAATCGATGATCCAATGGTCCAGAATTTTTTACTGTTTTCTACTGTTCATCCAGATTAGTGATTTTCAAAGTGGCTTAATAAATAGTATAAAAAATTCCAAAAAATGAAAAATTTGGTCTCCAAGCACATTTCAATATGGAGATCATGTTGAGCAGTTCGGATCGGTTGTTTGAATTTTCAAAATGAAAATATTGCGTGGAGTACAAAGTTGTTTTACTCCACGGCTCACCCTAGCCCATCCCATATATATATAATTTTTCTTGCTTGTTTTTCTTTCACAGTTTCACCATCTAACCATGTATCATTGTTCTAACGGTGATTGTGTTTGTATCAGAACATTATTATTTTTTTAAATATGAGACGAGAGACAGCTCACAAAATTGTCTCTGATCATTTGTGCTGAATTTACAACTTACGTTATGACAGCATGTATATTAGATAGATAGATATAGAGGTTGGCTAATATCAAAACGTTTGTTCCGGAGCGGTGGTGCAACCAATTAATTTTTGATTTTTAAAGTCTAAACGGTCGATCCAAACTGTTAGATGTGATATCTATATTAAAATGTTCTTAGAGACCAAATTTTATATTTTTTAGAATTTTTTTTACTATTTATTAAGCCAGTTTTAAAGTCGCTGATTTTAATAAACAGTGAAAAATTTCTGGATCATTGAAAACAACGATTATAAAACTGACTTAATATATAGTAAAAAATTTCAAAAAAATGTAAAATTTAATATCCAAGCACATTTTGTTATAGATTGAATGTTGAACGGTTTGGATCGACTGTTTAGACTTTGCAAATGTAAAAACCGAAATGTTTGTTCCATGGCCTAGGAACAAACGTTTTGATATATATATATGAGGAGGAGGGTTCAAATGCCTCCATTTTTCATGCCTCCATCATGCCTCCATTTTTTAAAACTTTAATAACTCAAAATTTAAAATTTAAAAGTCAAAATAAAACCGTTGGATATGATCTACATCACTTTATCTATCCACATGTAAAAAATTATGACATTTCAATTTTGTTTTGGTTGTCATCAAGAGCTTGTAAAAAACGTACTAATGTGGATA
This sequence comes from Carex kokanica, assembly GCA_025461125.1. Classification (NCBI taxonomy): domain Eukaryota; kingdom Viridiplantae; phylum Streptophyta; class Magnoliopsida; order Poales; family Cyperaceae; genus Carex; species Carex kokanica. Next base: position 337,401 of record JAJGRX010000406.1, read on the forward strand.
ATTTCTAGACGTTGATTTTTCAACTTATTGATTCACATAAAAACAAAATCAAAATGTGATAATTTTTTATGAGCACATAGATAAAATGATGTAGATCATATCCAACGGTTTTATTTTGACTTTTAAGTTTTAAATTTTGAGTTATTAATGTTTTTAAAAGTGGAGGCATGGTGGAGGCATGAAAAATGGAGGCATTTGAACCCTCCTCATATATGAGATAGGCTACCATGCTTTGCAAATTAAAGCACCTCTTGTGCTTTGCGCTCCTTTTTGGGTTTTCAAAATTCAAAATGTCGATCCGACCATTCAAGTTGTTCTCCATATTGAAATGTGCTTGGAAACCAAATTTTACATTTTTTGGAATTTTTTTACTATTTATTAAGCCACTTTGAAAATCGCTGATCCATTGGTCTAGAATTTTTCACTGTTTTGGAGCTGTGACCATTGGATCAGCGATTTTCAAAGTGGCTTAATAAATAGTAAAAAAATTCCAAAAAATGTAAAATTTGGTTTCCAAGCACATTTCAATATGGAGAACAACTTGAACTGTCGGATCGACATTTTGAATTTTGAAAACCCGAAAAGGAGCGCAAAGCACAAGAGGTGCTTTAATTTGCAAAGCATGGTAGCCTATCTCATATATATATATATATATATATATATATATAGAGTAGAACTAGGGTGCTCCTAAGCTCACCAAGCCCTTCCGTGAGCGCGACTCTAAAACCTATCGAATTGACTTCAAACGATATTTCTAAACCGTTAGATGTTCAATCTATATTAAAATGTGCTTGGAGACCAAATTTTACATTTTTTGAAATTTTTTTACTATTTTTTAAGATGGTTTGAAAATCGCTGTTTTTATTAAAATTCTGCACCATTGGAAAACAGCGATTTTCAAACCATCTTAATAAATAGTAAAAAAATTCCAAAAAATGTAAAATTTGGTCTCCAAGCACATTTTAATATAGATTGAACATCTAACGGTTTAGAAATGTCGTTTGAAGTCAATTCAATAGGTTTTAGAGTCGCGCTCACGGAAGGGCTTGATGAGCTTAGGAGCACCCTAGTTCTACTCATATATATATGTTATTATCATCCGTACTAACTAATTAATTTTCCTTGCCATCACATAATCATATGAATGAAAATTAAGTGATGTCCCTAGTTATCACGGAATCCATCCGAAGGTGATCTTAGCCTCTTAGGTAGGGGTGAAAACGGATCGGATACAGATCGGATAGTGGTAAAACCATATCCGTATCCGTTTTTATTTTTCGGATACGGATACAGATCGGATATCGGATATCCGTAGATATATACATAAATTTTGTCATAATATATATTATATTATATGGTATATATCTACTATTCGGATATGGATAATTAAAATGTAAAACCATATTCGTATCCGTGTCCGTACGGATATTCGGATATCGGATATCCGTATTTAATTTTTGGATACGGATCCGGATACGGTCGGATATTATCCGATCCGTTTTCACCCCTACTCTTAGGTCAAATTATTTCAGATTGACCGAGTTAAATTATTTCCGTCCGACTAGCTGGGTGTCTAATTTTGACTTTGTCGTCTAGAGACTTTACATTTGTACATAATGTCAACGGTTATGCTTGAGTTGTGCGATCTTAAATATAATTTTTAATGAATATTCATAAATTTACATATATATTTTAATAATGTATTTAATCTATTATTGGTTCAGCATATAGGCTAAAAGGAAGATCTATCTAATTTATTTTATTAGCATTTAGATTTTGTAGAATTGGGATAAGAATTATTTTAGTGAAGTTGATAAATAATATTGATGAAAAAATAATTTTTTTTTTCTCAAATTTTCTAATAGTAAGATAATTATTGCAATCCTTTATGATAAATTGATATGTCATATAAGTTAGTTAAAAACTTATATGTTCTGAATCTGTCTTTTTATAATACAAAATAATTATAGGTTCATGAATTTCATGCCTGCATTTCATTATTATTCACAATATTCTCATACAAAATCTAAAATATGATCTGATTCTTATAGGAAACCTGTTGAGATAACAGATACAGATTTGCATTTGAATTCTCAAATTTTATATAATCTGAATTTAATTTGGAATTCGCTAAAATAGAAGGTATGGATTTAATTTTTTTTTTTTTTTAATATAGGTATGTATTTGAATCCTCAAATTGTAATAGGTTATCAATTTGTATATGGACTGGGTAAATATTTTGATGGATTCGCATCCGCATAATTTCAGAATCCGACCCAAATCTGACTGCTCAATTGACATGTCACCCAATCAAAAATCTTTGACCTAGCAGAGAATGCAGAGGGACCAATTAAGATGCGACTGAGTTGGCTTCTGAGCACAGCCTGACACTGGGTAAGGGTTGCTTTAGTTTAGTTTCTCTGATAACCAAATTTTTATTTATTCTATCCTGCTCACTTCTCACTTTCTCAGTAGGAAGTTACTATTCACATATTGTCTTACATGTGTTATTCTGTACCACTTTTCAGCCTTTTAGGACATATATTATATATATATAATTGAGATGTTGAATAGAGATCTGTTTGATCTGGTTTTGTTCATATATAGGTTTATCCGTTTATGTGTTTTTTTGGGTAGAAAATTGATTCTTAGTCAATAAAGACAAACAAAACTTCTTTACATTAAGGCAACACATAGGACAAGATATAATAAGGAAAAAAGAAGAAGATGATATTATGTAACAGAATTTCATTATTAGTTATACATAAACAATATAAAGAGGCTATCCAAAAGCCTCTTTTGTGAAAAAGATACAATAGTCTTTATTTAACCTGCCATCATCACCCACAACCAAGGAGAAAAGGATAAAAGCACCAATCCAAGTCTCTTTAGCATAATGCATGCTTTCATACAACATGCTTAATGCTTATAAACACTTCACCTAAAATACAATTAATATATGTAACAAAGTTCAAACAAAAAAAATGCAAAAAAAGAAGAAGAAGACCGCTACACCATCTTCACAGTCTATCTCTGACTTCATGAGTTCTACCAAGTGGCATTTGCAAATTCCCCCACCTTTGAGGAACTGCATCTCTGATGAAATACATCATTTTCCAAAAAAATAAAAAATAAATAAAGATCATTTTTGTTTTTTCAGGTAAGAGGGCAGTTGAAATTCCTACACCTCTCAGTAAAAATAAAAGAACTTAGCAAAACAAATGAAAAAAATAAGATCAAACCCAGAACTCCTCTCATGAAAAATCTGAGGAATCAGCCAAAGCAATATAAAAAAAATCTGCTCTGTAGCACACACCATATGTAATTTTGTGATTACAAAATTTGCACCATGACCTTGTTATGTTTGATGAAGCTTTCTTCTTTTGGACGGAGGCGAAGGAGAGGAGGAGATGTTGGCATCCAACTCAGAGGTTGGGGCCGTTGTAAGGTGGGAAACGATTATCGGATGTTTTCTTTGTACGCTTCTGACTGCCTTTTGTTGCATCAATTTGTAGCATTTTGATATTCCATTCTGTAGAAAAATTAATCACAAGAAAATGTCCTTTATATAGTACAATTACTTTTATATTTTTTAACAATGAAAAGATACAATTAATGACAATTGGTTGCATGAATTTTACTTAATTAAGGTTAATATTTTTCACTATATATCTTTTTTATTGATATGTTTGACACATTTCCGAATATCGGCACATGAAAAGATATTTCTCAGCTTACTTTTTATCTGTATTGAATCTCAGGGAAGCTAATTGTTTCCCAAATCTATTGGAAAATTTCAAATTTCGCCAAAAGACGAAATGCACTGCATGTGCCAAGCACTGAAATTACAGTAATTTTCATTTTGAGGAGAATATTAAATTACCAATTACATATAGTGTTTTGGTAAGAGCATATTAAGATACTAAAATAGACTAACATAACCCCAATCAATGTTCAGAACATTTATTTAACGGTAATTAACCATGTTTGCATACTTTAACTACATGCATCAAGCACAGAACAGATGTGCGCGCTGTACTTTTTCACAAGGTTCATTTTTCTTTATGCTTTTATTTTGTTTCATAATTATTCCTCCTTTTATTTTTGGCATGTGAAAATAAAAAGGGGTAGAGTTGTACTAACCTCAGAAAGGCCAATGCACCATGAAGAAGCAATCTGAGGAGTAATAAATTGAAGCAGTGGAGAGTGGTGATGAGATGCAGAGGTCAAAATGGCAGCGGCAGCCATTGATGAGGGGCAGTGATCCAAGAAGTCTATATCTGTATTGCATTGCGGTTCCAATCAGATTCAATGAGTTATTACTCTTACTTCTATTAATTGTTTTGACATATATGTATAGATGTTGCTGCACTATATCTAGCAGAGAAATTAAATGTTCCTGATTTATTTATTGCAAAGCAGAAAGCAGGGTACATGTAAGGCATGGCAAACAACTATATAGATACAAGAGAATCTGACCGAGGGCTTAATTATGTCTGGTACGAGTAGTACCGGTACTGAACACCCATAGTTATGAAATGCTAATTCAATGGAGGGTTATGCAAGGAATTAAATTGGTAAGACCAAAACCATAATAAATCAATATATGTATGTTGCATCTGGTACCTACTTTTTGATTTAAAAATTGGACCAGTAAGATATTGGAATGAAGTATATGTACACACCACAGTTTTATATTTAAAACAAATTAAACAAAAAGTTAGTAGTATATTAGTGGAGCAATACCGTGGATTAAGTCTAAGATAATTTGTGAAGCATGAGAAACCAGATTTCTTATGTGTTTGCCTGATGAATCAGCCTTATAAGCAAAAAAGTCGATAAATGTGAAAGGCGTTATCGATCGAAGCCTCCATTTCAATGCTGTAAGCACAAGGAACTCCATTCTTCTAATAGTTTTTGGCTCAAAAATAAATCTGGTACCCTCCACCTGCCCAAATTAAAAATATTAACATTTTTGTGTGTGTAGGAAACAAAAATTAAACTATTTAGAAATAAAAGACCCAACATATATATATATATATATATATATATGAGAATGGCTAAGCTCAAAACGTTTGTTCCTGGGCTCAGGAACAAACAAGTCGGTTCTCCAATTTCCGAAGTTCAAACAACAAATCCAAACCGTTAGATGTTCAATCTATATTAAAATGTGCTTGGAGACCAAATTTTACATTTTTTGGAATTTTTTTACTATTTATTAAGCTGGTTTGAAAATCGCTGTTTTTATTAAAATTCTGCGCCATTAGAAAACAGCGATTTTCAAACCAGCTTAATAAATAGTAAAAAAATTCCAAAAAATGTAAAATTTGGTCTCCAAGCACATTTTAATATAGATTGAACATCTAACGGTTTGGATTTGTTGTTTGAACTTCAGAAATTGGAGAACCGATTTGTTTGTTCCTGAGCCCAGGAACAAACGTTTTGAGCTTAGCCATTCTCTATATATATATATGTATATTTTGCAAGACATTTATAATTAAGTGAAACCTGGAGGTCAAGAAGGGAAGGAACAAGGGTCTCCTCCATTTTAGCAGCTAGAGACAAGCAAGCAACAGAGAGCAACTGTAGGGCCCACTTGTCTGCCTGGTCAAATTTATCAGATTCATTAATTAGCCACATTACCATTTAACATACTGTTGCCTAGCTACAGCAACATAATTAATTGTTCTTTCTATTGAGATCCATTAATTGTGCTCTAAACAATTTCAAATTCTTTCCGGGTTTCTTTCAATTATATTGCCTCCTGCTACTGTTTGCTCCTGTACTTTGGAAAATAAGCAATTCGTTGTACTAGTTGATTATTTAAGCAATGATAAACTAATTATATTGGGAGAAATATATTTTTCTGAAAAGGAATCTATGATTATAAAAAATATAAGTGCCGTGATCGAACTTACCGGCAAGTCGTGGGAGGAGAGAAAACGATCCATGTAGTTTACTGCCAGGTAGGCCGTCACTGCCTGGAAACGGTAATAATTATTGACCTGAAAAAATACCAAAAATGTCAGTTAAATGAGGTTTAAATAGCGTTTATCGTGTCATAGCGGAACAACTGAAAAAACAACGCTATGTCCAAATAGCGCTGCTATAGCACACAATAGCGCGCTATAGCGCCAATAGCGCACTATAGCGCCAATAGCGCTATAGCTTTTATGGTCCGAAAACGCCTATAGCGCCGCAATAACGCGCTATTTAGAACCTTATTAATAAATCTGAACAAAAAGTAAAACCAGGAACTTAAAGCAAAGAAATACCAAAAAATCAATTAAACCGAACGTGTCATATATATATATATATACCTTAAGGATCCAAGACACCGAATCAGACCGAGTGGTCGGGTCGACAGACCGTCTGGTCCGCAAACGTTCCGGGTAATCTAACCCTGGTAAATAAATTGATTCGGATACTAGGAAGCCGGCAATCGATTCATCGGACTCAATAGGAAATTCGACGTGAGCAATGCAACCGATGGAATCATCATCCTGGGATTCAAAATCTTCTCCACAAAGGAGCTCAGCACAGTCGGATCCTGTTTCAGAGAATAAACCGACCCGCATAGTAATGGTATGGGCACAGGCCGCCATGCATTTCATCGCTGGGCTCTCATTTTATCACCGAGAACCGAAACCCGGTAGAAATGTACCCCGTTTAATCCTTGGTTTGTTGGTGGGAGAAACAAACAATAAGACGAGGGGAGGGAGGTGGTAGTGGAAGTGTGAGTGTGCGTGGGTCTAACTGAGAGAGAGAGAGAGAGAGAGAGATTTCTATCAAGTGTGTGGATAGATAAATAGATGGAGACGTGTAGATGTGAGAGAGGTTTAAGAGAGTCATACACATTAACACATACACTTACACATACTACGCTCTATCTGCATGCCTAAACATACAGACTAGTGCGTATAAGTACGTGCCGTGAGTATAATTTTTTTAATTCAAATAAAAAAAAGTATAATTTTTAATTTCTCTTTTCAGTTTTCTCTTATTTAAAGTGGGTAGTTCTTTTAAAATATAATAAGAATAAAACAGAGAAGATATTAAAACAATAATAAGTTGAGACTTTGCGAAGTTTATTGTCATGCTTAGTCAGTCACTCTGGTGATTTTAAATTTTTTAATAATGTAGATTAAAATTAATTATTTTTTTCTAAAGATTTTATATAATTTATTCCTCTTATAAAATGTGAAGTGTGTTTGTAGCATAGTGATTAGAATTGCATCATGTGGTTATAGAAATTTGAATTCAAATTTCAGTGACTACATATTTATCTTATTCATTTTATGTTTCAATCTCTCTATCTAAATTTTGAACACGTATCCTCTGCATTAACTCAAAAGAGGATCTTTTGAGTTAATGAATATTAACCGTCTAATTTTGAACGGAGCCAATCCGACTCCTGCCTATAACATGGGGGCCTTTCAATATTCGTGCGGATCTAGTGTGCACAAATCGGATGATCGAGATGCATTAATTCAGAAGATTCATTTTTGAGTTAATGCAGAGGATACGAATTCCTAAATTTTTTAGTTTCGGTTATACTTAGAGTCACATGTATATATAGTGTTAAATTAAATTTATAAGAGAAATTAATTAATAATATGCAAAAATAAGATTATAATTAGTAAGATTGATTTATATATAATGTTGAGGTTGACAGGTGAGAAATAGAAATAGAGATGAAAATGTTGGGGTGTGGGTGGAAGGGCGTGGTTAGGGAGCAAATAGGTTGGAATTGTGCAGTTGGCAAAGGCATGAGGAGGCTTCACTTGCTTTGGCATTAGGCTCAATGGCTCAATGGCAATGGCTAAAGAACAAGTATGATTTCCTTCACTTTACGGTTTGAGATTAACTCTCAGCTGTTTTGAGATTCAGACTAGTGCAGGGGGCAGTATTATTGGGCTTTTAGATTCGTGTCAAGTTGAAAAGACGGTCCAGATTCAGTAATTGTAAAAGATTCTCTATTACGGTACCGGAGAGGATGTGAATACTCTGTTGTACATGCATATATGATTTATGCATGAGCCCACTTCCTCCTCTGGTCTGGTCCTATCTATAATCTGCTATACTCACTGGTCACTAGTCAAGTCGATCAGGCTCGGCCACAACTGTACCGGATATTCTGTGCCCACTCTCCGTCGTTCAACACACTATGTACAGTTTCGCTGACATGACAATTAATGGTCATGCATGTTTGCAAAGGTAGAAATTCCTCTTTTTTATTTTTACTGAGAGTTGCAAGTTCTTTTCTATGGATTGTGTGGACATGTGATGTTTTTTTTATTGATGGATAAATTGACAGCGAGTTAATTAAGTTTGAAAAAAAAAATTAGAAACTTTTTTTTGACGTCTCAGCAAGATGAGCACATTGAAAATTGACAAATTATGAATTCATATTAGTCAAATGGGATTAGTTTTAAATATAACTGCAAAAATAAAATAAAAATATAATTGTGATAAAAATTAATGTCAAATTTTTTTCACTTAGAACTTGCAAGTTTAAACACTTCCTCATCCCATCTTGAGGGAGTCAAGAGGAGAGAGAGAGGGAGTTTTTAATTTATGTTAAGCTTGGTAGCTACTATTAAGGTTTTTTTTTTTAAGTAAATAGCCTTTCAAAAGATGCAAAGTCGCGAGCAGAGTTCGAACTCTCAATTTTTGAATAACCACAGTCTAAAGACATTTTCTCTTAACTAACTGTGTTGCCGCCCCATCTCCCACTTCCAAGTATTTTCAAAAGATTGAGAACTTTTTATTTACAATGAGGATAAAAATATAATATTGAAGAAAAATATGAAATTTTATGATTTTTGAAAGTCTAGTATGATAATATTTATGTTTTTGAATTACAATATTAGAGACACGAATATGTAACTTTAATTGGATTTATCCAACTTTCTCTCTGTTAAAAAAGCAATTCTCAAGGAGACAGAAGCGAACCCTAGAGGAGCCGCCACCTCCCTCCTCCACTCCTCCCATCTCTTCGAGGTCACCTCTCTCGGCTCTATCTCCTCAAGCGGAGAGGAGAATGAGGGAGAGGGGAAGGAATAGAGTCGAGCAGAGCTGATTGGAGTCGAGAGCACGATATCGTCGAAGCTCAGTGCGTAAAGTTTCTATCTCAATCGGAGCGCAACGGTGAGTAGATCCAGTCATCGTCGGGACACGGTGGCAGTTGAAGAAGCGGATCCGATTGTGAAGCGAGATGAAAATTAAGGTATTAGAGTGATTATGCAAGTATATAAGTAGAATTAGAAGAGTATATCTAGATTGCTAGAGGGTGATTAAGGGTGATTACAGTAATTTTGAATAATTTGGAGAATTTTGTGAAAATAAAGAAGTAGATCTAGAATTAGAGTCACTTGACTTTTTGTAAATATTTTTTTTTATCAATTGAATTGTAGTAGGTATTAAAGCTACTAATTTTGAAAAATAAAAATAAAACTTTAATTAGATTTTCGAAGGATAAGTGTAAGAGTTTTGTTTAAAAAAAAAATATATATATGATATGTGTTATTTTAGAAGACAGATACATAATTACGAAAATTTAGAAGGACTATAACACATTTCGCCCTTTAATGATTCTTTCATTCATGATCCTTGATAAAAAAAAAAGTTATTCCTTCATTCTTATTTTCATGTAAAGTAACCCGTATATTCTTGGTATTTGTGTTAAATGATGCATCTATGGTAGTGCTATTGTAAAAAAATCAGATTGGACTTAGATCAACAAATATATATTATGTGGCTTAATTAAATTTCTACTATTAATTTAATGCTCTTGTATGCACAAATATTCATAACAATTTCAAAAATAGTTTATTCGGGGGCGGATTAGAAAATTTAAATAAGAGAGGTTAAAATTTAAAATAAAAATACATAGTGAAAACTTGAACACACATGTGATAATTTATGACAGAAGCTATATTATATAAAAACTTACAGAAAAATAAAAAATTAAATTAATTTTCAATATATATTATTAAAGTCTTTGAAATCATGAGGTGGCTACGTACTCTCTGGACTATAGTAGATCTGCATCCTAAGTTTATTTATCTAATTCAAAAATACAACGATGTTTATAACACTGATCATTGTAATTCATATTTCAAACTAAAATTAAGGAGATTAGGAGTATAACAATTGAAATCCAGATGAATATTTGGATGGCTTAGGCAGCTGGCAACTGTGCATGACATAAAAAAAAAAATTTAAGAAGCTTTATTTATTTGTTTTCCTTTTTCACTGTTGTTATTCATGTACACAAATTCTGAGGCAAAAGGTTTTGAGTTTTGAGTATACAGATCAGATTGGCACACACCCCTCCCTCTTTAAAAAAAAATGTGAAATTTTATACATAATTTAATTACAAAGTGCAGCCGTATAAAAGATAAACACTAGTTCTTAGTAGATGAGTTTGATATCAGAGAAAGATTGTTGTCTTGTTGATTTTTTTGTGGTAATTTTTATGGTAAGATGTTATTAAAAGAGTATACTTACATTTTGGAATCACACTAAATTTGATGACAAATTATTTAAAATTAAAAAAAAAAAATCTTGATTCCATTTTTTTCTCGCAGTTGTGAAGTAAGTTTGGTTGCAAGTATGCCCCCTTCCATTATTAATTAAACTATGTTTTTTTTTTCAGGCTTTGCTTCAGAAAAAAAATATCCATTAAAGAAAAGGTTAATTTTTAAATGAAACAATTTTCATAGATATATATATATTTTTTGAAACTTTTTTAAGCACAACTAAATATCTTTCTCGAAAGACTAAGACACAAAATTAAACGTGCATTATCATATTGAATGAAGCAACTAAAATGCTGTTGGATCCTGATCCGACGCAAACCCGATCCATTAGCTATTATTCCATATCCTTAGTGATAGTATACCCGGTCAAATTAGGCAATACGGGTATGGTCTGACACGGATCTAGTCAAATAGTAGTGCCTGGCAGTGCCTCGTAAAGACCCAATTAAGTTCCTAGTATTTACTAACGGACTTATCTGATTTCCCGATTTCCATAAAACACCCCTTTCTTATTAGTTATTACTCTCTCTATCATTGATTCATTGTACTGTTGCGATGTCCGATTTGTCTCCAGTTTTTCAAAATGGACCCATCCAACAAATTTACTGCAGGGCTCGCCAGCCGTCACTCGTCACATAGTGGTGACTAGTTAGGCCCAGTTCGGAGGTTTCACTGTTCACGTGGGAAAAAAAAATTCACTCAGAGCTAATTTTTTTTCCCACGTGAACAGTAAAAATTTAGTTCAAAGTTATCCATTACTGTGCCCATTCCCAACAGCCGAACTAGACCTTATTCTGTAATTCGTATCGTATCATGACGAGTAACTTAAATTTTCACGTGTCGTGTTGTGTCGTGTCGTGTTGTGTATTGATTAAAATTTTAATGAATGATTACGATGTATTGGTCATGTTTGACCACATTTGATATATTTTATCAGTTGTAGTTACGTTTAATTATAGTTAACTATTTTTTAATTGTAAGTTTATTTTAAGAAAGAAAACATAAAAAAATGACAAAAATACAAAAATACAAAAAAAAAAAGGTAAAATAAAGACACAATGTTGTAAAAAAACTATAATGTGAAATTTAAATTGTTATTTGAAATAAATATTGGCATGATTTTTGATGTTATTTTGATTACGTGCAGTCTCATTTTGCTATCATGTGTTATGTCGTGACCAGATTGGTTCATATGCAAACATATCATACCTGGTCCATCAAGATACAAATTACATGAGATATATAGGTGAAAAATGTAGAAATTACAACAACAATAACAGTAGAAGTACTATATGATATTATTTGAAGAAATGCCAGCATTAATTGGTCCATCAAGATTCCCATATCATACCTGGTCCAAGTTGCATGCAACAATGGTCCTTGAAAATTTGTTGGCTTATTCAGCAAATGACTCCAATACAAATTATGAATATATACACAGTTTTTTTGCAGAAATCTGGTCTTTAGCTCTCTTGCATCCCTGCCAGCCATTGTCCTCTTTTGGTATGGGGCCTCGAGTAAAATTACCAATCAAAAGTCTACAGCACATACATATTAAGAAAAATATAAAAGTGGAGTTTATTGGCATCACCAATGTTTTATCCATCGAACACCTCCAGATGATACTGCACTAACAGAAATGGACTCTGCTGCTTTTCCGAATGAAAAGCAGGAACCTGCTTTTCTGGATCCAACCATTCAAATTTTTCTATTCACGTATCTCGATAAAAAAACTTTTTCATGCACAAATCTCGACGAATTTGAATGGTTGGATCCGGAAAAGCAGGTTCCTGCAGAGTCGGACTCGCACTAACATATTGGTTCAGTGCGAGGCTTTTTTAATTTTTTTTTTTCAATACCTTGCACTAATTAAGTTGAACCTTTTTGTTATATATATATAATTCCAATAAAATGTTAGATTTCTCTCAATATTTCTTAACAATCATATAAAAAATAGCACAAACTATTATTATACCTCTTCAAACTCGTATACTACTCAATTAAGATTGATTAGCATTTAACCATCAATGTTTGTCAAATACCCACTTATGTCTATAAATCTAATAGTTCTTGGAGAACCCATTTAAGTTAATACCACCGAGACAAGTGGAATGTGCAATTAGATTATTCTTCTTTGTTTGTTGTTTGGATCATTGTTGTTTATTTATTTGTAGCATGCAGTTTGTGATTTGAAAGATGCTTAAGATTTGATATTTATAAATTTTTCAAAATAACTTGCGATGTAACTTTTTAATCACATCGTCTACTCCTCTTTTTTCATATATTGGAGAAGATAATGTAGTTTAAATACTTCTAAGTAGTTCTTAAACATAGTTAGTGTCCTTTCCAATGTTAATGATTATTGGTGTCAACATCTTAATTCTTTTAAATTAACAAATTTAAATGTTGAATATATTTTATACTGACATATTGAAAATTGTAGGATTTATGTTAAAAAGGGATAATTAATATTTATTTATTTATTTTTATTGATACCGATTAGACATCAAAACTTTTAAAAATTGAATCTCTTCCAGAAAAAGTACGAAGTATTATACTTTAGATTTTTTTTTTTTTTTATATCGAATTACTTACTGGAACGCCAAAATTGCTGTATATCGCTGCAGGGCCGCTATTGGGAGACTTGTAACAGATCCATGAAAAAATGAGTTTGTGGGGGGTAATCTAAATAAAAGGGAAGCACGGGGATTAAAAAGCCTAGTGGTTCTGTCCACCTCGTGAATTCCCCGTTTGCGCCATTCTCTTGTATTTTATTGAAAAGGCTAGTACGGTTTTTGATACAAGGCTATGAATTTCTTGTAACTTCCTCTATTGTTTCCGAGCTAGTGACAGCAAAAAATATATATATATATTATAAATTAAGCAAAGTTGAATAGGTATCCATCAAATTACCTTAAATAAGTTTGGACATAATAAAGTAATTTACTTGTACCATAATTATGTTCAATAAATAATTTTTGTAGATTTGTGTAAGTAGGTCTTCACAATAATAAAACCATACCTTTTAAATAAGAGAGATGCTTCTATGGACATAAGGACCTATTTGTAAAATGAACATATTTTCATTTTCAAAGTTCAAACAGTCGATCCAATCGTTCAACATTAATGTACTTGGAGGTCAAATTTTACATTTTTTTGAATTTTTTTATTATTTATTAAGTATTTTACAAAAACTAGTCAAATTCAGACCATTGAATTTGTAAAATACTTAATAAATAGTAAAAAAATTCAAAAAAATGTAAAATTTGACCTCCAAGTACATTTTAATATGGAGATAATGTTGAATGGTCGGATCGACTGTTTGTGTTCATTTTAAAAATAGGTCCTTATGTCCATAGAAGAATTTGCCTTTAAATAATATTATCTGGTCATTTACACTTGTGCTAATCCTTGTATCAACAGGGGTATGCATGTAAAAAAGGCATTTTTAACAGTGGTCAAACAGAGCTTGAATTGAAAAGCCAGAGGTGGAGGTTCTTTTGGTGATATCAAGGAGAGATCAAGAGCGGCACGGGGGAAGCTAAATTAATTAATTAATTAGTCCAGTTGTTGCCTTTTTAATTATGTAGTTTAGATAAGATGAGAAAAAAATAAGCAAGATATCCGCTGTAATAGCTGACAAGAATTAGGTCATTAATTAAACTCATATGATAAGATATAGGTAATGAGTTGTTGTCTCAGTAATAATATATCTAATTGTGGATTCTAAAATTCAAGCTAGCCTACCTAAGTCTTCAATGCTTCAATTGTAAGATGTACACATGATTTACGCACATGCCCATCTGTATTAATTACACCGTTCAAAAGGTTCCCCTTGACGTAATTTGGATGGCGTAGCTTGTTTCTCTGCCGTAGGGACGCTTAAATAATTAGCCAGCATCTATTTAGAAATTTTATCGAGAACGAAAAAACTGTCTTAAAAAAAAACTGAAATCATATATGTTCAGAAGCGTCTGGTGAACGGATGCGTTGAAATAAGATACTTATCTGAAAGCTTGTGTCTAAAAATCTCAGAATACATAATACTTTGAGGCCCAAGGCCCAATTTATTGTTCTTTCTGAAATTCAGAATCGGGCCAGTCTGTTGGGCCGGGATCTGAACACACAGCCCAGAAACAGTAGTCCCGACATTTCTCCTCTTCCTTCGTCTCGTCTCGTCTCACTCTCGCGCAAATCAAAGTCAAGTGTATTACCGGGGAGGCGGTGCCATGTCGTCGGCGCGGCTTCCGAGAAAGCGTTTCTACAGAGCGAGAGCACACAGCAACCCTCTCAGCGACTCCCACTTTCCCGTTCCCAACTGCCCCTCCGAAGTCGATTATTCTTTTCACTATCCACACTTCTTCCCCAAAGATGCACCGCCTGCTCCAAAGCCCAAGGTTCGATTTGCGGATGTCGGTTGCGGATTTGGCGGGATGCTCGTCTCCTTGTCTCCGTTGTTCCCTGACACTCTCATGATCGGCATGGAGCTCAGAGACAAGGCATTCCTTCTTCTTCTTCTCTTCCTCTCTCTTTCTCTCTCTCTTCATTAACTACGCTGAATATTTCATATCATTTACCAGATGTCTGGCTAATCATTCTTTTCTTTTTTCAATTGACCACAATTATATATTGTTAGTACCAAAACCCTACTAATTATTTTTTTAAGAAATATGAAAAATATGTGGCATGTTTTAGAAAAATGTCATTCTTAAACATGCTACTTTTTTTTATATTTCTTAATAAAGGATAAAATGGATACTTTAAAAATTTAAAATGAATTTTAAAATAAAAGACAATAAAATAGGTAAATTTGTGAGTTTTTGAAATGTAGAAGGGTAAATATAATATTATGAATTTTAGAGTGGTAAATACATAATTTCAAATTTTTGAGGGATATACATGAAATTTCCCTATTTTTTACAAGTATATAAATATGTAATTTTTGAGGTAAATATGTAATTTCAGTTGACAACAAGTATATATATAGTCACTACTAAACCCTACTAATTCCACTAGCAAATAATTGCCCCTCAATTTTTTAGTTGTGTTAAACCCTAAATACTTCAAAGATGGTTAATTCAAGCAAAACTAACCTGCCTGAATTTTCCGTGTGATATCGGCCAATGGCTTCATAAACAAGATGATATGTACATGGAATTCAACTCGTGATCCCTCTTGCCTTAATTTTTTTTTTCTTTCCAATTTTATATTGCAAATGAAGCAGCTCATCAGGTCCGTGAGCAATTTTATCTTTTTTTTCCAAAATGTTATCATTATATATCATCACACAACCCTAATTGTTACATGCAATTTGCAATCACCTAAAAAATATTTGGGTGTTATTTACAACTACAGATAATGCCAGACATAATTTAATGTTCAGAATTTGATGAATATATATATATATATATAGGTGACAGAGTATGTCAAAGACAGGATACAAGGGCTGAGAGCCACAAACCCAGGTCAATACAACAACATCTCAGTCGTGCGTACCAACTCCATGAAATACATACCGAACTACTTTGAGAAGGGCCAGCTTTTGAAAATGTTCTTTTTGTTTCCTGATCCGCATTTCAAGGAGAAGAACCACCGCCGGCGCGTGGTAAGCGTCCAGCTTCTCGATGAGTATGCATACGTGATGGAAGTGGGGGGGATTATATACACAGTGACTGATGTGGAGGAGTTGGGGGACTGGATGAAATCCTGCCTGGAAAAGCACCCGTTGTTTGAGGCAGTCGGAGAAGAGGAGATCAAGAAGGATCCTGTCGTGAAATTGCTGACATCAGCTACTGAGGAGGGGCAGAAGGTGGCGAGGAATGAAGGCCAGACTTTCATGGCGATTTATCGACGCGTGGCGTCGAAGGAAGATTAGCTTGTGACTTGCTGAATGCCCAACTTTTTGAATTAGATTTACTGTTTGTTGTTACAGGTGTGCTTGCTGATGTAGGCTGGTTTTAGTGTTAATTTTGCTCTTTCTTTTTTCTTGTTGTTTGAGTTTGTAGTTGAATAGCTGACTTGAATTTCGAGTCTGGAAATGTGGTTAGCTGCACATCCAATTTTTTTGGTGTCAATTTGCTAATACTATTTCTTTTTATATAAAAATCACCTGATACTACCTGAATGGTACTTCTTTCCCGTGTTTCAAATACTTTGTACAGTATCCAATAAGTTATTGGGCGTTCTTTTAATGGTTTCAGTACCATTGGGATTACTGACAGTACATTTTTTGGAAAATGTCAATAAATTCCAAAATCCATTTCGCCGACCAGTAGCTACAACGGTTTTTTTAATCGGTACCATAGTAGCTCTTTGGTTGGGTATTGGAGCCACACTGCCTATTAATAAGTCCTTAACTTTAGGTCTTTTTTAAATTGATTATTGATGTAGATTCCAAGTCATAAGCTGAATAACGCATACAACAGCACTTTTGCACTTGGTACTGATTTATTTTGCTAAAAAAAAAAATGTTTATACAAAAAAAAAAGGACCAGAAAAATCACAGCTGTACTAAAGTTACCAGAAGCTATCATAATTCAGGCTACAGATACACGAGCAAATTATAGAGGAAATGATGTTACTAAATCTCACAATTATATTGAATTGCATTAATTGTTTTGCTATCTGCCAGAGAAAAATGTCATTCTCACTAACGATTTCGATATAATTTATACCAGTCTGACTTCACTAGATTACTCCATATGCGTGATAGCGGCATTGCAATATCATTTTCTGCAATGCTTGCTGCTCAGCTAACTAGGAAATCATTTTTAATTTCCTCCTCAGTAATAAACTGTTATTGGCTTCTTGCAATAGCATTTTTAAATTTCCTCCTTAGCTAACTAGGAAATCATTTTCAATTCTGTCTTTATCCAGTTGCATCATGGATCCCGGTTTGCTGGAACAAGCTTTAGAAGGCTTGTTAGATCGTAGGACTTGAAATCTTTACCATAACATAAGCTCAAATCTAAAGGTGCCTTGCCATCCTGTTATTATATAGCATATTTCTTAAAAGGAA
The DNA here is from genome assembly GCA_025461125.1 of Carex kokanica. Taxonomy (NCBI): domain Eukaryota; kingdom Viridiplantae; phylum Streptophyta; class Magnoliopsida; order Poales; family Cyperaceae; genus Carex; species Carex kokanica. The sequence continues at coordinate 354,963 of JAJGRX010000406.1, forward strand.
TTATCGCCCACTTCAAAAATAGGTAGTATTTGCAAATAACAAAAATCAGAGTTCTTAAGCCAACCTCATTCCTTCTCGTTCTATCTGCACCATTGACTAGCAAAACTTTCGCTATATCTCGATTTCTACCTTGAATGGCCAGATGCAGTGGTGTCCATCCCTCCTGCGTTAAACAAAGTTATCAGAAGATCCAAGCTTTACAATAAACAAAACCTAGGCGTGTATTACATGTCAAACTTACATTATCGGCAACATTGACATCAACTTTATACTTGATCAACAACTTAACGGTTTGCAAAGCGCCGACTTGAACAGCATAATGCAGCGGTGTGGCACCATCCTGAACCCATGATAAAAAAACAATAAAGTTTATACACAAAGAGTGCCGAAATATAATACCGAGAAAATGTAATAAATTTTGTTTGTTCTCACTCTATCTCTGACATGGGGGTTTGCACACTTTCTTAGAAGATGGCTGATTACAGCCTCCTTTTTGCCCATCACTGCCTTGTGTAAAGGAGTGACACCATCCTGTGTATCATGCCATGTGATCGTAAGGACTGGAAATAATTCATGATTTGTTAATTAAAAGGAAAGGACCGAAAAGATTACCTTGTCAACAGAATTAATGTCAATGCCACTCTCGAGTAGTTCATCCATTAGCGGTATTTGGATTGCTAATGCAAAAGTGTGTAGTGGATTCCACTTTGGCTGTACCAGAAGAAAATGAACAATATAAATTAAATGTTGTGGTGATTCAATTTAGAATGCACAAAAACTTTTAGCCTTTCATTTGGGCATTGTAATACAAGAGCTAGAACAGTATCGGAGCTGGTTAAAAATACTTTACCGTTGAGATTTTATTTAGATTGGGGGTTTTATTCATGTCCAAAATAGCCCTCTCTTCTGGCGTCAATATCTGCTCAACTTCTGCACAATCACACCGGAAAAAAAAAAACGGAATACAGAGTTTCAGCCTTTTTAAAACAAAAGACACTGGTATTTATATTGAATTTCAAAAAAAAATCGATACCGTGTCCGTACTTAACTTACAACAACTCTATTTTGTTTATATTTCCTGAATCTAGACCTCCTTTAACAGTCCATTTTCGAAGACTGTATTACAGTTTTTAGAAATAAATACAGAAAAACATATCAAGCCAGTAATATAGTTAAATTATGAAATCAATTTGAATCCGAATGCACTGTTGAATGACAAAGAATACTAATGCACCTAAATTAAGCTTACCACAAATAAGATTACACAAAAGCTAGCACTGAAGCAGGTAACACATTGCTGCAGCGAATCAACGGGATAAACCCTGAACCTTAACTGTATTGCTTAAAAATAAAATTGCAAAAGAAGAATGGAAAGAAAACCTCTAATAAGATCCTCTTCGTATGATGAACCAGCAGCACCGGTCTCAGAGCATCTATTATCGTGCTCCTTCTCTTCCTCTTTCTTTTGATCTTCAATCTCATCCTCTTCAGGCTCGCGATCAAATCCATCGTTTGGCTCTTCCCATGTAGAATTGGCACAGAAGATCCTTTTAGAGGAATTACGCAAGGTCGGCAAGGGAGATGGGGAAGAATAGAGCGAAGAGGAGGGTTGAGGTAGGAAAGGAAGTGTGCGCCGGGGGAGAATGCAAGGTTGGGGAAGAAGTGGAAATGTATTGGTTAGAGAGAGCACCATTTTTGTTTTTTTAATAGAAGCGTCTGAACTTTGTATGTTGTAAGAAAGGAGAGGCGAGTCCGCGAGGATGAGGCGAATTCATAACAGCTGAGGTAACTCAAATTTTGGTCTTGGATCTGGACCGTTGATCTCTGATTTGGCACGAAAATTGAACGGCCCCGTCCATTCCACATCGGCCTGGATTGGCCTGGATTCTGATCGGACGGTTCATATCCAAACTAAAAATTTGAGTTACTTACACTTTGTTTGGATGGAGAGCAGAGGAAGGGAGGTGAAGAACATAAGGTAGTGAATGGAATAGAAAGGAAGCTTAATATATTTAACATCTTTGTGTTTGGATAATTAATAAGAGAGAAAAAATTTAAATTTTTTTTTCGTCTTATTTCTTATTTGGTTGATTAAAATTTAGAAGGTTAATGAGAAATTCGGTGGTTGTTGTAAGTTTGTGATAAAAAACTTGTATGAGAAATATATAGGTAAGATATAGGGTTAAGTATTTGTGCTTTATTTTCTAAAAATATTTGCAACAAAAATTCTTTTCATCCGTTACACTCCAAATCGGGAAAGAAACTGATTCTATTGATTACAATGATACAAGGTTAAACCTTTCACTTCTTATACCCTTCACCTCCAACATAATTTTATTAACCAAACACGATTCAACGGAAAATTTCTTTTTCTTTCCATTCCCTCCCTTCCTCTACTCTCCATCCAAACAAGGTGTTAAGGGATACGGACTCAGATGACGCGAAAGCAGCAGATCTGCAGATGGAGTCTGTCTATAAGTCTGTATGACTGTATCCTTTCTTTCTCTTGATAGAAAACTAGAGATTGGGTTGGGTTTGGTCGGCCTGTGCTCCGAGCTGTTAGCTGTTTGATGTGATCTCCATATAAAAATGTACTTGGAGATCAAATTTTATACTTTTAAATAAAAAATATTATTTTTGGAGATATTTACAAATTCATTGTTTTCGAATCATAAAAAAAAAACAGTGAATTCGTACATATCTAAAAAGCTTTTGTTAAGTGTGAATCATATGCACGTTCGTACAGTATTTTTGAATACATGTATTCAAACTTTTAAATATATTTTTACGAATCTACAAAAATAATAATACGATTGTTGTTTTTAATATATCTAAATCTCGCTCACGTATAATGCCAAGCGTAAAACGCGCCGCAAGAAAATTATATTTTTTTCCAACCCTCAGCCTATTACATCAGCAAGCACAAAAGAAGAGGCTCATTGGCTCATGAGCCGGCTCGGCTTGAGCTCGGCTCGGTTTGAGTGATAAAATATGAGTCGAGTCAAGTTCGGACTTTATTTAGTTTAGAACCTGACTCAATACAATTTATTGAACCGCTCAACTCATTAGTTCATGAGCTGGCTCGGCTCATTAGCAGCCCTACAGTCTTAGAATTTGAGTCTCTTCTGTCGTCCAAGGATGATGTATATTTTTTGTTCGTGTTTCTTTCAAAAACCTGCAAAATAAACCGTAATGATGTTTCAATGAAGTGGCAGTATCCCAGAAGTCTTCAAAAGATTATCTTAGAAATCAACTCAAAATTGTTCAAACTCAATATAATCCAATAGAGTCACACATAAAATGACTTGAATGAAAGATGCATAGACGGATAAATGTGTAATCGTTCACTAGGTACATTAAGTGGAAGAGACCGTCTAATTAAAAAACAAATTAAAGGCCTAGATTGCGCCATTCTTAGAGATACTTTGAACTGTCCAATTTTGATCCAAAGGCCGACATGCAAGTTCTCGTATATTCTATACAACCTTATTCTACTATACAAGTTATGAGTAGACTCAAAGAAAACATCATTTGCGTTCAATAAAATTAAACGCCTTCTAAAAAAGTTCTTATGATTATGTATATGGAAACACATGAATAGAATAGTGTTTAATTGTAAATTGCTCATTATAACCCTTCTAAATCCGATTTTTTTTTTTCATATTACAATTTAATCTTGACAATGTATAGGTGAGAGTGTGTGGGGTTGTAAAAAACTTTTTCATTTTTAAATACAATTGTTAGCTCAGGCTAACCTTCACAAAAAAGAAAATATACTTGCTACTTAGAGATCAAATTTTATCTCCATTCTTATATTATGCACATAGTTGTCCTGATCCATCAACGGCTGAGATTGAAGATGAATTTTCGAATTGAATATCAACCCTCCAATCACATAATTTATCTTTTTTTTATTAAATACATCTATTTTATGTATAGAAGTCTAAATTTATTTAAAACATATTCGCCACACAGACTGCTACATGGTTTGTCACAATTAAAATTGAATGAATCTCTAGCGACCCGTTTCCTTATTTTTCCTTACAGCTATCTCTAATTCCTGCAATTAAATTATTTTCGACGTTTCATTTCTCCTCTTCCTTTATATTTTCGACAATGAAAATGAAAACAATCATATCTTTCTCCGAATTGTTTTTAGGGCTATTGTATCTTTGTGAATAAATGAAGTGCAAATCTTGTGTTGATGGAAACAATCATATATTTCCGATCTGGAGAGAAAATGAATAATATCTAGAACTTTCGTGTAGAGAAATTCCCATTGTTAAACTATTTTCTATCAAAAATATATCTATAGAGAAAATCCTTATTTGAATCATTTAATATATCTTTCCCAATTTGTTTCTTTACAGATCATTTCTCCTCTAAATCGTTTAATGACCTGTCTTGCTTGTGGAGAAAATTAAATATTAAATAACAATGATACTTCAAGAACTTTTTCATGTTATATTTGATCCCTTTTTTTTCATTTGTTGTTGTTTCTTTTCTTGTTATTTATTATTTGGATCTCTGTTTTTTCGTTTGTGTCTTTTATTTTCACTTAAATATATTTTTTTCTTAATTTTGTGTGAATGTTAAACAAAAAGGTCTCTTCATATTTTATTCAATCTTATAATATGCCCCCGTTACACACGGGCTCGATACTAGTATTTTTTTAAAACTTAATACTATTTTTTAAATTGGTAGAAAATCATCTAATCTAAAATTTTTGGACCATTCAAATGTGTGATTTTCTACCATCTAAAAAAATCCGAACTATTTCTGGTGAGATTTGGATTTTCTTCCAGACAAGCTACAGTGGGCTTTCGTTGGTTAACCGGGCCGTGTTATTACCGATTCCTCGGTAGGCCCGTAAACGATGTTGTAGAACCAAAATTTTAACTCGGTACCTATTTGAAATACGGGGTGATTTTGAAAATTCGTGCCAGATTAAAACAGACGACTCAGATTTCATTCTACACGGTCAGGTATTGCAGTGAATCTGAATTCAATAGAGAGAGCGCTCCACCGACTCCGCTTCTTCTCTTTTCTTCTTCGCTCTTCATCTTAGTCTTCTCACTTCTCCGACCGGGACCGTGTGAAATGCGCCATGATCCGTCGAGCTCTCCACCAAAACTGCATCCAGGAGGTGAGCTTGAGAGCCATCTCACCTCACCTCTCTCGCGCCACCTTCGTCTCCAGTTTCCGGAGCTCCGTCGCGGCTGACGGGGCGGAGTCCGACGAGGATCTCGAGCTCCCGAATCCAGCGATACCCGTTTCTGGTTCTACCGGCGCTACTATGCCCAATCTCCTGCAGCCACGTGTCCTCATCTATGACGGTGTCTGCCATCTCTGCCACCGTGGTTTGTTCCCTACTATGATACTCATATAATTCCCTTTTCTGTAATGTAATAGATGGGTAATATTTTATGTGCATTACATTAACATTTACAGGGGTAAAGTGGGTAATAAAAACTGACAAGTATGAGAAGATCAAGTTTTGCTGTCTCCAGTCAAAGGCTGCTGAGCCGTACCTGCGGCTGATCGGTCTTGACCGAGAAGACGTACTTCGACGGGTTCTCTTTGTTGAAGGGCTTGGTGCATATTACCAAGGTTCGGCAGGTTAGTTAGCAATCTCTACATAATATTAATCAATTTTAATCTAGAAAATGTTTGGCATGAGTTTAATTCAATTGCCGAGTATTTTGTAATACCTTCTTAATTTGGCGAAGGAAAAAACTATATAGTAAGAAGAAACGTGTGCAGTTTAGAAAAGGCAAAGGTGTCCAGATAATTTTCTTTCTTTTTTAGGAAGCATGACTGGTACACAATAAAAACTGTGGTACCTGTTTTGTTTTTTTGTGCCATTCATATTCTATGGTCCTACTTTATTTGGTATTTATGATTGTCTTCAGATGTAGATGAAATTGGGAAATTTATTTGTAATATCTTTGGTAATTCATTCATTTGGTATTAATACCAGTTCAATCTCCTCCTCCATGTATTTTTTAGCTCGGTACTTAGTTCTTTTTTATCAACATGGTGCAGCTGCGCTGAAGGTAGTTTCATACTTACCATTTCCATACTCGGCATTGAGCTCTCTCCTAATCATTCCTGCCCCGTTAAGAGATGCTGTCTACGACTACATAGCAAAGAACCGGTATGACTGGTTTGGGAAGGAGGATGAGTGCATTGTCATGCGAGAGAAGGAATTGCTTGAGCGGTTTATTGACAGGAATGAGATGTTTGGTACCGGCAGGAAATTTTTTTGATGCCGCTTTTCTTTATCGTACATATTCAGGAATGCAATGCAGTGCTTTGTCTTTCCTTTACCGTATATGCAAAGAAGAATGTTAAAAGCATTGCAGTTTTTGTATAGATGTGAATTTCTTTTGGCACTACAAGGTTTTGTAGATTGATGAATGTATTCTTCGATCTGAAATTATTGAATGGTGCTACAATTCTTTAACAGATGGGCTATATTTGAGCACTGTTTTGGTTTTGATAATACAATGAAGTAATATTTTGAATCCACTCGTGCTTCGTTGCAGCTGAAAGCTTGTTTGTGTCTAAAAATCAAATTGCATACTTGCTGAAGCGACGTCAAAAATTAAAGTATAAGACATTTGGTAACAATTAAATGAACTTAAATCAGATTGGATGTACTTCTAATCTATTGTTCATTACCAATCACCTATTATGGAAGTATTGCCTCGTAGGTCGAGGTTATTAGAGTTACATTCGATTCAAACAGTTGGAATCAATCAAAAGTTCAAAACAATGGACCTACCTTCTAAGTTTTCTTTTTCCCTTTGGATGTGCTGTTCCACTGCCCTCTAAGCCCTTTCACTTTTCATTGCTGAGCCACTTACCTGACCTGTTTCCGTGCCTCCTCACAACTCAGAATATAAGATATTAGATATGAACTGTCAATAAGAAACAAAATGACGCTCGAGTGATGTTTTACTCTCTGTGTGCCTTCTCATTTCAACTAACCAGTGAAACTTGGTATTTGCCTTTGGCAATGTTTATAAACAAAAGGTTAACATGTAGCTCCCCTGTTTTTTTTTCCTCTATTCATGATAAAAAAACATTTACTAACACTTCCCCAATACTACAGCACTGTACAAGGCTAGAGGCATACAAAAGCTATACAAAAATGTTAGCTACATCTGAGCAGCACATACTGTCATATCTAACAAAGCTATGATACAGGGTTAAGTTCATAGATTCCTCTCATGGGGTTCCAGCCATGGAAACCCAAGCACGTCAAAAACCTCCTTCTCTGTGTGGCAGTGTACTAGTTTACCCGACTTGAAACCCTGTAAAGAAAATTTTAATTTAATAAGATATATCACAAGGAGAACATGAGAGTTCCTACTATCTCAGAGGGAGAGAGGGGGAGAGAGAGAGAGAGAGGGAGAGTATGCGGTACACGTTTGGTTTCTTTTGGGTATAAAAGCGGGGTTTAGTCTGATCACTCTAGGCCACTCGATGTCAAAAACCCTAAACCCTAAACCCTATACCAACATAAAAAGGAAGGATGGGGAACGGAAGAAGAAGGGGATCATCCTTATTGTGTGTGCCTGTTGGGAGATTTGGAAACAGCGTAATGCAAAGATTTTCACGAATCGAAGGGTGCCGCCACAGGTGTTAGCAGACAAAATATGGCAGGAAACGGAGCTGTGGATAGCTAATTGCTAAGCTGAACAATGGATAGCGGTTTCTTTTAATTAAGTTGTTACAGAGGTGTTTTTTTTTCTTATTTCTTTTCCAAGTGGTGGCTGTTTGGTCTTTGATCAGTATGTTGTTGTAATGTTGTAAAGACGTTTACTATTTTAATATAATTAACCTTGGCAGCCGCTGCCAAGTTTTTCAAAAAGAGAGAGAGAGAGAGAGTTCAATACCCGCTTTGTAGAACTACCCGGAGTTGCAAGATAGAGGCCCGTATCATCAAGTCCGTATCCTTTAGAATCCGCTAGCAATCTTAACCTACAGTTTATATTGCTCAGTATATTTTGACTGCACAGTAATCTATGTAGCTTAAATGTATGAAGTACCAGAAAGATTGCAACTTGGGATATTTGATCATTTTTGGGAAGTAGAGACATTTTATTCCCTGTAAGGCTGTAACAGCTTCCTCTTTTTTTTTTTTTTGCTTTATCAAACATAAATTACTATGATTTTAAGTACCTTCTATTTAGTACATCATTTCCTGTCCATGCTATCAACCCAAAGGCATATCTTTCCCTTGGATACACCTGTCAGAGTACAAATAGAGTCACAAATTGTCAATTCTAAACAAGGATTAAAAAATCTTGGAATTGAAACCTTGGGTTGAAATGAAATATTGGGTCTTACCTTTAAGTCAATACGATGGCGTAGCTCGCGACCAGGGTAGGTGCAGAGACCAAAGTATGTATCAACACCGAATCTGTTCCCTGCAATATTTATGCAATAACTAAAGATTCTATTGTGGCAAAAAAAGTTAACATAGAATCTGGCTCATTTAAGACCTAAGTTTTCTTGTCAGCATACAGGTTTATCGCCACAATTCAAAATTTCAGTATTAAATTATGGCCCCTAAAAATTTGAAGTAAAATTGAGCCTACTCTTACCTCAATGCTATGAACACTGAACACAAGATCTTCTCTCACAAAGTGTATATCTTTCAGAGCTTGAACAAACTTCGGTAAAAAGCCAACATGACTGATCAAGAAAAAGCCAACAATAAAAAGTCAAAAAAAAAAAAAAAAAAAAAATACAGCTTGGCAGGCAAAAGAGGATGAGTGACAACTTTGGGATTTTTATGCTTTTGCTTATTAGGGATATCAAGAGTCCGTAAAATTGAACTTTTGCAATAGCAACAGTCAGAAATGAAAAATAAAAATTGAAGTAAATTAAAAAGAACTTGTACAGCAGATTACCTTACTCCATCTGGATGAGTAATGACAATATCCATATCACCACATGAAGCCTTTCCACGCCTATATGATCCTCCACAAACAATAAGTACCTTCACATTAATCAAACCCATCAATATATCTTAAAATATTGCACCCTTGTCTGAAATAAATAACAAAGTAGTCATAGTCATCTAGATCCTAGATACATACTCCCGGTAAAATAGACTCGCCGACATCTTGTAAAAGCTTCTCCATATCCCTAACCTAAAAGAACACAACAATACCAGTTAAAAGATTCTTTAACAGCTCCCTTTCTTTCATGAAAATATAGAAATTGAGAAGAAAACTAACTGCAGAGTCCTTTATTTAAAAAACTAAAATAAAATTCACGTGTCGTGTTGTCAAAATAAAAAATAAAGGGGGATCTTTGCAAAAAAAAAGGAATAATAATACATGACACACACCTCATCACGTGGGATCCTCTTCTGAATATCATTGAAGTACTGTAATCCAACCCGTTGAGCATGACTTAGTGAATCATCATTTTTCAGATCATCAAGTGTGCGATGTCCCTTTTCGTACAATTTCAGAGCTGTTGCCGGGCCAATACCCCACACTTCGCCAAAGAGACTAACAGTACGCACCTTCAAACAAAGTTCAATAGTTAACTTAGCCTCAACTAGCCATCAAATTTGCTAGAATAAACAAGCACAACAAAGAAATCTGGAGCAGAGAAGCGTTATTGAGTCAAAGTTGTAGTCCTATTGTAACTAAAAAGCAATAATACAATCCATAATGGTACTTATTTTAGTGAATAAAGTACCCTTTCATCATTCTCAAAGTATTCTAACTTGGATAGCTTTCCAGTGTTCACTATTTCATCTATCTGCAACCAAACTCAGTAAATTAGTCCATCAGATGGCTTTTTCTCTAGTATTAGTTATTTCAGAGGCGTGACATGATGTTGAATCAAATCACTGACATGATCTTGTAACGATTTCCCGATGGCAGGAAGGTGTTTGACTTGATCAACACTTTCAATTTTGAAGGGTAACTTCTCAATCACCGGGATTGCCTTGTAGTAACTGAACGACCTACGATCATCTCCAAGAGCTTCAAACAGTAAAATATCAACAATTATGTTCAGTGCGGAGAAGTTTAACTTGTTATGGAAGAAATTAAGGAACTTACCTCTGTAAATACTAATAAGCTTTCCGAATATTTCAGTAATGTTCCTGTTAAGATCCGGCGGACTGTACGGGGAGGAGCACTCAGATGTATCCACCTTGTCATAAACAGAGATGGGAGGTAATATCAGAAAAATAAAATTAATGCTATAAAAGGGTGAAGAAGACAAAATATATCATAAATAGATACATATAAAGATCATACTTGTGCCTCTTCAGAGGTAGGTGGGGTGCTGATATGGTGGTGAGGTCCCTTTTCAATATTTGAACCTTTATCCTCATAAGCACACGAATCTTGACGCCCCTTAGCAATTAATTCATCACGGCTGACTTCTCCATCGCTGTCAATTTCACTTTTTAAATCCTTTGGTGAGGTTTTGGTTCGTTTTACATTCCGTCGATCATCATTGGTACTATCTCCAGCTTTTAATTGGTCCATGCATAAGTTGTCTGGGCCTTCATGATCGTTTTTTGTCTCGTTTAAATTCAGTAAAAATTGATTCTCTGGTAACCTCTCACCTGATATTAGGCAGTTCTGAAGCCACTGGAAACAAAGCACGCTCTACAGCAACCAGGTAAACGAGTAAACAAAATAATGTTAATATCTTTTTGAAGAAAAAGTGTATGGATCAACTGAGTTGAGACAAAACAAACACTGTCAATTATCAACCAACCCCTTTGAAACGGTTGAGTTGGTTGCGATCAAAGTACTGTAGCAGAGAAGTAGAGTTCATAGCCAGAATATGAGTGACCCGTTTTGAGATGTTGTCGTCAATTTTAGCGCCCATTTGAATCAGCTTATGCTTCCACACCTGGAAATGCAATTATTTATATAAAAATGAAAAGAGACGTTATGAAATGTAAATAGAGAGAACCATAGAGTACCTGGAGGCGGCGAGGCTGGACGCCCGTTGGGACGAGGAAGACAACCATGGAGGAGAACATTCCGTTGGGATCCGGCGAGGGAGACCGCCGCTTCCTCGGCGCCATTTTCCTCTACTAGCCCCAACCGTCTTTCTCTTTCTCTTTCTCAAGTACGGACGGGACGGCGAATCACCTAAGGTAAGAGAATTCTTGTGTTTATTTCGCAACCGTCCGATCAGAATCCACACGAATATTAAAGGGCCCTGTGATTCCACCTCGGGAATTCAGATCCACGGCAATACCTGACTGAGTACGATGAGATCTCAGTCGTCAGATTTAACTTTGCACGAATCTCAAAGCAAAATAATACTGCCCCCTCCAATCTCCCGAATAGGCACCGGCTGAGAGTAAATCTGATTTATCGTACTCAGTACGGTACCACAGAGGATACAGGTCCCCACCTCAGGCCGTAATTGCCTGGATTCTGATCGGACGGTCAATATCTAAATAGAAATATTATGTTACCTCAGAGGTATAACTCCGGGAACGGCACCGCTGGTGCTGGTACCTTGCACGAGTCCACATTAACGCACAGTTTGAGTTTTAACTCCACAACGTCCGATCAGAATTTGTGCTGTAATTGCACAGTGCCCTCTAGGGGGCAACTTAAATTGGACGGTCCAGATCTAACTCAAAATTTGAGCTAACTCGGAGGATGCGAATTCATCCAGAGAGACTCTACGCGACCCGGCCCATACGGGGAGGGGCGGATTCAAGAGTTGGCACATAATATTGACAAGAGTATAATTATTTTTTCTTAGCGAATTGGATCGGAGTAGTGGATAGGGATTACAAAAGTCATGGCACGACCGAATACGTCACGGCACGTGTGCCGGTTACATGTTGTGATTATCTTTTGAAAATTTGCCACGACAAGACATGTCACACAAAAGATTTGATCACGGCACGACACATGGTCATGTGTAATTATAACTATTAGATCTTAATCGAATGTTGAATCTTAAATAAACTAACCTAAATTATGAAAAACAATAGTTAAACGTGACAAATGTGACATGTCACGTGTGATCACTGCGTGATTAACGTGTTATGACAATTTACGTGCCATGACTATCTTTCCAAATTTGGTCACGACACGACACGTAATCCAAGTTACGACGTGACTAGTCACGGCACGGTACATATTTATATCCTTAGTAGCGGACCTCTTTTTTTCTCCTAACAAATAAACGCATTCTTCTAAGTAGAGTAACGAATCGGACTGCGTCTTTTTTCTGTCTTTCTTTTACGTTAATCAGTCTGGACTGACTTTCTTTTCCGCGCAATTTTCTTCTACTGGACTTTGAATTAAAATCAGGAGTAGGCACAAGTATAAAAGATCATTGGGTCTAAAAAATTTTTGAATTCAGAGGTAAGCACTTGCCTACCCTTGATCCTTCTTGGGTCTACCACTGAGTCTACTCCAATATGTTCTTTATGTATGTTGTCGTAGTCATACAGTATTTTTTTTTTTAGAAAATCATACATGCATTCTTTTACTATGTGTTGTAGTGTTAGCTTGGTCGAAAAGCATAGTATACACACAAAAAAACATGATATCATGCAAAAAAAGAGCATAATAGAATTTTGTTACAGAAGCACTTCTAATTAAACTTAGAGCATCTACATCTCTAGTATTATGAGAGTTTCTAATTTGACGTGGCAGTTTCTAATTCAGTTTTAGGGACGTGGGAGAGTTCTTATTTAGAAACTATGCAGGAAAGTTTTTTATTAAGAAACTGTTTATAAACTCCACATTGGCCAAATAATTGGCTCAAATTATTTCTCCTTTTTAATATATTGTTAACGTGGTTTAATAAAAACTCTAAAATTAATTTCAGAAATGTGAGAGTTAGAAACTTTAGAAATCTTAATTTTTAAAAAGTGATTAACAGTTATTTAGAAACTCAATTGAGTTGCTAAAATGTAGATGCTCTTCTACAGTGACATTAGCAAAATAAAGTATTGCTCGAAACCAGTAAAGTACATGGCACAGAAGCAATAACTACCACTCCGCACCCTGATATTGAAAAATCACGACTATGAGTTACTTCCCAATATTAGCCTTTAAAGGCGCCAGCAAGGCATGTAGCCGGCGAATCATTTTTATGCTATCCACCAAGTTTAAAGTTATCTATATATATATCCACCAAGTTCAAAGTTACTGCCGAAATCTGATCTTAAATTGCATAAATGAACCAAATCCACCAAGTTCAAAGTTACTGCCGAAATCTAGTCTTAAATTGCATAAATGAAGCAAAAGCAGGATTTGTGTGGCCACAGCTCAATCTGTGCGGCCGCACGAGCAAAAATTTCACTAAGTTTGCAGAATTCTTACAGTATTCAGGATTTTGTGTGTCCAGTCTGGCCGCACCAGTCTCTAAAACTTGCCAAATGAAAGATTTGGGCACCGATTCATTTCCTGATTCTGTTTGCTTGCTCTCAAAGTCACGAAAATTGTTATAAATCAACGGAGGAACAACAGGAGATGGTATCAAAGTTTCACCATTGAATTCTACATTTCTTCTACCCTTTCTCCACCATTCTAAATATTCCAAAGTTGCAATTGAGGCGTGAAGCAAAGGCGAACGGTGAATTGAAGGCGAGTAAACTTGATGTTGGTATAAAATCTACCTTACTTGGTTCGTTTATTATGATTGTCTTTGATCATGTTTGTTCTTTGATTTTAATATTATAGTATGTATGACTTGTGTGCATTAAACTGTGAATCTCGCGAAGTCTTATAGACTTACCGCTTAATTGGGATTGTGATGTATTGAGTGTAACCAAGTCTTGTATAGGAATTACCTTAGGTTAGAAATAACTGGAACTCATAGAACAAAGGTTTAAAAGACGAAGAACTTAATTGTGAAGCTTTAGAATTGAGATACCTAGAATTGACCTAGAATTGTAGTGAAATACTCTCTGTATGTGTTTAAGTCGCAAATTGCCCCCAATCATGACAGTTGGAAGTGGAAGGTTGTTTGAACTCACAATATAGTAATAACGATTCTTCAGAATAGGTCTAAGCTAAGTTATTTGTCTTAGAAACCCCACTAAATCAAGATATGAATAAATGCCAAGTAATAATAAAACCAACGGATAGTAGCCTTAAGTCCCTAGACTTCGTCCAATTATCAACAAAACCTCTTAATTTCAACTCTCTCTCTTGAATTGTTACAAACCACCTCACTTTGGGTATTGAACCCGGTAAAAAGAAAAATTTGCAACAACTTCCAATTTACTTAATTGCACTTGTTTTAGAATAGTTAATTTAGTGATAATTAATTTCTCCCGTTGTCTCTTGGATCGACACCCTGATTACTACAAGGATAAATTGTGCACTTGCAATTAATCTTACTTTTATGTGTTAGAGTTCTTATAAATTAAAAATAAAAAGTGTAGGAAATAAAACCACACCATAAAAAACTATACTTAAATGCATTTGTGGAAATAATTTTACTTATTTTTCTCAAATACATTTTTGTTTTTTATCAACTGCAGATTACAACAAAAAAATTTATCTGCGAATTTGTAGTATCTAACTCAAATTGATTCACTTCCTATATTTTATTTGAGGAGGGCTCAAATGTCTCATTGCTTCAAGCCCCAATCGTATCTCAATATCTTTATCTTTAATTTTGAAGTTCAAACAGACGATTCGAACCGCTCATATGATATCCACGTTAAAATATGATTGGAGACCAAATTTTATATTTTTTTTTGAAAAAAAATTACTATTTTTTTTAGATAGGTACAAAATCACTATTTTTTAGAAAATTATGGACCATCTAAAAACAATAATTTTGTATCTATCTTAAAAAATAGTAAATTTTTCCAAAAATATAAAATTTGATTTCCAATCATATTGAACGTAAATATCATGTCGAGCACTTCGAATCGTCTGTTTGAACTTTGAAATTAAAGATAAAGATGTTGGAGTACGATTGGAGCATGAAGTAATGGAGACATTTGAGCCCTCCTCATTTTAACTAGTCGACGAATTTTTTTTTTTTATGTTACGCTTATATTTTCTAACCATTTTTTTTTTATCTCTGCTTGTTACTGAAATTATTTGACAAAAATACAACACTTTCTTTTTACCTTCCTTCCAATTTTTTTTTATCATTTTTGCCCTTAAATAATTGAAGCTATTGCATTCCGTTGCATAAACGTCGACTTTTTCGTAGTTCTTTTTGTTTGAATCTTTTAGCTATGATTAAAAACACCTAGCTAAACCTTTTTTGAATCAACAGTAACTTTTAATAGATATATTTACATTAACTTTTATTGAAGTTGTTATGAACTTCTTTTTCAAATTATTTATTGAATGTTGTTATTTCTTATTTAATATTACATTGATTGTATATTTTACGAAACAAAAATTACATTGCACGTGTGCTCTTTCTGTTAAAATTATATACCTAAAACAAAACCTTTATTCCCGCGTTAAAAAAACACTATATTTCAAAATTAATAAAATGCTTTCCCTAGCACAACTGTGCAACACTCGTTATTAATTAAATATATTATGATAATTTAAAAGCATAAGTATCATAAAGGCCGAAGCTGCGATTTCATTGAGCAATAACAAATTTCCGAAAGTATACGAAGGGATTCAATGTCCATATCACCGTTGACCGTTGACATCATTGCCAGTAAAATTAAATCTTAAATAATTAATTTTCCGATTCTTAAATAACTAAATTAATTGACTGGATATTTTCGTATATACCATGCAATACGCATGCACACAAAAATTATATCGTTTTAATTTTATTTTTTATATGAATTGAGAGCTAGCAAAATCATCGTACTTAATTTTGACGATTTAACTTTCTTTCCTTATGCATGTGATTTAATTGAGAGAGAAAAGGCATAATTTTTTTGAACTACTTCTCTACTATTAGATAATGTTTTTTAGAGACAAATAGCAAAAATACTTAAATCTAACACTAAAAATTCGATTTTTTTTAAATATTTGTTAGATAACTTTTTTTGATATATAATTAGCATATTATACTAAAATACGGTAAATTACTTGAAATTATGTTAAATTACGCTGGATTACACTAAATTACAATAATTATGTTAAATTATGCTAAAATACGGTAAATTACGCTAAATTACATATGAATAGGACCGATTTTGTGCCATCTTTCATAAATCATAAAAAATAGTAAAAAAATTTCAAAAATAATAAAAATTGGTATTATACAAGTTTATTATATAAATAATTTACTGAGCTATGTAGATTGAACAATAAAAATGAAAATCTTAACTCAAAACTTCAACTGAAGTTTTGAGCCTCTTGCTCTTATTTTTTGATAATTCTGAATTTCGAAATCTAACATCGCGGACACTGACGCATGCTTATTTTTGCAAGTCCGAAAAGTGGTCATTTGCTGAAATCGGACACTCGAGCGCTGTTTTATTACCGTTTGAAGTTTCGTCATCGTTTTTCGCCTTCTCAGTGAAGATATCATCCCTATTCATATGTAATTTAGCGTAATTTACCGTATTTTAGCATAATTTAACATAATTATTGTAATTTAGGTGTAATTCAGTGTAATTTAACATAATTTCAAGTAATTTAGCGTATTTTAGTATAAATATGCTAATTATATATAAAAAAGTAATCTGACAAATATTTTTAAAAAAATTCGATTTTTTAGTGTTAGATTTCAGCCATTTTTGCTATTTGTCTCTAAAAAAATATTATTTAGTACCGGCCATTTTTTGGCCGGTACCAAAATCATTAAAAACCGGCCAAAAATGGCCGGCAATGGATAGTTTTATAAATTTCAATGGTTGTGGGTATATTTATTAATTTGTAATTAACTTTGGATATTAATAAAAGAGTAGAACTAGGGTGTTCCTAAGCTCACCAAGCCTCTCGTGAGCTCGGACTCTAAAACCTATCGAATTGACTTCAAACGACATTTCCAAACCGTTAGATGTTCAATCTATATTAAAATGTGCTTGGAGACCAAATTTTACATTTTTTGGAATTTTTTTACTATTTTATTTTTTACTATTTATTAAGCCGGTTTGAAAACCGCTGTTTTATTAAAATTCTGCACCATTGGAAAACAGCGGTTTTCAAACCGGCTTAATAAATAATAAAAAATTCCAAAAAATGTAAAATTTGGTCTCCAAGCACATTTTAATATAGATGAACATCTAACGGTTTGGAAATGTCATTTGAAGTCAATTCGATACGTTTTAGAGTCGAGCTCACGGAAGGGCTTGGTGAGCTTAGAAACACCCTAGTTCTACTCTTAATAAAATCGCAGTTTAAGTTGGAAAAATTAAATAAATTAGATCCAATGAATAAGGTGTAGATTTTAACAGCAAAATTTTGACTCAAGTAGCCGACATTTTTAAAAATACCCTAAGTTAATTACAGATTAATAAAAATGCCCACGACCCTTCGGAAATTTTAAATATGCCCGAACCGGCCATTTAATGGCCGGTCCTGTGTTTTTTTTTTTAAGACAAATAGCTAAAATATTGAAATATAACACTCAAAAATCTAATTGTTATTTTAAATATTTGTTAGATAACTTTTTTGATAGCATATTTATACTAAATACACTAAATTACTTGAAATTATGTTAATTTATGCTGATTTACACTAGAATTATGCTAAAATACGGTAAATTTACTTGAAATTATGTTAATTTATGCTGAAATTACAATAATTATGTAGAATTATGCTAAAATACGGTAAATTACGTATGAATAGGGCCGATTTTGTGCCATCTTTCATAAATCATAAAAAAGAGTAGAAAAATTCCAAAAATAATAAAAATTGGTATTCTACAAGTTCATTATATAACTAATTTACTGAGCTACGTAGATTGAACAATAGAAATGAAAATCTTAATCGAAAACTTCAACTGAAGTTTTGAGGCTCTTCCCTTTATTTTTTGGCGATTCTGAATTTGAAAATTTGGCATCACAAATTTTGATGCATGCGTATTTTCGCAAGCTTTCTGAAAATGGTCATTTGCTGAAATCGGACACTCGAGCGCCGTTTTGATGCATCACAGGTTTTGAAGTTTCGTCGTTGTTTTTCGCCTTCTCAGTGAAGATATCATCCCTATTCATACGTAATTTAGCGTAATTTATCATATTCTAGCATAATTCTACATAATTATTGTAATTTAGCGTAATTTAGTGTAATTCAGCATAAATTAATATAATTCAAGTAATTTAGCGTCTTTTAGTATAATATGCTAATTATATATCAAAAATGTAATCTACCAAATATTTTAAAAAACAATTCGATTTTTTAGTGTTATATTTCAGCTATTTGTCTCTTAAAAAAAGTTTAACATAATTTAAAGTAATCTAATATCAATCAACATAAATTAACATAATTTCAAGTAATGTTAACGTATTTTAGTATAAATATGCTATCAAAAAAAGTAATCTAACAAATATTAAAAAAACAATTCGATTTTTTAGTGTTAGATTTCGGCATTTTATTTATTTGTCTCTAAAAAAAAAAATTTAAATGGGGGACTGGCCATTAAATGGCCGGTTCCCCTAAAAAAAAAAACATTGCGGGACCGGCCATTTAATGGCCAGTTTAGGCATATTTAAAATTTTTGAAGGGTCGTGGGCATTTTTATTACTCTGTAATTAACTTAGGGTATTTTTAAAAATGTCGGTTCAAGTAGCGTTGATGTGAGAGATTTTTTTTATTTAGCCATAATACTCTTGCTTCAAAAAGGAAGTTAATAGATAGACTATTTGAATTAGAAAGGTTAATCCACACCCATAATATTATTTTAAATTAGAAAGTTATGCACAGTGATATCACCGAATATTAATCCACACCCATGAATTGTCTACAAGAACTTCTAAAATAAAAATGCCCAAAAACTTAGTTGTAGTGTATTTCAAATGTACGATGTGTTTGACACACATACCGGCACCACAGGCTAGAGATGCGGCATAATATGATACATCTTGTTCGACGTGATCGTGTCAAGACGTGTTCGCACTGTGTCTTTATCGTCTTGTGTCCTATTTTTTTTTTTTTTTTTTTTGATATTAGCATGTTTAAGCACTCACTTCTAGACATGGGCATGACACAATACGATATCTCTAATTTTTTATTTTTAAGAACACCTCAAATTTCAACAAGTTAGCATGGCACAACACATGTTCCAGACACGCTGGAACACAACATGACACGTCACGCCTAAACTTGTAGAAGCATAAAAAAAATGCAAGCCACACGATAACACACGAGCTCTCGAGTCAATGAAGCAATGAATGAAAATGAAGACCTCAATATAATTTTCGAAAATAATGTTACTATTATGCTTAATTTAAATAAATTTAAAATTATCTAGTTATATTGTTAAAATAACAATGAAGTGTTCATTAGAAATCTATTTCAGTTTTTGTTATTAAAATAATTTATTTGCGAGTAATGACTTCTATTTTTGACGGTATGGTTTTCACTTTATTTTTTACTTTATTATGATACAGAAAAAAAAAATTAAAGTCCATAAAACGGATTAGAATATTTGGTTTCAAATTTACACGAACAAATATGCCCCAATTTAACTTCAGAAAATTAAGCACAATTAACCAACTGTATTCACCTAAATTAGTAATGACAATTGACATTGAAATTATTCTCAAAACTAAATGTATTCCAAGATTACAGTCGGGATCCTAAACGAATTTCTCAAAAAATATAATAGTTGAGGACTAAAGAACTCTGGATTTCAAGCACCAGATAAGGAATACAGTATCTTTCTCTGACAAGTAGAAATACCAATGTATGATCTCACAAATATATTACCTTATGTGGATCGAATCATTACTGAAATTCTCAGATAATCAATGTTTGAAGATATCAGTGCTCATAACTTTTTCTGATTGAAAGATTCAAAATAGTCTCTTTAATTCTCATCAACTTCCTTTTTTGAAGCAAGGGTATTATGGTCTAAATAAAAAAAATATCTCACCTAACAACTTGTTTGGATGGAGAGTACAGGAAGGGAGGGAATAGAAATAAAATAAAACTTTTCGTTGAATCGTGTTTGGTTGATAAATTATATTGGAGGTGAAGGATATAGGAGGTGAAAGGTTTAATCTTGTATTATTGTAATCAATAGAATCGGTTTCCCTCCCAATTTGAGATGTAACGGATGGAAATAAATTTTGTTACAAATATTTAAAAAAAAAATAGCACAAATGCTCAACACTATATCTTACCTATATATTTCTCGTACAAGTTTTTTTGTCACAAACCTACAATAACTACTGAATTTCTCATTAACCTTCTAAATTTTAATCAATTAAACAAGAAATAAGACGGAAATAAAAGTTAAATTTATTTTCTCTCATTAGTCATCCAAACACAAAGATATTAAATATGTTAATCTTCCTTTCTATTCCATTCCATTCTGATACGTCATATTTAAACCTAATTAGAACGCAACGGTCATTAGTGAGTACTTAAGCGGAACACCTTCGTCCTCGCAGTGTTGGTTCTTTAATTCTCCCCCTTTCTCCCTTGGGTCAGGTCTAGATTTTCTGGGTACGTTTTTTCTATCTATCTTTTCGTACCAGATTTTTCTCTCCTTTCTGCGGACCCCGATGTTAGGGGCTTTTCTGCGTATTATAGGGCCCCCTGTCGGTTTCCTAGTTCTGGGATATTTCTAAGTCCCGGACAGCAGGCCGGGCTTGTTCTTAGGTCGGTTTCCGATTTCAAGTCTTTCGTGAATAAAGTTGGTAGGGCCAGATTCCAGAATATAGGTCGGATATAGCATTTTTTGGACTTTTGCTTAAGTGAAGCTTCTAAAAAGAACTTTATGAGGACTTTATTCATGAGCCTATCACATTCCCTTTTATTATTCACCTCCCCTTCCTTCTTCTACTCTCCATCCAAACAAGTTGTAAAGCAGCTTTTTTGAAGCGAGGGTATTATGGCCAAAATAATAAAAAAAAAAAATCTCACCTCAACGCTGTCGCTGCTTGAGACAGAATTTCCCTGCTGAGCCAAAGCGAAGCCAGGCAAAGGCAACCCCTCCGAAATCTGAATCCGAATAACACCTCTTCTTCCCGTTCCCTTCCGTTCGTCCGTCCCTCCGTCCCTCCTCTTTCACCTCCCGTTTGTAAAACCCTAACCCTAAACTCTCTCACCATCGAACCATCCGCCTCTCCTCTCGCATTCTACTCCCTGCGCTGACGCGTCAGAAAACATGCCGTTGTTCCTCTCGGAGGAGGAGTTCCGAGCGCTCTCGCATGACGCCGGCGCGGTGGCCGAGCGGGCGGACGCGGCGATACGGGACCTCCGAAGACAACTCGAAACGGTGAAAGCCGAGGCCGACGCTGCCTCCATCTCATCTGAACAGACGTGCGCGATTCTTGAGCAGCGATATGACGCTCTCTCAGCTGATCTCGATCTTTTGCGATCTGAGAATGCGCAGCTGGCAGCATCATCGGAGCGACACGCGTCGGTGCTTGCTGAGGCTCAGGCCGAGAAGCATCAGCTCCATCTCAAGGCTGTAAGCACGCTATGTTCCTCTGCCCATACCTACCTTTCTTATTTTCCTCCCTCTAAGATTGTATATTCCATTGCATGAAAAATTCTATTGTATTCAAAATACCGTGACCCTCTTTCTTTAATAATCTTAAAATGCATGCACACTTGCAAGGCATATTCATTGTTTTTTTCCGAAAGAGCTTGCATTTGTACTCGTAGCTAAGCACATGATGGTTTCTAGGGTTTCTGTATACCTGTTTCTTTTATTGCTGAAGTGCTTATGTGCGTGCTTGGTGCTTGAAATTACAGATTGGGAAAGACGGAGAGATTGAAAGACTGACAGTGGGGTTGAACGAATTGCAAAAATCCAAACGACAGTCGCTGGAGCTTCTAGAGCAAAAAGATGCTGAAATTCGGGAGAAGAATTCCACAATTCAGAGTTATCTTGATAAGATAGTAAGTTTAACCATACTTTTTTTGTATGATAAGATAGTAGTTTGAAGGTGTATGACTTCTAATTGTTTGCTTCTTTGTTGTGACAGGTGGTTTTGACAGACAATGCTGCTGCCAAGGAGATGAGGTTGCAAGAAATCGAAAGAGAGTTGTCGCGATGGCCATTCTACATGCAACCGTATTAGTCTGGTATAGATTTGAAGTTTTCTCATCTGGAGTTGTCCTATAGTAATATTAACTTCTAGCATTTTCTGATAAAGTAGTTTGAAGGTTTTTTTTAATTTTTCAGTAGTAGGTCCAAACCATGAAAGTAACATTTATTCTTAAGGGTTGTTATTCTTTATAGATGAATGAAATGGAATTTAATGTGTAGTAATAGGTCATAGTCATGAAAGTAATATGTCATTCTGGCATGGCAACTTTTTCCTTTTTTTTGTGTGTGCATAGTATCTGACCAACCGAGAGGTCTAAATAAAGATGAATTAAAATTGTTGCAGTAGCGGGTTACTAAATTATGCAAAGATTGCTAAGTTTTTGTGATTGTACGTAATAATTTACATATGGCCAGTCTTAAGATATTGTATGTTGTGATATATGCAATTAAATAAGATACATGTAATAAAGATATTGTGTGTTGTGATACATGTAATGATTTACCCAAGAAGATTCAGCGGAGTAACTGACTGTTGCTGCCAATTTTTGAGTAGGAGAAAGAACTTCTTGAGAAGCATAACAGCTGGCTTGATGAAGAGCTTAAAGCAAAAAGCAACACTCTTGCTGAAATGCGCAAATCAAATATGGATTCGGAGTCTCAAATGTCAGCGAGAATAGCTGATGTAAGTATTCTTGTGTTTTTATCTGCTGAGACCCTAGTGGCAAAAGATTGGATGAGATTATGAAAATTTGACCTCCTTTCTGTCTTTTTTCTTTCTTTCAACCTTTCAGCTTGAAAGAGAACTCAGAGAATCGTCTGTTTCTTCGAAGTGGAGGAAAGAGAGAGTGGCTGAACTGGAGCAAAGAGTTACCTATTTGGAGAAGGTAATTTTGCACTATGTTTCTAATATATCACTCGACCTTCACAATAAAAAGCTACAAAATGACGAACTATTTTTTTTTTCTTCACTTGACTATTTTAGGAGCTGTTACAATCAAAAGAAACTGCTGCCACTAATGAACAACGTCTCAGTGCTGAGCTGGCAACGGTAAGTCTCATCCCTTTGCATTGGTATACCCTATTTACAGTATATGTTATTGCGAATCATGCAGTATTGTCACATTGCTCATCCTTCTTATTTGGTTTCCTTCTATAGGTTTCAAAGCTCGTAGGACTCTACAAAGAAAGCTCAGGCGAGTGGTCCAAAAAGGCAGGAGAACTCGATGGGGTAATTAAAGCTTTAGAGGTGATATCTCAACTCAAGATAAAATTTTCTTTTTAACATGTGAACAGTTATTGTGATAGTGGCGTCAGTGAGGAAACCTTGTTTACTTATCTCACAACAGACTCATTTGACTCAAGTTGAAGATGATTACAAAGAGAAACTCGAGAAAGAAGTTTCAATCAGGAATAAACTTGAAAAGGTATGCAGTTACACCAAGTTTAATTTTTCTAACAAACTGTATTTTACTTGTATTAACCCGATTTTATGGTGTAATAATAGGAAGCTGCTGAAATGAGAGAGAAACTAGAGAAGCGTGAAATGGAGATTGAAAGTGTCAGAAAGAGTTCTGAGCTGAGCCTTCTTCCAATGACCAGTCTTCAATCGGACTCCGCTATGCAAGAACTGTAAGTCCAGATTTAACACCCCCCTTTTAAGGCGGGCTATTCTTATTTCTTTATCTTTTGTACTGTTGTAACAGAGGTCTAATAATAGTTTCATGCTGTAGAGTTCTTTCTGATGGTGGTATCCGCAGAGAAGACGGGGATGATCAAATGATTGTCCCAAAAGCTCCTGCTGGCATTTCAGGGACAGCATTAGCAGCTTCCCTCCTCCGTGAGGGTTGGAGTGTACGGCTTACTGCTTTCTTTTCTGTTTTCTATTGAAATTTAATTGGTCAGCTGCTTATGTTTATATGCTTATGTCTCACAGTCTGATTATTTCTTATTCAGCTTGCGAAAATGTATGAGCAATACCAAGATGCAGCTGATGCCCTGCGACATGAGAGATGGGGCAGGAGACATGCTGAGGCTGTACTTGAGAGGGTATTATTGAGCCTTTTTTTAAAGATGTGGTTGTGCTTAGATTATGCTTTGCGGGTTCTTTTCATAAAAAAAAAGCAAATAAATATGCTCCTTCGGTTCAGCTTTTTAATTTTTTTAGGTCTTGTGCCTGATATGCTGTCAATACTGAGGCACTTCTTTGTACCGCTTTATTCCATTGCTAGGATTTTGTAATTATTAAATTGAAGTTGAATATTTGAAGAACTGTTATTAATAGTAAGTGACTAGTTTAGTTTGAACAATTTTGAGTTAAGTTCTAAGATAATCCTCCTTTTTTATGCAGGTTTTGCGTGAAATTGAACAAAAAGCTGAACTAATCTTAGATGAACGAGGTGCCTTTCCATTTTATATCATCTCTTTGGTTATTGACGAGCTTATTTAACTTTTTATTACCAATGTTTTCGTACTAGTTTATTCCCAGTATTTTGATATTCTAAATTTTCCTCTTGGATTATTAACTTGTCTGTAAGCTTAATTATTCATTTTTTTTGCTGTTATATTAGCTGAGCATGAGAGGATGGTTGAAGCATACACCTTGCTTAATCAAAAACTTGAGCAGGCACTGTTGGAGCATGAAAATTTGAGAACTCCATTAGGAGTTTGAAGGTAATCTCATATTCTTAGGCAAAGTTTAAATCCTGACATGTACGGTTCTGAGTGATTTAATGGGATGAAGCAAGTTCCAAGGAGAAGGAAAAAAGTATGAAGAAGAGCCCTTCCAAAAGAGCATGTTGAACCAGAAATCCAAAACACTAACAACTATCCAAAGGTCTTGACCTGTATTCAGTAGCCATTACTCTCAGACAGTCTACTAGAAAAGTCAAGGCTTCTTATTTTTCACTTTGTCTTTCTTATTATAATATTGCTGTTTCAGTCTGAGTTGAAAAGGCGTGAACGTGATAACAATATTGCGCAAAAGGAGATAAATGATCTCACAAAGCAAGTAAGAATATATTTGTTTTTATCATGTATTTGATTATGATATATCTCACTGTTGCAAAACAAATGTGTAAGTTTTATGTGAAGTTTTGACACTTGGCTCACTTGCAAACATCATTATTTTCATCATGCTTTATTAAATGTGATTTAATTGAGGCTTTTGGTCTGTCATTCTGTTGGTCCATTGTTTATTTTAATGTTTTCCTCTATTGAAAATGATAGGTAGCAGTGCTTTTGAAAGAATGTCAAGATATCCAAATTAGGTGTGGCAGTACTTCTCTTTCTGCAAGCATAACGGGTGTGGAAGATGACATTTATGTCAGTGATCCAAGTGGACATGTTAGTAATCTGCTGCTTCAAACAATTATTATTAATAATTCATTGCATCCTTATGAAGTTATTGATATAATGATGCAGATGACATTTAGAGACATTAATGGATTAGTTGACCAAAATGTGGAACTTCAAAGCCAGGTTCAGAGACTCTCTGCTGAGCTGGAGAAAAGAGATGAAGAACTTCAGGTTAGTATTTGTGTTTTTTCCCTTTCCTTTTTCCTGGGATTCTTCTGGCATGTCTTTTCAGGAAGTGCTTGTGACTGAAATAATTTCACTCTTGAGCTTTGTAGGAGGGTTTCGAAATTGAAATGCAAAAATTGAATGATGAGGCAGCTTCTAAAATGGAAGCTGTGCTTAAGAGATCAGAGGAACAACGGTGCATGATAGAGTCTCTTCACACCTCTGTAATATAATTTGATACTACTCATATGAATTACATGATTAGTCTTACTTTTTCTTTGGAACATAGCACATGCATTTCAACATATAAGTGAGTCCTTTTTGTGTAGGTTGCAATGTACAAAAGATTGTACGAAGAAGAGCGCAAGAGTCGCAACAGTAGTGATGCATTGCCTAAGGGTCTTCCGGGTAGGTTTTCCTCGTTAATGCATTGTTCTCTCTTGTTCTCAAGTACGTAGTTAATTTATACATTCTGTGTTATAATGCTACAAATGTTTCTAATGATTTTTTTTTAATTTTTTATTTCAGAAGGAAATGGAGGTATTGTGCTCCAAATTGAGAATTCCCAGGTCAGTTTACATTGCAATTCTAATTTAGTATTTAATCATGGTCTTTGGTTGAATCTGTTCTTCATGTTTGAATTGGCTATATTTTCTCATTAATTACCCAGTCTGAAGTTTCAAAGAACGAACACAACCAACTTGTGCAACGTGCCAGAAAGCTTGAGGAGGACTTGACGGCATTAAGGTACTGCTTTCATGTTTCCTTTATTGAATTTTCTTCACATCTTATTTGTAATATTTTGGAAATCTAGTAGATATTTTCCTCTTAAATACGTGTTATATCATTTCTGCATTAGGAGTGAGACTACAGCACTGAGGATAGATCGTGATAAAATTGCACTAGAAGCTGAGTTTTCCAAAGAGCGGCTTAACAGTTTCATGGCGGAGCTTGACAACCAGGTCCTTACTATTCCTTTATTCTTTTTTCATTGCACGGGGGATTTTGTTTTTAGTTGCACCTTTCTATTGTTTATCTATTGAATCAAGGTGCAAAGATTTTAGTTGACGATCCATTTTGCATTTTCTTATGCTTTCTGGTCAAACTTTATACGGTGTAGAGGAAAGAGGCTAATGCGGCTTCAGCTAGAAATATGGAGCTGATGCATTTAATAGTTGATTACCAAAAGAGGCTTCGTGACAGTTCCGACTCTGTACAAACTGCTGAGGAGAATGCCAGGAAGTTTTCTCTGGAGGTAATCTTTCCTTTTCCTTCTTCTTTTTGTTAACTTCATGGTGAAGTTCTTTTCTGTACTGCCAGATAATAAATTAGTTACTGCATTGTTCAAACTTCTATTCTTTGTTCTATTCATATCCATTTGCCATGCAATCTAGCGATGTCTTAAATAACATTGAACCACTTGTTGCACTCGCTAGATAATTGCTGATTCTCTAGGCTAATATATGCAGGTCTCCATTTTGAAGCATCAGAAGGAAATCCTGGTGAACTCTGAAAAACGAGCAACGGAAGAAGTTCGCAGTCTGTCAGATAAAGTGCATCGTCTTCAGGTTAGGTTACTAATTTATTAGTTATCTCATTAATTGATTATATGCTCTCCGCTGTTTCTTGTACAATTGAACTTACTATCCATTGTTCTAAATGCAGTCAACTCTTGACACTCTTCAGACCACCGAGGAGGTTCGCGAGGTATTTCATCTCTATGCATCTTTCATTTAATTCCTTCTATGTGTCACTTGACTGATTTATCTTTGTGTGATTATGTCAGAGTGCAAGAGCTACAGAACGACAGAAACAAGCAGACTACATAAAACGACTGGAAGTAAGGCTTCTGTTTTGTTAATGCTTAAATGACGCTTGTCATTGATGAGTTATCCAATACTATAATTCTTGAATCCAGTTGTTTTACTAACAAAATCCTTTTATGCTGGATTAATCCTATTAGCATTGAGTTATAATATTGTCATGCAAGTTAGTTCATGTCAATTATAGTTTTATTAAACACAATCTGTTAGATAAAACCTTGCATTGCAGCATTCTTTTTGGTTGCACCATTCACTTACGTATGCCACTCCGTTGAATCCTTCTTATTTCAGCAAGAATGGGCAGAAGCTAAAAAAGAGCTTCAAGAAGAGAAAGATCGTGTTCGCACTTTAACAGCTGAGAGAGAAAAGACTATTGAAACTTCAATGAAACAAGTTGAGGAAATGAGAAAGGAACTGTCTGATGCTTGGCGGTCTGTCTCTTTGGCTGAAACACGAGCTGCTGTCGCTGAGGTATGTGTATTTGATGTCTTTTGTTTCCAAGGATTAAATGTGGCTGGATCCTTACATGCTATTGTCAGAACTCAGTACCTTGTTTAAGAAACCTTTGCATTTTGATAATTGAATAAAAATGGCAAGGCCTGTTAAACGTCGCAATTAGTTGGGAAAATTGACTCAAGATCATACACTAAACAATAAAGAGACCTAGAAGGATGCTAGTACTTGCTGGTCTGACCATTTCATGCTCTGGACTGACCTTGATTCTTTGAAAATTCCAGAATTTAATATTTTTTAGATCAAATTTGGATGATTATTTTGACTCTCTCTCTCTCTCTCTTAACCTGGTTTCTGTTATTTAACAGACCAAATGTTCTGGCCTAGAGGGTAAATCTGGAGGAAAGGTACATATCTTTGTCTTGTTTTCCTTGTCTAATGTGAAGCTACTAATTGTTTCTGGATAGGTCTGGCAGTTTCTATAATATCATCCTCAGATATAACTGATCTTGAATTTATAGAATCACATGTATCAACATTTTTTTATGTATCTTGTTGTCGATTGTGATTTTGGTTTGTTTTATTGTTTATGACTTCTGTTAATAAGCACTACTATTTCTGCAGAGTGGCAGGGGTAATAACTTTCTGGCGGCTGCCGATGTGGTAACTGATTATTTTTAATTGTTTTAGACTGTCTAACTTGTATGTTGCCCAAGTCTGCTTTAACTTGTTTTTAGAGCCTATATACCAAGGGACCGGTGCACAGTATATTAATGGAACCATACAGTTTTTTTTTTCCCTCCAAATTATGTTTTAATTCCATGCTATTCAATTTCATTTACAAGGATCTTTTTTTTTTGCACGTGCCATGTGCCATGTGCACAGTCACATATAGTTGTACTTTTGTCACTTTCCATTTGCTTAATATACTGTAGTAGATACAATATCAAGTAGGAACTTGTGGCTTCTTAATTTACAATTTGTTGAATGGATTCCATAAACTCATGTGATCTGGGGATCACATTTTTGTACTGGTATTATTTTGAATGTTGCTTCTCAAAATAAGTTACCCAATATGAGTAATGTAAATAACATGAAATTCTTGTCTATTTACAGGTTGATGACGACCTTTGGAAAGTGAAAGAAGAGCTGGGAAAGGTGAGAGAGGAGGCCCAAGCTAACAAGAATTACATGCTACAGGTTTTTTAATTGTCCAAATGTTAATTTTTTTCCTCTGGTTTTTCTTCTCAATTTTTATCATATTTTTATTGTATTTGCCTTGCTTTTGACATTTTCTTGAAATCTTCTATTTCAGTACAAAGAGATTGCACAAACAAATGAAGCCGCATTGAAACAAATTGAGTCTGTGCATGAGGAGTACAAGGCAGAGGTGTAAAGGCACTACAATTTTGCTTATGGCTGTTGTGCACAATTGTAGTGATCTGAAATTTTCTTGTCTTTTTCACAGGCTGAGAAATTAAAGAAGTCTTTGGAGGATGAAGTGACTTCTTTGAGAAGCAAGTTGTCCGAATTAGAGAAGATCTACAATTCGAAGTGCCAGGAGGCTGCATCAGAAATGGAAGAGAAAGATAAACAGTTGTTTTCGCTTGGGCTTGAAATTTCAGTACTCAAGAATGAGATATCTGAGAAATTGTAAGCTATTTTTGTTTTAAGGAACTTCAATTTTTCTCTAGTAAAGTAATAGACCATGTAATATTTTATTGTTCTTATAATCTTATTGTTGCAGAGTACAAATAGAGACGCTACAAACACAGGTATCCTCTATGAAGGATGACCTTGATAGGGAGCACAAACGCTGGCGTATTGCCCAGGACAACTATGAGAGACAGGTAAATCATACTTAGACTTGGCAATCTTGAGAATGCTTTTCTAGATATATAAAAATGTTCCAAAAAAAATAAGCATGTTGGTTTTTGGATCAAAATTGGACAGCTACAATATATACCCCTAAGAATGGTGCAATCTAGGGCTTGTGTTTTTTAATCGGACGGTCCACAAGAACAATTACATAATATACCCTTAGTTTTGACTGATGATTTCTAGTATTTCGGTTAATATCCATTTACAGTTTCAGGATCTTTGGTTGCCATAAGTTGAAAGGTTAAATAATTATGTTCTCTGATTATGCAGGTGATTATGCAAGCTGAGACGATCCAGGAGCTGACAAGCACCTCAAAAGAGCTGTCTGCTTTACAAAGTGAATTAGCAAAGCTTCGGGAGAATTTAGATGTCCAAAAGGCTGAAAATGTAAGCTCCGCTTGCATGATTTCCATACTTTTGAGATAGTAATGTAAAAGTTTCTTATTGAACTGGATTTTTTTTGTTTAGGCTGGATTTGATTAGACAATTTTTGATGCTTTTAAATGGATTTTCAGGAAAATTTGAAAGGATCATGGGAGTATGAGAAACAAGAGTTGCAGAAAGAGAGGGATGAAAGTCTGAGAAAATATAACGAGACAAATGAACAGGTTTGCCATTTATTTTATTATTGACTTTCATGATAGTTTATGTAATCAATGATTTGATTTATTATTGATGCTGCGCTTTTAGCTCTTACAGAAATGCTGTCATTATTACTATTTTTTCTAAAATGGGTTAGATTGGTCGTGTATCAAATTTCATGCAATTCGAGTGTCATTTGATATTCCATCAAAGTTTAAATATGGACAATTGCAAACAAATTAGTTCTGATTAGTCACAGCCTATCCTTATATATTCTTAGCAATACTTATGCTAATAATTTATTTCATCTTCTATGGCTTTCAGAATAAGCTATTACACAGTAGGCTTGAGTCTTTGCACATCAGATTGGCTGAGAAGGAGCAAACTTCTGCTGGCTATTCAGTTGACTCAAAAGGAGAGAGTGATTTGCAGAATGTTATCTCTTATTTACGCAGATCAAAGGAAATAGTAAGTGTGCTACTATACTTCTTCTTTTGGCTTTTTCGTGGAGGTTCTTCATTGTTGATATATTAATCATTTTGATATATCTTCCTATTTTGTTGCAGGCTGAAACAGAAATCTCATTGCTGAAACAAGAGAAGTCGCGGCTTCAATCTGAAGTGCGTTTTTTTATTGTATTTGTCACTTGTTATGTTTCTAACATACTTATCTTGCTTCTATAGATTTTATTTGTTTAATTCTCTTATAACCTGAATCTTTCCCCACATCCAGCTGGATATTGCATTCAGGGCATCGCAAGATGCTCAAGCTTTGCTTCGTTCCCAATCTGAGAATGCAAAAGCTACTATGTTCAAGGATGATGAGTTTAAGTCTTTGCAGCATCAGGTATTTACTCATATTTCAATATTTTTCTTTTTCTCTATTGTGATTTGGGTATTTACTCATATGTTCAAAAGCTACTTGCTAAAAATCGTTTATTCTTTTTGAAACCTCATTAGTTGTACTTGCTAAAACCTATTGTTTAGGTAAGGGAGATAAATTTGCTTCGGGAAAGCAACATTCAGCTTCGAGAAGAGAACAAACAAAACTTTGACGAATGCCAGGTTAGCTGAATTTGGTGCTTATAGCTCTGTATTGAAAGAACCAAGCCCCAAACGATATGCAATGTCATATAATCAGCTAAAGCTTTCTTTTCCTTCCTAGAAACTCCGTGAGGAGGCACAAAAGGCTAAAATTGAAGCTGAAAGTTCACGCAATAACCTATTGGAGAAGCAGGTAGAATTTGAAGCATGTCAAAAAGAGCTTGAGTTGAAAAGGATAGAAGCAGAGAATCTAGATAACAGGATAAAGGAGGTACATTTTTCAATCACTAGGTTTAAGTAAGTTGTTTTGTTTGATTTTGGCTCGATCTTCATGAAGTATCTCATACTTCTCCTGCAGTTGGTTGAAAGTAGCAAAAATATTGATCCCAAGGAACACGAGCACATAAAAGACGAACTTCATCGTATCAAGGTGCGTGGTTCTGTAGGACAATATTAGGTACTTAATTGTCAGGTCTGAAACATGGTATACCAAGGCGTTTATTAGAAAGTGAGCTACCAACTGAAAAGATCTTCATTTTCTATGAGAATGTCATATCCTTGTCGAAGGAGGTGTTTTGTGTCAAAAATTTTTATACTGCATGAAAAAAGGACCAAGCGAAAGAAAATCTATATTTACAGCTATTTTGAGATACAAGTTTGCCATAATGTCTCTTACATGACCTATCTCTGCCTATAACACACCATGTTGGAAGTTTCATTGCTTAAAATTGTCATTAAACACATCCTTGACAAAAAGGTGAAGGTTTCAGAAACGAACACTTCTGTTGTTTGAGCAAGAACAGATAGCCACTGCTTTTTACCTTGGGTCAGCTCAATTTTATTTTTTATTTGCCATTATTCATCAAAAACATATCTATCTGTGGGGTGTAGGCGCTTTTGGCTGATAATTGCAAAGAGCTTGAGCAAGCCAAGAATCACATTTTGGAGAAGGAAGAAGTTGTATTGAAATTGGAAGAGAATCTTGCTAAATGTCAGGCAGATCTAGCTGAGCGTGAAAATAAGTTGAATGATGTTCTTCAAATGGAGGTGCAATATAACTTTATTATTCTAAAATATAATCTCTTTTACAAATATTCCATGTTCAATCATCACAACTCAATCTTGTACAATATGTAGGTTAATCTAAGAGGAGAAAACGATAAGCATAAGAGGATTGTAGTTATGTTTAAGGTTAGTGTATTTTTTTTCTTTGTTACGATCTTGTATTGTTATGCACTTGGTGTAATGCTGAACCACAATTATGTTTGCAGAAAAGGAATGAGGCACTGCTAAAGGAGAAAGAAGATATTAACAAAGAGAGAGAAGGCCTAATTAAAGAAAAAGAAGGCCTAATTAGAGAAAAAGAGGTTTTATGTAGAGAAAAGGAGGGCCTATCGAAGCAGATAGAAGAACTGAAATCAAGTACTGGCCTGTTACTTTTGCACTGTGCTGTCTTGTTCATTCCTTATTTTTTGGGTTTAATTTTAACTTGATGAAGTTTTAACAGGCAAGAAATCCATGGGGGAAGCATCAACTGATCAAGCTGCAAGGGAGAAAGACACTAGGATTCAGGTCCATATTGCATCAAGACACCTTTTTTTTGTTTGCATTTTTTTTTTCATTTGATACTTAATGAAATCTTATGAAGCAGATCCTGGAAAAAACTTTAGAACGGGAGCGACAAGACAAAGAAAAAGAGAAATCAAGGCGGAAAAATAGCGAGCAGATAGTTTTAAAGCTTTCCGGAAACGTTCAAACGGTTTTCTCTCGATCCTCTCTTTTTGCTATATAGTTTTTTCTTTTTTTAAAACATCTTTTGTAACAAGCGTTTCTCTATCCTCTCTTTTTGCTACATAGTTTTTATTTTTTTAATATCTTTTGTAACAAGGGTTTGTTTGGAGTAGCCTGTTATGCTTCTTAGATATCGTCGTATCGATTGAGTTTTACTTGATTATAATGGTTACACAGTATGAGCATGTTTTGCCCCAGAATAGAGGTTAACAAATCACAGCAGAAAATGTCCTATTGAAATTACTTTGTGGTACTTAATTGTTCTAATCATTCTCTTGAAGCTTATCTTCCTTGTGATTGGACCAGCAACAATATCCTATTTGCCCTAACCATGCGTGTTTGTGCTGTGGTCTTATCTGTTAGAAGCATATACAAGGCATATTTCATCAATGTCCATAGTTATTGTCGCTGTCATGTAATTTTGGCAAAAAAAAATATAGGCCTCATAAATGATATTACTCAGAAAAGAGTAGGATTTTTCTACCATAGGTTTTTGGTCGAGTTGTCACAACTCGTCCTTTGCATTAATATGTGGAGATCCAAAACTCAACAGAACTTTAGTCTGAAAAGATGATGCTGTTCTATGTCACCAGTAATGCACACCCAGTTCGGAGTTTTGTATAATATTGCGAGGTTAAAAGAATGCTCTAGAATTTATCAATGTAATTGAGTTGGTGTCTTCATCTTTTTTTTTGCCTCTTGATCTTCTAGAGAACAGTCCTGAAAATCTTCAGATTTTGGATTTGGTCACTTCACTCTTGACATATAACCATCCGGTGTATTAGGGCTACTTGCCCCCCCCCCCCCCCTCCCATGGCCCCATCGTGTGATTCTGTAGTGTTGGATGCTCTTGATCTTCTAGAGAACAGTCTTGAAAATCTACAGATTTTGGATTTGCTCACATCACTCTTGACATATAGCCATCCCGGTGTATTGGGGCTACTTGGCCCCCCCATGGCCCCATCGTGTGATTCTGTAGTGTTGGATGGAATTTTTAGTTGCTATTTGACCTCTTTTTTTAAAATTTTTAATTTTCTGATTCTGCAGCTCCATTTTTTGTTTGGTTACTTTTGTTGTTTAAGTTAGCATGCCTAGTGGGCATGTTTACCTTCAAATTTGACAGTCCGTATTGTTGCTTGCAGGAGAAGAAAAAGGTGGAAGAGGAACTTGCTAAGCACAAGCAGCATATAGCTATGCTTTTGGAGGTACATTTTTAGATTCTTAACCATAAATTTTACCAACTTGTATCACCACAAATGGGGTCTGTAGCATGTCTGTGGTCGATTCATTCATCTTTAGTTCATACTGCATCTGTTGGGAATTTTGACTTCCATATCTAAGAAGCCTATTTTTGTACAAAAATACGGATTGTCATATGGCATCTATGCAGGTGGTAGCTGTTATGCTTGGGTATATGATAATAATGAGTTCTGTGGTGTTTACTTTATCATCAACACTGCTGGATGTTAGTCACAAGTTGTAGTTGGGGTTGGAAAATTTTGGGTCTCACACCTCTTCTTTGTTTTTAACCTCAGAGCTCAGGATTTGCAGCATCCCAGATCCCATCTCAAGGCACACTTAATGAGCAGATCAATGCCTATTTCAACTCTGTGACTAGCCTTGAATCAAGTGCTGCCTCATCACTACAGGAGGGGCAAGGTGGTCCTTTGGCAACCTCTGAAATCTCTTATTCGGAGGTCCTTCAACCTCAAGGTTATTGTCCTGATCTTGCTTGAATATTTCCAAGTCTCAACGATTCTATGAAGTTCTATTTCAATGTTGCGATAGTTGAGGCACATGGCACTCTACTGTATAAACAACATATCTGTAGTGTGTTTTGGAACCTATCTTTTTATTTGTTCCTCTTTGTTGATTTAATAGCTTCTATAATGTTTGGGTGCTTCTGTTTTGTTCCTTCACTTGGTTTCTCCTTAAAAATATTATACTATTTGGGTATTTTCAATATTTGCCTAATTTCATAGGTTCAGCATCTTTTCGTATTTGTTGAATAATGTAATTTTCTCGTTTCTTGTGGAAGCTGATTTGTGCTAACCAATTAATTTTTTTATTTGTATCAGCTCGTCAAGCTACACCTGCTCCACTGGCAAGGACAGTAATTCCCCAAGCAAAATTGATGGAAAGAAGAACAGCGATCACCTCTACAAAAACTGAAGTGCGCAAGCCTGTAAGAAGGCTGGTTAGACCTGCTTTAGTGACTGAGGAGCCCCCTACTGATACCGAGATGCCAGCAGCCGAGTCATCATTGGCCGCAACCGAAGAGGTCAAGACCGGCACAACATCATCCAATGAGCCTCCAGCCCCTCCAGCCACTACATCGCTTTTGCGCAAGCGTGGGGCCTCTTCTGATCCAAGAGAAGAGCTTGCAACACAAGAAGCAGCTGTTGATATTTCTGAGGCTGCTGCTCCCCCTCAAAAGAAACACAAAGAAGCAGCTGATGTTTCTCAAGATACTGAACCAACAACTGTGCCTGCTGTACCTGCTGTACCTGCTGTTCCTACATCGCCTGAAATCCCAGAGGTTATAATACCTGAAGTACCAGTGGTACCTTCAGACAATGTTGATGCACAAGTCAGTGCTGAAGAAATGGATGCTGATCTGCAAGGTGGAGAAGAGGTTATCGAGGCGACAGGGGAGGAGGATTCAACTAACAAGGACGAGATGGAGTTAGAGGGAAAGAACCAAGAAGAGGAGGAACAACCGTTAGAAACTGAGGAGGGCGAAGCTGAGCAAAACTTACCATCAGAGGGGGAGGATGATAGGGAGGAAGGTGAACTGCCTGAGGAGCCGGATCAACTACAGGATGATATTCTTGGAGAAGGTGACAACAACCCTGAATCCACCCCTACTCGTACCGATGACACGGAAGAAACCTTAGAACCGGCTTCCCCAGAACCGGCAGCCCCAGAACCAGCAGCTGAGCCAGGTGAGATTACAGATGAGAGAAGCGAGAGTGCTGAAATTGCAGATGAGGGTGCAAAGAGCAATGAAGAAACACCAGTCATTGCTCCTGTAGTCCAGAAAAGTCCTCGAAAAATAGTACGGCTGCCGCTGCGTGGAAGTTCATCTAGTAGTGTTCGCAAGAACACAGAAAGTTCTGTTGTGAGTGGTTCGCCTGCTGCTGCTGCTGAGAGCCAGGGCTCTGGTGCTCCCTCGTCTGAGACAGACGCTACAGATGGAGCTAGTCGCGCTGGCAGAACAATTCAGTTATCACAGAGAGCACGGGAAAATGCTGCTTTAAGACAAGCGCGAATTTCGCCCCAGCCCCCGCCTGCTGCCCGTGGCCGTGCCCGTGGTCAATCTGGCACCAATATTAGAGTACGAGTTTTTTTTTTCTTCTCTTCTTTGGACAAAATTCAAATGCAATTTAATGAACATATCTCTATTTTTTGAGAATTCTAACTTATCTTTGATATTGTTATGGCAGCAAACTAGATCACGTGGTCGTGGTGGACACGGGTAGATAATACAAGCGGGTGCCCTTTATCTCATCTATATGAGGCATTTCGTGTAACTGTGCAAATATTCTTTTGGAACTTGGTGTTCTGTTGTTGGTGAACTAAGGATGATGTTCCCAATTGTTAAATATGCTTAAACTAAGGATGATTTTCCTAATTTTTAAATATGCGTAGTTAAATATGCTTAAACTAAGGAAATTTTGTTGCTTTCAAGTGCATTGAATTTTCTTTCTCCCATGCAATTTAGAATGTTGTCGAGTACAAAATTTCATAGTATATTACGATGATATAGAATTAGATGCATCTTCTGTTTTTGTAAATAATGTAGCAATTTACCGTCGGATCAATCTGGTGTTTGCAAAACATGTTTTAAATGTCTATATTTTTTGCTTTTAAAACTTCTTTTTGGTTGATGTGGCCTTTCATGTTACTATGTATTTTTCTGGTTCTGGTTGTTGGGGATAGCAGCTACGATAAGGTATTTCTGGTTCTGCTATGTGCA
Organism: Carex kokanica; assembly: GCA_025461125.1. Classification (NCBI taxonomy): domain Eukaryota; kingdom Viridiplantae; phylum Streptophyta; class Magnoliopsida; order Poales; family Cyperaceae; genus Carex; species Carex kokanica. The sequence continues at coordinate 392,171 of JAJGRX010000406.1, forward strand.
GTTAGGACCATATCAAGCCGTTTGTAGACGATATAGCTTTAGCCCATTATTAGGTCCCATTTGACGATCTATTATAACCCAAAATTTACGATTGTGGGCCCTATAGACATACAGCTGGGCTTTATTGTCTGCGAAAAAATGGTTCATGAGGATTGTGCTAATAATAAGCCCACAATTGGGGAATGAATTTCATTTTTTTGTAATGGCTTGATAAAAGCATAGTTATAAAACAACACATTTTGTCGTCACCAAGAAATATTAAGGGAGACGAACATAGAAACCGAGAATATCCTAACCAGTCAATAATGAATAAACCAACGACAAATAGCATCCATTCAGTACCAACTCAACAGCAATTCACTACAGAAATTGGTAAATGAAGAATTTTTTTATAGAACTTTCTGAAACCCCAAGCGGCCAAAATTTTGTCTTAGGACCATATTTTTATTGGTTTACTCTAGGATACATTTTCCTCAGTCTTTGCTCGTCGACTTCATTCATCCAATCAGAGAGCCAAAAAATGCCTTTGTAACACCAATAAGCACACATAATGAATACTAAAATCATAAGCATTACCCACAAGCACCTCATGGAAATGGCCTTAATTGCCTGTAAAAGTCAGATGGAGCGTGTAAGTAAAAAGCTCAAATACCAGCCCCTCTTGACTTGAGCCTAGCAATTCATAACTAGATATCCTTTCTTACCTCAAATTTTGAAGTTTGTCTCGTCTCTTTCCCACGTTCACGTCTCCTCCTGCGCTTTGGCGCATTCACAGGTTCGACACCAGGTTCCTATTTACCCAAGTTTAAATAAAGTGCAAACCAAACCTAACCAATTAACCCAAAAGCACCAAAACACAAAGCAAAAGAAGAATGAAACAGAACTTATTGGCAATAAAGGAAAAGGGATAAAACATATCACATACTTTGCTCTCACGAGTCTTACGGAGATGCAACTCCGACTCATCCTTCTGGACCTCTTTTTTGCAATTTGCGCCACAAGGAAGTAGACCAACTCCGAAATGGCTCTTAGATACATCTTTTGGATCTCGGCCCAAATTTTTGTATGTTTTCAGGACATCTTGGCATATCAACTCCTTTTTGAGGGTGTTGCAGGAGCACCGGACAGTAACCTTACAAAACATTAAAATTTAAAATGTTGTTTTGGTACTAAAAGAACCTAAACCTTGTATATGCAGTAACAATTTGCAGCTGGCAGATATACAGGTTCTTTACCAACAGAACTGTTGTATTTCAGGTTGAGTCAATGGGTAAAGCTAGTAAACAAGAGTAAAATAAAAATAGTAAAGCAACCAAACCAACCTTTTTTGTACACAGATCTATTGTTGGGCATTGACCGGGATGACAGATCTCAGAGCACAGATGTGGGCAATTTGGCAATTTCCTGAACAAAAAAATTTAGATTCAATGCATTTACTTGTCAACGGAACTGCCATACATAGTGGGCCAAAAAATGCAAAGCATGCATCATTTCTGAATACATTGATGAAAGAAGGCAAGCAATGGACCTTTTAGATAACGCTAACAATGCACACAAAAGGATTCTCACAAATTTGTACTGTCAGATCATCAAAGTTATGTTTCTTATATGAAGGTTTAATATTTGCTAATCCTAACCAACAGTCTTTTTTAAAATATAAAAGAGTGTGTGCCTATGATTCTGAAGTTTCAAAATCATGAGGTACTTATCGAGTCATGTAATAGTATGCTTTTCAGATGATGAGGAAGAAGCTTTAAAAATTGTGAAGAATTACCGATGGCATGGACCACTGCAGGTTCGCACCCTTAGTTGTTCCTCCGCAGTTAATGTGTTATAATACAGACATTCAAATACATGTTTCATGGATCCACAGTGACAAGATCTTTTTACAAGGGCCTTGCAGGGAGGGCAATTGCCAACATGACATGGTAACGGGCAAGAATGTGAACACCAAGTTGGCCTATCCTGATATTCCAAGACAAGTAATTTCCCATTAGTTGTGCAATACTTAGAGAATAGGGTAAGATAGATAAATTGATAAAATGAGAAAGCTTAACCTTCTGGCAACGAAGGGTACATTCCTCACAGGGCTCAGCATATGTCGATCCCATCTGAGTCTCCAATACATGGCATGATTTTGTACAGTAATGGTTTCCACAAGGAAGAGGATTTCCACAGAGATTTTCACAAGAAAATTGTCGCTTGCTAACACAGACCATCTAAAAATCGACCAACAAAAGATAAATTCTAATGTTAGCACCTTAAAGCTTATGATCAAACATGTAATAAGTTCAACGACACCTAATGCTACTTATAAAATAAGTACTGAAACATGTTTTAATAGCCATACTGGTCTTTCTTGGCCAAGGTGTTGGCCAAAGCACGAGACTAAAACAATCTCTTTGCAAGGGGGACATGTTGATCCAGGAGTAGCCTCAATGACTCTTCCCATTTTCTTCTTCTTTGGTTTTAGAGTGAACTCCGGATTAGGAGGAGGAATGGGGCCATGACATCTGCACATCATAATTACATTCCAATTTAAATAGAAAAAAATTACATGAAATAGAATAAATAATTACAAATAACAAAGAAAAACAACTTTGAGGTTGACTTGTTTTCTCCTGACCTTTCTTTGCAACTATGGCCACAAGAAAACTCCTCTCCACAAACAAGTCTGCAAGGTGGACAAGCTCCGTAGTGGCATTTGTGAGGCTGGTTATAAACATGAATTATATAAATAAATAAATGTGGATCATGGTTATTGTTAGAAACAAATTACTATGAAATGTTTTAGCAGATTATGAGGAATACTAAAAAATCACCCGAGATTGAAGTTTGTGCCTGCAGAGGCGAGATATGGGGCACTTTTTGGAGCATTTTGGTGGCTTTTGATTCTTCTCAGTCCCGCAAGGAACCTAGTTAATAGAAACCAATTTATTTTTAAGCTTATGGAAACCATAGTTAATTATTGTGAGATTTTAGCTGCTTATCACCCGACTATAACAACAACAACAACAACCAAGCCTTTAGTCCCAAACAAGTTGGGGTAGGCAAGAAATGAAACCCAACCTGGGTTATAACCATTGTAAAATTATTGGCCACCAGGCCTACCACTCTCCTTGTCCCGAACAGTTATTTGCCTAGTCGAGTAAAGCATACACATAATAAAGAAATTTGCAAGGTAAATCTGGGAAATAAAAGAACTGTTTACAGGATTTTGAAATAGATAATTGATCAATCCTACCACCAACCAAACAAGTACTAATTAGTAAATTGTCAAGCTACTAAGTACTAAGAAGAAATTATGCAAAATAACAATACTCGAAAGAACTATTTCAGCTTCTTTGGAATAACACCTTGTTTGGATGTGGAGCAGAGGAAGGGAAAGAAGGTGAGCGAAATTTTTTTATAATTATTTCTTGTTTGGTCAAATATTTAATAGGAGGGTAAAGTTAACGAAGGTTATTTTTTTTATATATTTTGTTACTCTCTGAATTGGAGTGTAAACCGAGGAAAACAAGACGAACAATGGCCAATAGTAGTCTCTCCATATAACAAAAACAAAAGTTACAGAAATTATGGTAATGGTAAAAGAAAAGCATTGCCACATTTAACGGATGAGAGAGTACCGAATTCCACCTCAAAATGTGTCTCCCCACAAAGGCATGAAATTGACACCGTCAAAGGACACGGAGAGCAAGCACCTCTGCAAAGCAAACAAAGACTAATTGCAGTTTAGTATTAAGTGACGACATTGAAGAATAAAAAAATTGCTTATGGAGTAGCATTACTGATGAAAGGCAGTGTGAATGAACTTGAAAATATACACGTGTGACGACTAATATACGAGGCACTTGTGACGGCCAATATATAAGGCACTCCAAGAAACTCATGAGAAACAAGGTCCGAGAATTCAGAAAAGTAACAAGCATACTTACATATAACAATAACAATATGTGATTAACACCATCGTCACTATCAGTGGAAACTAATAAGGGTTAACTAAGGAGCACTTATTTGGTAAAAGCGATTTTAGTTGGCATCTTTTTAAATGTTAATGTCAACACTGCCCATAAAAATCATAGACCATGAACAAGGAGAGAGAAAGTATTTATGTTAAGAATGTTGAGTACCGATGACATGGAGAAGGGCATTTGTGGTTGTTGCATTTTAGCCGCCTATCACAGATCTGAGTATTTCAAATACTTTAGTAACGCACTAAAAAGAAAAAAAGAAAAAGAAAAAAGAAATATATAGAAAAGTTGGATGATATGCCTCTGGACAAGATGGACAGCTGCCATCACAACACCGACGCCTACAAGCATGACGGCCACAATCACGTAATCGCTGGCATTTTCTTTCACAAGTCAAATCTTGATAGCATGGAACCTGCATGTTGAGTTAAAAATCGAACTTCCACCCATCAGATGATGTTGCTAAAGGTGGTACCATGCAAAATAGGGTCTGGTCACAAGTGCTCCGCCATATCTAGAACCTAAACTTATACCATAAATGTGTTTCTATTTGTATTATGACCCACATACTATTCATTGTCACACCGGTCAGGTCCAAATCTGGGTACTGCAAATAATACATAACAGATAATCCAGGTTCAATAGTTCTGAGTCCGGAATGCAGGATACTGAGGATACTGATCTGCTATGTATAAATGGCTTAACTACAGTGTGGGTCAGGGACAGATCCAGGACTTAAATTGGGTATTACTTCGCGATTAAATTTGCAAGTTAATATTTTTTAATTGCATACCACAGGCAACTAAAAATTTGATAAAATATCAATTAATAGAAACATATGCCAACAAACTAGGCAACTTCAATATCCATATACTAACAGTAGTTACATTAATTCATAAAATTAGAATTTAACATAGAAGTCATAATGCATTTCAAAACAATAAGGGATAGCTATAATAACTTCTAATTTCCCTAATTGCAGAAAGTGATCGTATGTTTTCTATACTCTCATCTACTAGAACTTAATTAATTGCATTTAGTAACAGGTGGAACCTGATATGGTTACGGCTTGGAAATATTAAATCTAGAACCATACCCATAATTTAACCGGGCATATATTTGGAACCATGCCCAATCTACTTTTTACTGGGTCCAGGCGAAAAGGTAACAGTACCACCTCTAGACATGCTATTTTAACCAACAATAACATGCTAACCTCAATGCATACCAAGTCACAAACTCACAGCTTCATATTTGCCAGGAACCAAAATCATACTAATTATGATCAATTCGGTCATCCTAGCAATGGAACAAACACTCTTATGTACAGCCAACTTGTTTTATTGAACAATAACAAAACTGAACAAGGGATGAAAAATTAGTTTCTTTTACAAATTAATCAGCTGATAGAGTCACATGTGGTGCCAAATGAATTTGAAAACCAAATTTTAAAAGCCTGACCTCTTTCTTTGACCCTCCACATCTGCAAAACTTGACCACCATAATCCTACAGGTCTCCACACATGGTCCCCGGTGACACCTTTCCGGGCATTTGTGTCGGCCACACCTGAGCAACTTCCCACATGTGGCCCCACATGTTGGTGACTCCACATCGCATCCCAATTCCTTGTGCTCCTGCTTCCCACAGGGACAAGTTCTCTTTCCCTGCCGGGGGCAGTCTCCACATGGGCCCGCATGACAGCCCCTTTCACACTTGTGCTTGGAGCATGCGTGAACCCCATCGCATAGGTTCTCACATCGGAATTTGCGCTCCGAGCACACCCGCTCCTCCCGAACCTTGCCGCACTCACACGTGTAATTTCCCTTCACCTTACATGGGGGACACTCTCCTTGATGGCATGTTTCCTGGCACCGGTGCATCCCACATGCCAGTGGCTTGTTGCAACTCCTCCCACATGAGAAGTGCTTGTGAGCACAGCGCCTTGCCTCCTTGTGGGATCCACAGAAGCATCGAGCACCCAGGACCAGCTGGGGACAGGGAGGGCAGGGGCCTGGGTGGCAGAGCAGGAGGCAGTTGTGACCGCATGTGCTGTCCGGGTGGGGCACACCCAGTGGTCGGTCGCAAATTTCTCCACAGGAATGTGGGAGGAGCCATGGATCTAACGGTGGATCTTCAAGCTTACCGCAAAAGCAGCGATAGGATCTGGGGACGAGAGATCTGGGGTAGGCGAAGCGGCATTTGGGGCAGGACCAGGTGGAACTGGAGGGGATGGAGGAATTGGAGGAATGGAGGGGTTGGAGCGACCAGGACTGGATGCAGGGAAGGTGGAAGAGAGAGAAGCAAGAGGAGGTGCAGGACCAGACGGGGTCAGAGAGGCGGATGCGGGAGAGGCAGATAAGGCAGGAAGAGTGGGGCCCGCCCCGGCCGGAGGCGGAGGAGAGGAAGGGGATGAGATTGGAGAGGGAGGTGGAGGAGAGGGCTTCGCCAGAGGCGTTGAGGTAGGTGGAGAGAATGGAGGACTCGACGGCGGAGGAGCGGCCGCGGGGCTGAGAGGGAGCGACGGAGGTGTCGCTGTCGCTGGTGGTGGTGGAATTATTGTCGTCGTCGTCGGAGTAGGAGGAGGAGATGAGATCAGAGGGAGGGCGTGGAGTGGTGGAGGAAGCGGCGATCGCGGCCATCGAGGGTTGATTTCTGTCGCGAGCACAGATTGAATTGGGCGAAAACAAAATAATTGTATTTTGAGGTTTCAGAGTTCAGACTGGTTCAGTGAGGAAGGAAAAGAAAAGGGCAGCAAGGGCAGTGAAATGGGCAGAAAAACTAAAAAGATGTACATCGCTGACACAGGGACCCAGTGAATTAAAGGCGGACCATAGCAGTTACACTCAGGAACCTCTGATCGGTGGGCCGCGATCTGCAGAACTTGAGAGTAGAAGGAACAGATCGTTGAAGAATCGTTTGTCCATCTCAGCTCAGGATTGCTTACGTAGCGCTGATGTGTCGCACTGTGATTTAATTGCCTAATCAGAAGTGATCCAAGGATTGGGCTTTCATAGGCGACAAGGTTACAAGAAAAATGAACTATAGTAATTCATTGAGTTTCAACTTTCAACTGTTGTTTTCCCTCTTTTGCGTCCCTGTATCTCTCCAATTGTATTATCTCAAATCCACTCAAATCTTTGATTCAGGTCTTAACAATTCCTCCTTGCGAATCGAGGTTGGAAGTGATGTGATTCGCTGTCCATTAGATTTTATGATCCCATCAAAATATTCACGTTTAATTGAATTCGTCATCCATGAAATCATGAAACAGCAAATTATCCGAAAAGTAAAACCACGAAAATGATTTATTATTCAACATCTCAATCTTACCAAACAGAAAATAAACAAATTGTACTAAAAACACTTGCGTAGATCACGATATAACTTTTTTAAAGCGTGCAGTGAAGAAGAGACTAAAAGAAGCATTGAATATTCCGAGGATGAAAACTTTTGGTTTCATTTGCTTTATAAGGTTGAGAACTCGATTCCTCGGGCAATCTACGGCCAATATCTCATCCCTAACTTGTTTAAAGCGAAACATGCTATTAACTATCAGCACTTCATCACTGTCGATTTTAAGATCCTCGATACAAACATACTCCCATAATGACGCAATGCATTGATATTCAAAAGGAACGTTAAAATTCTTAGCGTATTCTTCTAACCTCACTCCTATTTGTACGATTCGTTCCGCATGACGAAAACCAGGCTGAGGCAGATCGATATCGGTAATCCGGAGCTTGCATAAGAGGTGGCCATTGAAATCCAAAAGTAATGCCTAGATCAATTATACAGATCTTCCATGCATTCTCCGCTACTTCACAAATGTAATCATTAGCAAAACAATATGAAATCCTCAGAAGAGGGGAGGCTGTAATGTGCGTATGATAGGCCTTCAAAAGTTCTCGGGTTGAAATGACGAGTTGGCGATATGTTTCACTCCCTGTGCCGGCCAAACGAGCCTCAAGTGCATCATTAAGGATACATGCAAGTCTTTGCATACCATTGCCAACTGGAGACGCTTCCTTATTTCTTTTATAAATTCATTGGCTATTTTATGATCATTGCGAGCAACAGCTTCAGAGCATTGGATGAGAGAGATTCAAGATCAATGCTGATCTCTTTGTTTTGTTCACGTTTCATTATTTCTCGCATTTGTAAAATTTCTTCTCTCGCATGCTTCTCTCCATGGTTAAGTAGAATTTTATCAAACATTTCATCTCTTATTGTTTCCTCAGTATAAGACATGGAAATTTTGCTGTTTCGCCCCTCTAAAAGATTAAAATCGGCATCAGTTGAGCATTTTTTTAATCTTGCGCCTATTCACCAAGCCACGGGCATCAAGAGACTTGAACAAAGGTTGTCTGGAGACTTTGAAATAAAAAATTTGGGGGGACTTAAAATATTTCCTTGGGATAGAAGTGTCCCGGAACAAAAAAAGATATATTCTTGTCCCAAAAAAAATACGTACTGGATCTCGTGACTGAAGTTGGTATGCTTGAATGTAGACCTGTTGATACACCAAGCGTGAAAAATATCAAACTTGATGCAAACAGATCAAATAAATCTGTTAACAAAGAAAGGTACCAATGACTGGTAGGAAAGTTAATATATTTGTCACACACTTGTCCTAATATAGCTTATGTAGTTAGCATAGTTAGCCAATTCATGCATAACCCAGCAGAAGAACACATGGAGGCAGTTATGAGAATTATTAGGTACCTCAAGGGAACTCCTGGACGAGGTATCAAATTCGTAAAACATGGACACACAGAAATTGTAGGGTACACTGATGCAGATTAGGCAGGTAATATCGTAGATCGAAAATCAACTGCTAGGTATTTCACATTTGTTGGGGGAAATCTCGTAACTTGGAGGAATAAAAAACAAAATGTTGTAGCTCTTTCAAGTGCAGAAGCCAAATTCAGAGGAATGGTCAAAGGTGTGTATGAGTTACTCTGATTAAAGAAATTAGTTATCGAGCTGGGGTTTAAACCAGAAAAAGAGATGCAATTATTTTGTGACAATAAAGCTGCGATTGATATCTCACACAACCCGGTGCAACACGATAGAACTAAACACATTGAGGTAGATCAACATTTTATTAAAGAAAAATTAGATTCAAAAATTATTTCTCTGCAGTTTGTAAAATCCCACGAACAAGTGGCAGACATTCTCACCAAGGCCATAGGAAGCAAGGAATTTGATGATGCTCTAATAAAGATCGGGATGGAAGATATTTATGTGTCCAAGTGAGGGGGAGTGTTAAAATTAGCACTATGACACGTCATAGAATCAGAATAGATCTAATCAAAGAAGGAATGATAAAACAAAGAAGGCAACTCGTGGAGGTGAATTTAGCAAGCTCATGACCCATAAAGGATTCGGTCATGACCCATGAAGGATTCGGTCATGACCCATGAAAGGATTCGATTATGACTCATGGAGAAGGCGATGCTTCTTGATTTCTTTACTTAAATGTCTGAAGTTATTTAATAGATAGAGATATAGGTTACATATAGAAAAGATAAAAAATAAAAAGGAAGAAGATCTATTTGTAATTCTATAAGAGAGGCTATCCAGTAAGAGAGATAGAGAAGAAAAAAAATTATTATAATGCTCAACTCAATTGATAAATAAATCTGGATGGGAAGGGAGTTCTCGGGAGTGTATTGTTCTCTGTGTGCATGATTTTTGTCAACCTTAATCTGATACAGTATAAAATCTGGAACAGTATGAATCTAGTGCAAGTATAAAATAGTATTGATCGATTGCAAATGAAACAAAACCTGACAATTTTACTATGTAATATTTCATTTCAACACAACATGTCTTACATTAGTTTCTGAAATGTAGTTGTCCAAAGCGCCACCACCCCTGGCCCTGAGAATTTTAGTTCTACAACACTGTGTGTTATTGGACCCAGATCCATTAATGGATTCTTTTTATCTGGTGTCTGCAAATTAAATTATTACCCATCCATATTTCAGTGTTGATCCAGAAGCAATTGGATATACAAGAATTTCCGGCATTGTTGTTTGCAATATGCAAAATATTTTTATTTTGCCCAAAATCACTCTTTGAACAGAAATTTTTCTAGTTTATTCTGAAAGCAGTACCTGAACAAGCTGGTCTTCATTTAGAGGTAACAAATTAACCACCACCGGAAAGCAACCAATAAAATTCAGGAATTAGACCATAGGACGCTAAATCACCCCTTTCATAAAGGAGTCTGTAAAGTGAAAAGGGAGTGAACTAAAATAAACTTTCAGATAAAACTAGGTGCGTCATTGCGGCTACGCCGCAACAGTTTCCTTTGTGTATGTTGGTGCATGGATTTTTTTTGGAAATTGTTGCAGTAATTATATCTCGATTAACTTGTACGGGATATATTTTTTGGAAATTGTTGCAGTTTCCTTTGCAGTAATTATACTCATGTTAGGGAAACAGATATGGCTCGTGAGTATAGTAGAATTGCCAACATTCAACAGACTAACATTTCCATCACTTCAAAATTGCATGTAATTAAAATTTAGTTCGAGTGGAGATATAAGAACTTCTGTAAGTTATTTGCCTTGACGTTACTGAGGATCTTCACTGTGGCAGGATTGAAATATAAATGCATATAAAACCAAATTAACAAATTTAAAAACAAAAAACAGATTTTTTTGGTTGAGTGATACTATATTTTTTTTATTGATATTGTAGTTGCTACCTGCATTATAAATTGTAAATAGTTGTTAATAGCATACAAGAGAGCAGGTACAGCAAGGAGGACATTATTCTAAGCCGCCTTAAGTAAATGTAAAATTCGAGAGCTTTCAGCAGACAAACAAAAAGGAGGGGAAAAAAGGGAAAAGAAAAATGCTTCTCCTGGGTGGACTGAAATCATACCTGAATAAATGTAGATGTTGAAATCAAAGGTTTCTCTCCAGCCTTTTGGTTTCTAGCCTGGAAGGAGCATACCCAACACAGAAACAAATATACAAACAAAGACAAAAACTCAGTTTGTACCTTTTTACATGATTTCTAGTTATTTTTTTAGCAAATAAATGTTACATGTTAGGTATCAACTATTCCTAGTAGCATCTACACAAAGATATCACACCCATAACTCCTTACAATTGAAATTATCTTAACAAGAACACCAACAGCCCACAAAATTAACACTCAAGAGTATGTTCTTATTACAAAACAAAGAATAATCATGTAATGAATTGAGGGAAAAAAGTAAAGAATAAATAAAGAATGTAAGTTGATTTTTTTTTTCTGTTTAAATAAATCAGATCAGGAATTGGTTCGAACAGACTCCAAGAACTGCACCACCTCAGCCATGCTCGGCCGTCTAGCTGGCACCTCAGAAGTACAAACTAAACCCAGTTTAAGCACTTGAATTAACTCAGCTTCTACAAAGCCCCTTAACCTTCTATCAAAGCAATTTGATGCAACCCCTTCTTCCAAAATCTCTCTCACATAATCCCGTAATACCACAACTTTAGCAGTGCCAGGACTATCAACTGGTTTTCGACCTGTTACAATCTCTAACAAAATGACCCCAAAACTATACACATCACACTTGTCACTAAACCTCAAGCTCTGAGACGCCAGTTCAGGTGCTACATACCCAACTGCTGTATGAAATTTTGCCAATTCAAAACTTCCAAGAATTGGTAACAACTTCCCCAAACCATAATCAGATAACTTAGCCTCATAGCCTTCATCTAGTAATATATTTGTGGATTTAACGTTGAGATGCAATACCTGAGGCTTACAGTCATGGTGTAGATAAGAAATAGCACGCGCTGTACCAAGTGCTATTTTAAACCGCCTGTCCCAAAATAGCTCGGTGGGGGCCCCACCACCACTGTTACCTGAGTAAGGGGTTCCATGGAGGTGGTCATAGAGACTCTCATTTTGGACAAATTCAGAGAGAATCAACTGCATGTTACTAGACCAGTAGTAACCCTGGAAGGATACGAGATTGGGGTGGCTTAGCGCACCAAGCTGGCCCATTTCCTGCTCAAACTCGTCTTGGGTCCGAATCTGACCTAATGTGTCCAATTTCTTGACTGCAATAGAAATTCCACTCTCAAAACTAGCTTTATAAACCGTACCAATCGACCCACTTCCTATCACACAATCTTTATCCAACAATGCCCTTGTACCAGCCTCCCAGTCCTCGTACCGGGATGGAAGACTCTTGCTGAAAAGCACCAATTTCCCAATAATAACCCCAGAAGCTGGCACTGAAGGCGGTGGCTGCGTGCTTTCTGACGCTATTATCTCTTCTTCTTCTTCTTTTCCTTCTTCTAATACCTTCCCACCACCTCTTCTTTTGTATGCGCTTATATTCATGGCACAAACTATGCAAACTCCAACTAGAATTATTGCCACCGCAACTATCACTATAATAACTGATACACTGAGTCTTCTCCCTGGGCAGTTGTTATTCAATGGGGCCCCACAAAGTAAAGGATTCTGCATAAATGCTGATGCGCTGAAAGTCTGAAGTATTCCAGGGTGAGGAATTTCTCCAGAGAGGTTGTTATATGATACATTGAAATAGGTCACATTCATTAGGTAACTCAGTGATGGAGGGATGCGTCCCACAAGTGAATTGTTTGAGAAGTCCAATGCTTCGAGATTAGTGAGATTACCAATTGTGGGTGGAATTGAGCCATTCAAAAGGTTACTGTGGAGATCAAGGATTTTGAGGTACGTCATGTTGTATAGACTATTCGGAATCTCTCCTTGCAATTGATTGCCTGATAAATCCCTGAAAGAGTAACAAAACTAAAACATTTCATTGACTCATGAAACAAAGTATTCTTGGCATCTAAAATAATCTATATTATTAGTTTCTAAAGCAACTCACAGCTCAAGGAGGAATCGGCATTGGCTAATGGTCCCCGGAATATCACCAGAAAGATCTAGTTTTCCCAAATCAAGGACTTGAAGCAGATCAATCCCACCTAGATCAGCTGGAATTTGTCCCGTAATGTCAGCATTTTCACTCAGCCGAAGAACAGAGAGAGATTTCAAACCACCAATTGTATTGGGGATTGTGCCAGAGAGGTTATTGAATCCTAAATCCAAGAAACGCAATGCGCCACAGTTCGCAATGCCGGATGGAATTGCACCAGCCAGGGCATTCCCCGAAACATCAAAGTAGCCCAATCTCATTCCGCATGAGCTTATCTCTGGAATTTGCCCATCAAACTTATTCCAAGAAACATTGAAATAGGTTATATTCACAAGGCTCACTAGATTGAACGGCACTAACCCAGAAAAAAGGTTGCTTCCAATGTCAAAAAGATCTAAACTTCCACAATTAGATATCTTATCGGCCACAGTTCCAGAAAGATAATTGCTCCTAAGAGAAACATAATTGATAGCCGGCGGCTCACAGATCTGCGGCGGGAATTGGCCTGTAAGGTTATTGAAGGAGAAATCAAAACCGGCTAGATTGGTACAGTTGCCAATCGAATCAGGCACCGGTCCATTGAGAAGATTGTGAGAAAGTGACACATACCGGGTCTTCACACAATTCTGAAACAGCTCCTCTGGTATCTGACCAGTGAAGCTATTGTACGAGAGGTCGAGGAGGCGGAGGCCGATAAATTGGCCGAGAAAAGAGGGAACCTCGCCAGAGAGCGCATTTCTACTGAGATTGAGCTTGTGGAGAGTGAGCGAGAGAGAAGCGTAGGAGGCTGGGATTTGACCTGTAAGGCTATTTCCAAATAGAGAAAGCGATTGGAGGGATGGAAGGGAGGACAAAGAAGGGGAAAGAACTCCGGCCAGACCTGCCTGATGTACGACAATCCTTTGCACAGCACCGAAGGAATCACAATACACTCCAGCGAAGTTCTGGCAGGGATCGTTGGAGGAGGTCCAGGAAGAAAGAGCACCCGTTGGATCTGAGTTGATGTTGGATTTAAAGTCGAGGAGAATCTGCTTTTCCGCGGCCGTCGCCGCCTCCACAGACACCGCCGTAAGGAGGAGGAGGAGGAGGAGGAGAAGGAAAAGATAGCAGCGGCGGGAGGTTTTCATGGCGTGTGGTGAAACAATGCGGGTGGGATTGGTGGCAGCAGCGGGGACATTGCGGTTGTGTCTTGGGAGAGAGGAGAGAGTAGTGGTGCGCCAGAGTAGTAAAGTAGCAGTAGTTACAGAAAGAAAGGGAGAAGTAGGTGGCTGCTTCGTCTGTTAGTTCGTATTTAATAAATTCATTAGTAAGTGGGCCTCCCCTTATTATTATACACTATACAGTATACAGCAAGGAAACTCACTTCTGCTTGGCGGCACTCTCAAACTCAACATTCTCGCTGTGACGACAATAATAAATAAGCTAGGGGTGCATCTGTATTAAAAAATTAGATATGCATATCTAATATCTGAATGTTCGTAAAGATACGAATACAGATATAATTTTAGAGCCTGTTCGGCATGTTACTGTGTTCGTGAGAAAAAAAAAATTCACTCTGACAGTAAAATTTAGTTCAATTCCTATGCCCACGTCCATTCCCCTCTTGATGCCGAACATGTTCTTATATTTTAAGTATTTGTATCTGAATAGTAGATATATATCATATAATTTAATATATATTATAAAAAAATTATGTATATATTATAAATATTCGATTCGTATTTATTTAATATTTATATTTGTATCTGTCTAATATCTGATCCGTATCTGAAAAATAAAAAACATATACAAATATAGTTTTACCACTATCTGATCCGTTTGCACCCCTAAAATAAGCTCTTTTTGTCTTTACAAATATAGTTAGTTCACTATAGCTACAATTTTTTACCAATATAAGTATTAGTTTCAGCAGATAAGCGAAAACAAAGCGTCAATCTAAATTTTCATTGTCATTTATATTTGTTGGTTATGAGAAGTCTAATTTAATTTAGTTACTAGGTCACTTATTTTTGCACTCCCAATTTGAAAACATTAATTGATGGATAAGTAGTAATGTAGTATACTAGTATACAACCAACGGTTCAACTAATTTGATTAGGACTTCACAAATTCAATAGTTTTGAGGGGCACAGAAGAAAAAGTGGCTGAAATACACATGCCCGGAAAAGGAATTAGCTAGTACGTGCCCGGAAAAGGAAAATGGCATGAGGTGAGTCGAAAAGGTGCAATGATTTATGATTGTGGGGTCATGTGGCGTTGTGCTTGTGCGTGCTTGTAACTTTTCTGTTACGGAGATGAGATGGGAAATAATGTCGGAGAAATCTTTGTCTTTCTGGTGGCAATTGTGGAGGAAGATTTCATTCCGGAAGGTGGAATTAAAGGCAGTGGGTGGTGTTGGTGCCACTGTGCTGCTTATCTTACTACCTTTGTTCGTTTGTCGTTGGGATGCATTCAATGTTTGAGCACATGTCTGTAGTTAAAAATTCAAACAAAAAATATAAAAAATAGAAGCAAATCGGTCTAAAAATTTAGATATTTAACTGTATTTGTTTTTTTCAAAGGTTTGTGTAGGCCGTACAAAAATATCTCGATTAAGTTGGCTGATAATCAGAGAGTTTTGCGGGCCGCACGGTTTTCGATGTGAGCCGCACAAAATACCTTTTTAGAGTTGGCATACGACCATAAGTTTGTGCGGGCCGCACAAAACACTGTTAAATCAGGAAAGTCGGTTATTCAGATAAAAAACGGTTCTGTAGACACGTCTGGCTGTTTGTGCGGGCCGCACGCGCAGTGCCAGATGTGTTACCCTATATAAGGATGGGTCCCCAAGGCACAAGATATCACAACAACTCAGGTTTCTGAACAACAATTATTTTAAACAGAATCTAAGTGCCTTCTTCTTTCACCATCAAAGATCTAGAGAGGAGAAATCCATTAGGAAACTTGGAAGGGATTCTCAAAAGCGTGTTTTGCTGCCTTGGAAGACTTAATCCATGACCATACGACGTAAAGGCGAGAAGAGGGCTTCTTGCCATTGAAGACTTGTCTCGTGCTCACGGAGACGGCTCTTCACAATTGAGAATTTCATGGCCATCGTTATGGAATCATGTATTGTATTCCGCACTTATGATTTATGTTTTGGGTCTCTTTGGCATAGGACAGTCCTTAGATTAAGACGGAGAACTGTTTCTCCTTCCTCGGGGTGTAAGTGTTTGACCCCTAGATGAGATGTAATTGTTTGATCTCTAAATAAGACGTAATTGTTTGACCTTTCTGATTCCCCATCAAAAGATAGCCTAAATTTTATTCCAGGCAGCTCTCCAGTGGTTCACGCATTAGTTGTCGTGCATCTTCGTTTTTCTCCGCATGGTACTTCAATCTGGACTCCTCTTACTTCCCAGTTCACGCAATCACACCCTCATTACCATTGTACCCTATTACCCATACAAAAGTGCAAAGGAAAGAGAGGAAGACAAAGAGCTGCTGCATCTTTTCACCTGAGCAAAATCGTCTTTTACGAAATATCAAAGTAGGCGATATTGATCCGCTTCTCGTTTTAAGAGTTTCTTTTCTATCTAATTATTTTTTCTTTTGATCTAAACTCATTTTATTAAGAGTTATCTCGGAGAATCTGAACTCTAAAAAACCAGCCTGTAAGAAGTTGATGCACTTTGGCCATAGATGTGTTTGTTTATGTTTGTACTCACTTGTGAGTAGTCCTTCTAGTTGCTTTCAATGATTTAATTTGGCGATCGATTAGCCGGGTGAACATGGCAGGCTGGCAACCTCTAGTAGTATTTTCAAAAAATAAAAAATAACGATTAGCCGAGTGAGATGAGAGTTAAACAGGTGCATTCTGAGAGAGGAAGAAGAACTTCCGTTTCTTTTTATTTTGCTTAACGGAAAGAAGGCTAACGTCAAAAGCACCTCTGTTAGTTTTAATTTGATTAATTTGGATCGTGCGGTCTGGAGACGCTTTGGAGAGGAATTCTGTCCAAATGATTTCAAACAGGTTCTCGACTCCTCCGTTAAATAGAAAGATGATTAATATTCAGTGAGCAAATATGTCAATTACTTTTTATTTTGTTGTAATGAATAACATAAAAAAAGAAATAAATGTTATCAATTAATTGCTTTTATGACAACATTCATATTCAAAAATTGTAAGGAGAAAATAAGTGTAGCGAGTCTTAAAACTAAATACAAATTTCAACACAATAAATGTCAATATATTGCCACATAAAATTACAATTGCATAATTTTTTTATCTTAACCGTTTAAAATCTAGCAAATTAAATCACAGTTATTGGCAGATCATAACATCTACATCTTAATATAAGAAGAGAGATAACAGACTGGGAAGAAGACGGCGCATACAAGCAAATACAGGAAGATGCCCATAGAAACAGAGAACATGCACAATGTACTGTTAGCGTTAGTAGATTTTTTGTATCAGACTACTCTACAGTATGGTCAGCGACAAAAAACCAACATGCACAGTAGAAGAAAAATGACATGGACAATTTTCTCAGCAAGGTTGAATAGAAGGGCAATATGGGCAATGAATTGTTTGTGTACAAGTAGCAGCAACTTAGGGTTTTTGTTTAATTTGTTACAACTAGTAGTAGTTTCGTTCATGCATTCCTTTATAAAATTGTAATGATTTAAGTTTCGGAATTCTGATAGTAGTAAATTTGTAAGTTTAGGAATTTTGATACTGGTAAACCTTTACCGATATTAGCTAGGAAGTTTGTAATGAAACTTTTTCAGTAATACTAAAGGCATGCTCGCTTTGTTTCAGTAATGGTAATTGAGATAGATTATGTTAGTTGTTGGCAATTAGACATTTAGAGGACCGACGGCGACATTCCTTGTGTTCGTGTATATATCCGACAAATGACCAGTTGAGTGCAGCCTTAATTAATTATAAAATTATTGGATCGAGAAACAAACATTAAGATCGTTTTGAATTCTGATTAGTAATGTTAGGAAATGGCGGTTGTGTACCGGGAATTGAGGTTGCACCTCTCTCCATTTACATGCAAGTTAACTTGCTTTCCTCTTTGAAATTAGACTTCGACTGCTCTTGAATTCCTTCAAATATACCGTAATGAAAAACTGAAAAAAAAAAAAAGTATTGAAGTGAGAAAAATATCATATAATGCACTGTTTACATGTATAATCCTAATAAAATGTTGTCAGTATGAATTCTTATTTAAACCCGAATGCAGCCTCAATTCACAGATAAACATAAGGACTAGTCCAGCAAGAAACCTAATTAAACAAATCCAACGGTAGATTTGTATTACTAAAATTGAATGATATGATAATAAAAATAAAAATTTGTTACCACACCATCTTTTGATCTGACATCTTCAACTAAGAATCTAACTTCTCCATCCTCATCGTCTCCAGTTCAAACAATAAATCCAGTATCTTCATCATTCCTTTTCCATTGTGTATTAATTGGTGTGCTCGGGTTTGTATATATATATTGATTAGTGGGCTTGGATTGCCTCTTAAATTGACTTCACTTTCCAGAGTTCAAATATCGAAGGCTAACCATTGATGCTTTAATTCTATTATAAGATAAGTTGTCAATTGAATTTGTTAGAAGCGTTGTACTCTGGTCTATTCGAAAGGAACATAATTCTTTATGTTTTCTGGGGATCATTGTAAATCTTTTGGTGTAAAATAGAGAGGAATTCCTCTTTAAAATCGTTTCTCAGTTGTTTTTCTATTAATGAATTGTGATGGGAACTTGTTATGTTGGGCTTAATTTGAAGAATAACGAGTCAAAATATAATGTTATAGTGAATTACTAAGCACACCAAATTAGGATTAATAATTTCTATATATACGTAGCATTGTAACAATTTTAGTTTAGGTTGTTGAATTGAGAGAGAAATGTGTTTTAACTTTTAAGCAGTCACCACTCTTGTTGGCTCTCTCTTACAAAACCGAGAAAAAACAGAACTAAACCAAGCAAGGACATCTAAGATCGAAATTTTGAGTTTAGATCTGAACCGTCCAATTCACTTTGGCATGAATATTAAAGAAGTCATATGTATTTCATCTCGAGCCCGATTGGTCTGGATTGTGATCAAACAATTGGAATCTAAACACAAAATTTAAGTTACTTTGATCCGGACTACTGCGTAGAATACTCCCAAATCCCAATCGAACCAAAATCACTTTGGAGCTTATTTGTAATATGGGGGGGGGCTGCTTTGAGATTCGTGCTAGAATAAAGCAGACGACTCAGGTCACATGCACGGTCCGGTACCATGCTGGATTAACAATTTTTTTTTTTTTTATCAAACCGTCCGTAGACATATATTTTATTAAACACATAAGTAGTATATCAAGAAAAGTTTTTTTTTTTTAATAAAGTTGGAGGTCAAGCTACCCAACTATTTAATACTCTTGTTATTACAATAACAAATTTTCCCCATTTGAGTTTCGAACTCATGACCTCTCATATAGAGACCATGACCATGTGCCTTTGCCACTAGACCAAAGGCTAGTTCTCGTATATTAGAAAAGTTACATCCTAGCATGTAGAAAAGCATTATTGCATTAACGATTTTTCGGATTAAAGGACACAACTTAAAGTTTGACACAGCTCGCACCACTCTTGTTGGCTCTCTCTACACTGATGATGGACTGTTTGAGTTTAGCTCCGGACCGTTCAATCAGAATTTGGATGAATCCAGGCCATGCATGTAATGCTCGGTGTGACCTTTAAGATTTGTGCTAACATGTAATGAACGGATTGGATCTAAACTCAAAGGATGCGTTGATGCAGAGGATATGAATTCATATCACAGCTCGCACCAATGGTCTTTATAGGCCCGATGATAGAACAATGGAATTTGTTAAGCACAGACCCAAAATGACAATATGAGTAACAGGGAAATAATATAGGTGAAATAACCAGAGCAGCCTCAATAATAAATAAAACATATATCAACGGTATAACTGTATATGATCAAACAAAAAAGAAAATGAGATCATTTTTATTATCAAGTTCAAAACTAGCAAATTTTCTGCATAACCAGACAACTAAAGGTTTGCCCCATTTACAAAGGAAACAAAGCTTTTCAAACATATCCGGGAAAATGAAAAAAAATTGACCGAATTTGCCAATTTATTTTTTTGATCCAGCCACAGCATATCAGATTCATACTTCTTCTTTATCAGTTTTTGGTCATTGCTCTGACAACTAACTGGTAGCTGCAAGCTGAAAGAGAAGTAACTTAAGGAATTAGAAAAATGGAGAAACTTTGCACTACAGGGTTAAAAAAATTAAAATATGTAATGGGCAACACTTTTAAATCTTATTTCTTTTTAATTCTTTTAGCCAAAATTGTTGTATCAAATGCTCAATTGAGATGCAACAAAGCATATCCTTTATCAAGGCTACAATAATAGGAGCTCATAAAACTACCAAATATTAACAAAAACCAGAGATAAAATTGTAGTTTGGTTTTGAGTATCAGAAAAAAGGAGGTCAATTGATATATTTCATTTAGCTAACAATTTGAAACATGTAAAAGCTATCTCTCGTGCGCAGGGGCGGATCTATGGTTTTAAAAAAATTAATTATATATGTTGAAATTGAATTGAATTGAATTTTCATCAAGTTTTTATATAGTTCAGCCCCTCGTGAAATTTAAAATGCGTGCTTGTAGTCTAGTGGCTAGAGTTCCTCATTTTAAATGTAGAGACTTGGGTTCAAATCCCACCTACCACACAATAATTTTTTTTGTATTTTACATTTCAGTCCCTCCTATCTAAATTTTCTAGTTCCGCCCTGCTCGTGCAGATAGTATGAACAGCAACATTGGACTTAGAAACTTTTGAGATCTGCTTCATATTATATCTGGACAGGTAAGCTTAGTTAAATCACTCCTAAAAATGTGCTATATAATACAGAAGATCATCCCTATTGGTTCCAGTTCTGAGTCAAATGCAATTAGTTATATCAAAAAAAAAAAAAAAAAAGACAAAGCAGGAAGAAAACGAAATACCAGTAACAGCGACAACTGTCAGTACATTCCCTATTTTCGATGCTACCTTGACACTGTTTTTGTATGATTTGAATTTCTTAAGAGCTGGATCCACTTCCAGGAGCTGTCAAAAATGCACCAATTAATCAGATTTCTGTCACTACAAAGAATAAAAAGTACCTAATATTTATATGCAAAGGAAAGAAATCATGTGAGAAGTTTCTCTTATTGATAGGCAACGGGAAGAAATCATGCGAGTTTTGTATAACATGTAGGTCGACAAAGGACAAGTTAAAAGTTTTACACACCAACATACAATAAATGTGAATTTTAATTTTTCAGAAATCTACATTTCTACCACTCGAGCATACAGTGAATATTCATTTTAATCTTGGTAATGCAAAATTTCCTGGATTACTTTTTTAATTTTATACTTTTGTAGACTTAAAAGTTAAAATCTGGGGCATATCAGAATATCTCATATGAGATTGACCAAGTAATAAACAAAATAGAAGCAAAAAGAGAGAAAGAAAGAATAAGACCTGTATAGTAAGTTAATTAATCACCTAAATGCAACCGAAATTTTCAGATAAATAATAAAACCAACATAGGATATGAGTCATATGACACAGTTTAAGAGTAAACGGGTAAATCATAGCATCTATAGTGTCCTAAAAGAGTCTGTATCCTCTGAGATATCTCAAATTTTCAGTTTATCCAATGCCGGGCCAAATTTTTTTGGGTACCTATTCAGAATGCAAGGAGGAAAGTATTATTGTGCTTTGAGAGTCGTGCATAAAGGATTTGAACAGTCCGGGATTTCCACAGATCAACTAAAAAATTTGAGATATCTCGGGGGATGTGAATTCGTCCTAAAAAGGGATCACATAAATGGTGATCGATATAAAATATCTATTACTCAGATCATCAGAACCTATTCGCCAGACCACCAAATTGTCAAAAACAGCGAGTTTAGAAAAGAAAAATTATAAAATAGTGAAGAAAAGGAAAGAGGAAGGGTAAGTAAGGGACGAACCGCCTTCTCACGAGCTCCGAGTTCAGCATGGTAATTGCGGCGTGGAAAATTGGGAAGAGGCTTCTCTACCTTTTGTAAAAAAGAAATTTCAGATCAACACTCGCTCAAAATAGAAACAGCGAAAGAGAACGGAAGAGGAGTGTAAATAAATGAGATCGATAGTTGACCTGAGAGGAAGAGCGCAAGGCGGAGAAGAGAGGAGCAGCCATGTCGTGTCGTGTCGTCGGCGATTGAGAGAAGATGAGAGAGAGAGCGCTTAGCTGATCGGTAATGGAGGGGAAGGCGTGTGTTGGTGGGACCGCACCAACTGGGGTTAGTGTTGTGTAGAAAAGATTATACAGGATTATTTACGAATTCTTTTATTCCTGTGGGCGGTTATGCTTATTACGTAATACGTAGGGTCCGGTTTGAGCAATTAGTCGGTTCGTTTCGGTTCAGTTCGCTTCTAATCAGAGAACAGTTTTATCCGGTTTACACAAAACAAGAATAAGAACATTTTTATTATTTTTGTGTCTCCGTCATGCCTCACATTTTTATGTCTATTTACATTGTCCAAACAGTTAATCCGAACCACTCAACTTGATCTACATATTAAAATGTGCTTTAAGACCAAATTTATATTTTTTTGAAATTTTTTACTATTGTTTAAGAAGGGTTCAAATGCCTCCATCATGCCTTCATTTTTTAAACATTAATAACTTAAAATTTTAACTCAAATATCAAAATAAAACCGTTAGATGTCTATATTATTTTTTCTACATGCACATAAAAAAATTATCACTTTTCGGTTTTGTTTTTATTCAAATAAATAAGTTGAAAAGTCAACGTCGGAATTTATCAATATCAATGTATTTTTGCAAGTTCTTAATACCGATCAAAACAAAGTCAAAATATCGTAATCTTTTATATGTGCATAGAGAAAATGATATAGATCAAATCTAATGGTTTTATTTTGATATTTGAGTTTTAAATTTTAAGTTATTAACATTTAAAAAATAAAGATATTTGAACCCTCATCTTTTTTAGATAGACACAAAATCACTATTTTTTAAAAGATTATGGACCATCCAAAAACAATGATTTTGTACATATCTAAAAAAATAATAAAAATAAATTCAAAAAATATAAAGTTTGGTCTCCAATCACATTTTAATTATGGAGATTATGTTGAGCAGTTCAGATTGATTGTTTGAACTTTAAAAATGAAGATAAGGATGTGAGGCATGATCGGGACCCGAAACCAATAAGACATTTTAACCCTATTCTTAACCAATTAGTGTGATATAACTTATTCAATTAAATGGAAATTGAGCCACATCGGATGTTTATAGAAATTTAAGGAGAAAAAATATTAATAGTGAAACCATAATATAAATACAAACTCATAAAATGAATTACCAAAATTCCTCAGCATCTAAATTCAAATCCAATAAATTATTTGAATTTATTATAAACATAACAATGAGTGAGGCTATGGTGCTATGCATAGCACGGATGACTAGTGTACTACGGCTCAATATGGTACTTTTTAAAATCCTAACGGTCGATCCGACCGTTCAATGTGATAACCATATGAATATGTACTTGCAAACTAAATTTTACATTTTTTCGAATTTTTTTACTATTTTTTTAGATAGGTAGAATTTTGATGGTCCAGAATTTTCAGAAAACACTGATTTTTCTACCTATCTAAACAAATAGTAAAAAAATTCAAAAAAATATAAAATTTAGTTTGCAAGTACATATTCATATGGATATCACATTGAACGGTCGGATCGACCATTAGGATTTTAAAAAGTATCATATTGAGCCGTAGTACACTAGCCTATGGTGCTATGCATAGCACCATAGCCTCACTCCATAACAATTGCAAAAGCTGTATGGTTGCTCGAATATATATTTTTCCTGTCTATTTGCATCATACACAGGCACAGATAATACGAAATTTAATAAGTTAACATACTAATAAATGTGTTTTCTTTCAATATAACATTACACATAAATAGAAAAAGAAAACCTAACGAGAAGATTCAACCACAACAAACCAAGCCTATTTAAAAAAAGACCGAATTAATTATCCAAATTTAATCGGTCCGGTTCAAAACTAATAAAATCAGAACGGTTTTAAGTTTTAACAGCCTTATGTGTAATTTTAATTTACAAGCACCTCATTATTTGAAAATTGAAACAACTGGATAAGAAAATCAACAAAAAAATATTTCGTCTTATTTTTTGACCCACTTTGCACTTGCTCAAACTTTTGCATATTTAGTTGCAAATTCAGATCAAGAATGCAAATTCGCACGCCCAAATTGAAATTTTGCTTTAGAATTTGGCATCTGGACTTGTTTGTATATACTGTCACCTATTAATTATCAATTTGATTCCCTCTCTTAACTAATTATCAATATAATTATCAACGGCTACTGCACTGCACCAAATTCTGACATTTAGTATTCCAATCTGCTCAATTCACATTAAATTAAGTTCAGAGTTTTCATTTTGCGGATTGTTGTCTAAAGTTTGGCAATGCCCTTAATAATTGACTAAATTTATTTTTGTTGGTTTATCCTTTTGAGTGGTTATTTAGATCAGATTATGAATTTATACACCTTGTAAACCCAAACATTTTCCAACAAAATTCATATATACCAGCAAAAACATAACCGTAAATTACGAGTTTGTAAGGAGTACACTTAGATCTTTATAAAGTATTTAACCATTTCCCTATAGATTCTATTAGCAGTTTGAAAGATACTCTCTCAGCAAAGCTCTCAAATATCTGTTCTGATTATAAGTGCACAGTTATTATCTAAATTAATAAGGAAAAATGCATATGGTGTATAGCAAGGTAGCAAAAGCTGAATCTTAAAGCAGCAGGGGCAAGCTTTCTTTTAACCTCCGTTGCTGCGAAATTTACCATTGTATAAACGAAAGAGAAAGTTAAATATTCTGATTCCTGAACCCATAAAACCAGGTAATGAACATATTCCCAAAATCATACGTGACATGTACCTATCAATACTGAACCCGTAATGTCGGATACATGCCACATCTTAGTTTCATTAGTTTCGGGGTCTTTTCAGTTTTTTGGTGCTCTAAATTCAACAGAGTATATGCCAGGAGCCCAGGACCATGCCAGACCAATAAAACCAACAAAAAAAAAAAAAACAGCAGCCACAGTTCTTAATTGTTTGTTCTCTAGTCTACATAATAATTTGGACGAAATTTAGCAAAAACCAAAAATAAATGAAATCTGACGATGACAAGTATATATCCCTGGGGAAGCATCTATGAACAAACGGGATGATACCGGAGGCATTGTGTCGGTTAATTTAAAGTCCTGATGAAATTGTAATGTTTAAGCTAGATTTGTCTTTGTAAGTATGCATGAAATCAGAGATCTTTACGTAACTCTCCTTTTGTGTGTTTACCAATAATCCATACATGAGCAGACACCATCACTGAAGTGATGAAACCGATTAATATCTCTGACAAGTATCTCTCTTTTCGCAAACTTGGAAACCAATTTTGTAAAAGAGTGGCAATCCTCGCATAACCTTAGATTTTTGGTTATCCTAATAACCTCGCCCCTTTTCCCGTTAATCAACCCAAATGCAAGTGCTAATTTCTCGCTATGCCTTAACAACAACCTCTCCTTCTCCTCCTGCTCAAGATCATAAAGTACTACTTTGGTATTTGGTACATAACCATGCCTTTTAATGGCAGTCACAAGCTCTACAAGAAATGAATGGATTTCTTGTATTTGTGGATTCATTTCATCTAAGGTTACGAACAAATGGACTTTGTTGAAAACCTCAATCCAGCTACAACCGGCAAGTTTAGGCAATGATTGTTCTTCTAGAAGCTTCTTGACTCGATCAACTTCTTCTGGCATCTGTGCTTTTGTGTATACATCTGCTAAAAGCACATAATTCCCAGAGTTCTTAGGTTCGAGGTCAAAAAGATGAAAGCATGCCAACTCAGCATACTCTACATGGCCAAATTTTCTACATGCACCCAAGAGAGAGCCCCACACCTGCGGACTAGGCTCCACAGGCATCTCTTCTATTATTTTCACAGCTTCATCCAACAGGCCAGCACGGCCAAGTAAGTCCACCATGCATGAGTAATGCTCTACATGTGGTACCACATTATATTTCTCAGTCATCAAATGAAAAATCCTCTTTCCTTCCTCTACTAACCCACAATGGCTGCAAGCTCCCAAAACACTAACGAAGGAGACAACACTTGGTGTAACTCCTGACTGCAGCATTTCATCGAACACCTGAATGGCTTCGTGATACAAGCCATACATTCCATAACCAGAGATCAATGAGTTCCATGAAACGACATCTCTTTTACACAAGTTTATGTAATCAAACATACGGCGTCCCAAAACAATACTGCCAGCTTTTATATACATGGATACTAGAGCATTGTTAACAGAGAGAACTGATTCAAGCCCCCTTCGCAAAATATAACCATGTAATATTTTTCCTTGACTGAGTGCTGCTAGACCCGCACAAGCTAGTAAAACGGAGACGATAGTAACCGCATTGGGAGCGAGGTTCATGTCTCCACTCACCATCATCTCACAAAAGAGGTTCAATGCATCATACGGTCGTTCGTTCCTTACATAGCAGCTAATCATGGCGCTCCATGTCACCAAATTTCTAACAGGCATTTCATCAAACACTTGCTCAGCATAGGATGTGAGCCCAAGTTTTGCATAGCAATCGAGCAAGGTTGTTGCCACATTGATGTGAGAATCATACCGTCTCCTAACCGCATCACAGTGGATCTGTTTGACCCGGTTCGGGGCACTTGAAGAATCAGCTGAACACGCAATGCAAGATTTGAGAGCGTAAGAGTAACTAAAACTGTCGAGCTCTACACCTGTCCAATTCATTTCACTGAGAAGTAACAGTGCTTCCTCTGCCTGGTCATCTGCTTGTAGTGCCTTTAGCATCGCATTCCATACAAATATAGTCTTAGTAGGAGTATTATCAAACACCTGCCAGGCGACAGAGAGCAAACCAAACTGACTGTACATATCAATCAGCCTGGTAGATAAAAATGGGTCTGTGTCAAAACCCGAATCTATTATACACCGATGAATCACCGAACCATAAGAGGGATTGTTCAACTGGCAACAAGCAAGAATCAGCGATTCGAATGTGCGTTGCGTCGGCTTAGGTTCAAGAGGGAGGACCTTGAGTGCACGTGAGAGGTTTCCTTGTTTGCAAAGGATCTGAATTTGGTGGTTCTGGTTGTGGGCCATTGGAGGAGGCGATTTAATGGCGTTGGCGGAGGAGAATGATTTGAAGGGTTTATATTGAGGGGAGAAAAAGGGTCTTCTAGTTGCTTTGGATTTGTGGAGGAAGGGAGTGAGGCCTGTTAGATGGAGGTTCGCCATTGGAAGTGGTAGAGAGGTGGAGTTGCGCGCGCGCGAAGGAGCGGCGCTTGCTTTGGTTTGATTTCTTATCCTGATATGGCCTCGCGATTATATTAATAGAAAGTATTAATTTAATGTTTAGTCCAAAGTAACATCAAGGGGATGTAGCTCAGATGGTAGAGCGCTCGCTTAGCATGCGAGAGGTACGGGGATCGATACCCCGCATCTCCAATTTTATTCTTTTTACGACGTTCTAACTTCTACACCAGTCTCCAATATTTTTTGGGTAACGATTTTAACAGAGCAGTTTGCTGCATGAAAGCATAAAAATATAAGAAGAAAATGTCTCTTTCTTTAAATGCTCCAAGTGATAATGTTTTTTTTTTTACTTTAATAAATTTTAATTGCAAATATCTGATCAAACATGTGAAAATGGTTTGTTAAAATTTTCACATGGTTTCTTTAAATGCAAATATATCTGATCACTCATTTTTTTTGGGGTTCTCTTTATGTGAAAATGGTTTGTTAAATTTTTTGCTTACATAAAACCATGTTGTGCTCGGTTGCAAGCTCACATGTAATGTGTAAATTTAAAAGACAGAGAGCACTTTTAATTTGTTTTTTTTTGTCACTTTGAACACAAACCTGAATACAAACAGAACAAAAAGGCAAGTTACAAAAAAATAATCTAGACTCCATTCCTTTTAAATCACATCTTTCAGAAGGTTATAGAAATGACATTTAACATGTATATCAAATTTATGATTCGTTTTTTAAAAAATAAAATAAAAATGAACTCGTGCATCCGACATAAGATTAATAAATGAAATGAAACCTCAGTAGTTGGTCCTAACATAGCATTTTTCTTGGGTTTCATTTGGATTAATAAATTTATATTAATATAACAAATCATAATTAAATGCTGCTGTAGAATTCGACATCATAAATTAATTTTATTACGGACTAGTAAATTTATTTTCAGTGCTGTAAAATATTATGACTTTGTCAGACACTAATTCCAATTTGTTACGGGGTTGTTTGTTATTCGCAAATATAATTTAATATGGATTCTTAGATTTTGTTTTCTATACTGTGGTTTTTTAATATTTAAAAAATTATTTCTATACACCAAAATTTTAATATAGCTATTCGATTTTTGAAATTCTACTGCAATTCTAGAAACTTTGATTTTGAAATATATATTTTTAAAAATATGAAGTTTTGCTGGGTTTTGTAGCACATAAATTTGCCGATAAAATAGGTGAATAAGTTTATTCCTTCATATTTCTATAAATCTTGATATTGTTGTGTCATGCAAAGAAGTTTCTTATATGTAATTTAATTTCGTGTGAGAATTGGAATTTCATTTGTTAATTGCACAATTACATATGCCAACAAAAATAAAATGTTTTGTTATAAATTGAAGATAAAAAATAATAAGATATTAATAATGTATAAAAGATGACTATTTTTATTGAGTGATGCTTCTATGGACATAAGGACTTATTTGTAAAATGAACATATTTTCATTTTCAAAGTTCAAACAGTCGATCAACATTATCTCCATATTAAAATGTACTTGGAGGTCAAATTTTTCATTTTTTTTTCATTTTTTTACTATTTATTAAGTATTTTACAAAAACTAGTCAAATTCAGACCATTGAATTTTGTAAAATACTTGATAAATAGTAAATAAAAATAAAAAAAATGTAAAATTTGACCTCCAAGTACATTTTAATATGGAGATAATGTTGAACGGTCGGATCGACTGTTTGAACTTTGAAAATGAAAATATGTTAATTTTACAAATAGGTCCTTATGCCATAGAAGAATTTGCCATTTTTATTTATATGTTTTTTATGTGTATAATACAAGCTTACAAAGTTTGTACTTTTTACTCATAGGCTACAAAGTAAATAAATACGGATAGATAAAACATCTACTTTGAGCTTGAGAATTATTAATGTTAAGAGTTACTATAAATCCACTTGGCAGCCGCTGCCTGGTTTTAAAAAAAAAATGTTAAGAGTTACAAATACATTAATTATTATTAATTGTAACAAGTTTAATACTGTTAGCATGTTGTAACATGTATTCATTAGCGGAATCTTTATTTACCGCGAAATTGAAGCCTCCATTTAAATGTAAACGGAGAGAAAAAAACCCCAAAAATATCCTGTCTGGAGAGGAATTCATGTCCCCTCGAATACCCGACGGATGCAATAAATAAACGGACGGACCGTCTCATACCTTCGGAACTAGGGGTGAGTAAATTGCTCATAATTCGTAACTCGCTCATAACTTGCTCGCTAAATGCTCATTAACAACTCGCTCATTTACTTAATGAGCCGAGCATGAGCATACCCCAACTCGCTCATTAGCTCATTAAGAACTGAGTTACATAAATCTTGCCACATCTAATCCCTTAATTCTTTTTTTTGTAATGGCCCAAGAAGCAAGTTTGAAGCATGCATAGCATAAGATCGTTGGGCTAAAGAAAGTAGGCTCCAGAATCATCCGTAATATCCATTAACATATTAACTACAGGCACAGGCCTAGATACTATATTTTGAAGCCTTGAACGGACATGAATAATAATGAATATTATTTAGTTTTGAACTTTTAGTTGAAAATTTTGGAAAGTTTTCGGCACAGCTCCAAAATCTCATCACCTAAAGCAACTCGACAACTCGCTCATTAACAACTCGCTCATTAACAACTTGCTCATTAAGCTAATGAGCCGGATATGAGCATACCCTAACTCGCTCATGCTCGCTCATTAATCAGCCCTGTTCGAAACTATAGGAGTCCGTTTTGACAATCGTGTGCCAGGTTAAAAGAACATTCCAGATTTAATTTTTTCGCCTCGGGTGCCTGGGGGATCCGAATTCATCGGGAGAGTGGAATTCAGGAATTCAGAGTGGTCCGATGCCCATTGTACCTACTTTGGTTCAATGGGTGTAATAACCGTCCAATTAACATTAGGATTCGTGCGATTTATATTAAATTCGTGCGCGTCTGCTTTAATTTGCGTGTGCACATATCTTAGTACTAATAGGACGGCGTTGGAACTAATTAAATCCAAAAGTAGGTCCAATGGGCTGCCCATCGGACCTACTCTTGTCAGGTGAAACGTGGATTAAAAATTTCACTCCCTATATATACCGCGTCCATTAAAAATTTGGGACCCACTTCTCAGAAGGTAATAATGGTGCACCAACGGGAATACCATGTTTATAAAAGAAATCAAGCTCTATACAGAAATATTCTGTCACGTCAGAGGATATGGACTCATTCACATCACGACACGCCTAAGGTAACATAATATTTCTGTTTATATGCGGACCTTTCGATGAGAAAATCCACACGAATATTTTAAAGTCCTGTGCATTCCACTTCGGACCGGATTGGTCCGATTCTGATCGGACGGTTTCGATCTAACATAAATATTCTGTTACCTCAGTGAACACACCACTGGTATGCTCACAGTCACAGCTCACAGCTCCTCGGTGAACCTAAACAGATTTCGGGTCCCCTAAAAGCTAAAACCCCTCTCCACTCTGATCGCCTGATCGGAAGCGAAGGGAGGGAGGGAGATAATTTCAGTCGGGGCGACCTTTTCCGACGATTCTCACCGTCAAACGCGAAATGGATTGCCCTTCCTTGCTGTTGTTCATAAACTGGTGATAGTATCAACGATTGTAGCTTCTGAGAACCTCCGATAACATCTTCTATTTCTTCTCCTCCTCCTTCCTCCACCCAGGTAGTAATTTTGTTATCTGAATATTCCTCATTAGATAAATACTGTGTGATCGGAACCTCAAATCCCCCAATAATGCTCATTTTTTTTATTTTTTATTTCTAGCGACACCCTTGCAACCTTTCGCTCTGTCGAGTGTTCTCTTCCCTTCTACTAGTTTCTGATTGCAGCAAGGAGGAAGAAGTTGGGTAGAGTCCTACGAGCCTGACCAGCGAGAGACCCTTCTAAGCAGCTTTGTGCGGTTCTTTAATCAGGTACGAATACCTCTTCTTATCCCTCATTATTTCTATTTTATTAATCGATTAATGTATTTAATATTTATGAAATTAATTTATTGTTAAGTCAATCACTTATTGCAATTTTTTTTTTTTGATAAAAGGCATAATGCCCATTTCATTTTCATGAAATCAAAAGTTAACTTACAACCATCCATGACCATATATCACTTAACTGACTATGTACCCGATCTGGTGCCAGATTAGTAAATTTTGCTTTAGATATGTATCGTTTGTGTGAAAGAATTTTAGATTGATAGTACACTGTTGTTTGGACTACAAATCTGAGTGGAGAGGGTCTAAATTCTTATATAGAAAGAGTTGGGATAGTTCACTGTTGTACTTGGAAAAGGACATTTTACTCATTTGGCCAAAAACCAGTTTGCTGGCAAATGGAAGAATGTACCAGTTTAGAGCATTATTGCAATTAGGACTTCAACTCTGAAGGAAATAATAAGGAAAGATAAAAGTGTAGATGAAGGCCAAAATTGATATCTTAGTTAGTTGTTAATTGATAAAGTATAGACGCTTAATTTTTATTTTCAGTTATATTAGTCTACCTTTGGTTCTTGCTTCATACTTGCAGAATTTTAGTTTCTGATGGATTATCCCACAACTATGAACAACTTCAGTGCATCTTAGTGGTATAACTAGTTCTTAAACAAATGAGTTTTGCAAGCAAAGTCAATTCGAAGTAAAGTCAATTCGAAGTAAACTACATTTTATTATATTTTATTTTAATGAAATCAATTCAATTCTAACAGATTTAGCTTCTGATCAGAGTCTAATCCCCCCTTATATCTTTGTCATTGTTAGGTCTTGTTCTCTCTAATCAGATGGCACATAGTGACTCGGAAGAATCTGAGGTCAGTGAATCGGAGATCGACGACTATGCTGAGAAAGCATATTCTAACCTGAAGGAAGGAGGGTTTAAAGTGAAGTACGGGGACAGTACTTACAAGTGTCCCTTCTGCGCTGGCAAGAAGAAGCAGGCCTACAACTTCAAGGACCTCCTTCAACACGCCACTGGGATCGGTGCATCCAACAGGAAAGCAAAAGAGAAGGCCACACACCTAGCCCTTGCCAAATACATGAAGACTGACCTTGTGGACCCCTCACTCTCTCTTCAGATGGTGGTGTTTGAACCGTCTGCTCCTCCTTCGAGAGACAGGGATGAGAAATTTGTCTGGCCCTGGAAAGGTGTAGTCGTCAATGTGCCAACTGAATTTAAAGATGGCAGGCACGTTGGTGAGAGTGGAAACCGGCTCAAGGAGCAACTTTCCCGGTTTAACCCTCTCAGGGTTCATGCCCTTTGGAATTACAAAGGGCATACTGGGAATTGCATTGTTGAGTTCTCAAAGGACTGGAATGGTTTCAAGGACGCCATGTCCTTTGAGAACCATTTTGAGGCAGAGAGGCTCGGCAAGAGGGACTGGAAGGAGAGAAAGTCCAAGACAATTGAGCTTTATGCATGGGTTGCAAGGGAGGATGATTACAACAGTGTGGGCCCCATTGCTGATCACTTGAGGAAGAACGGAGATTTGAAAACGGTCAATGATCTGGCAGTGGAGGAATCCCGCAAGACGGAAAAGCTGGTTACCAACCTGGCAAACCAGATTGAGGCGAAGAGCCGGCACTTACACGAGTTGGAGTGCAGGTACAATGAGACCACCTCATCCCTCAATACTATGATGGAGCAGAGAGAGCAGCTGTTTGTTGCTTATAATGAGGGTCAGCAGCTCTTTCATTTATCCTTTATTATGTGCACTTGTGTGTTTACTATTTATTTTAAGCCAAAACTAGGGGATTAGGGGTTATTTTGGTAAATGTTGAACTTTTCTCAGTTTTATCATACAAACCAGAAACCATTTTCTCTTTTATGCATGTCTAATCACATTCTATTTTTTTGCAATGTGTAGAGATAAAGAAGATGCAGCAGCTGGCTCGGGACCATTCAAGAAGAATAGTTGAGGAGAACGAGTCGTTGAGGTTAGAAGTGGACAACAAGAGAAAGGAGTTAGATGAGAGGTCTCGGCAGCTCAACAAAATGGCCAACCAAAATAATATTGACAAGAGAATGCTGGAGGATGAGAAAAACAAGGTATGGGTTAATTTATTAAAGCATTATCTTGGTTAGGTTAAATTTTTTAGTCAGCAAACAGACACTAGCATTATCTTGGTCAGGTCAAATTATTGAGTGAAATTATTAAAGTATTACTGGCCTTTTGACCCCTCTTATCATCATTGGTTGAAACTCCAGTAGCAGTCCTTTCTTAGCAAAACCCATGTGTTCTTTTGATTCTGTTAAATGAAGCTGTTTATATTCATTGGTTAACAACAAATTTGTAAATCTCTTATTATTGCTATTATTATTTTTGTAGAATGCAATGAAAAACAGTTCCCTTGATATGGCGGAGAAGGAGCAAAAGAAATCTGATGAAAATGTGCTCAGGCTAGTTGAGGAGCATAAGGTACGGTAGTGTGTACAGGACTTTGCAATTATGTTGCTTTTGGTAGAGAATGACAATGAACCTTAAATTGCAATCGGCCTTGCTCCAGTGTAAAAATTGGATCTTTGTTTTTTTGCTACATCTCTGAAAATTGGTAATCTACTTGTTTCAGCATGTATAGTCAGCATGAAACCTGTACTTGTTTAGTGAACAATTGGATTCTAATTGTTGGGATGCACAGATAAGTAAATTCTTTCTGTAAGATCAGTAAAAGGCCCTACAAATTGCCACTATGCCCACAATAGTACTAGTTCCTAGTCCCGCTTTACCAGTACTGTCCAGTTTTTACCATTATGGAATGACAGCATAGTAGTCGACTGCAGATCACTAATTATTTCATGCAATTTCACGAGTGGCAAAGCCAGAACAAAAAATTATTTTACCATTAAATTAAAAGCTGTCTATTTATTAAATTGCAGAGGGAAAAGGAGGATGCACTTAAGAAAATTCTTCAGCTGGAGAAGCAACTGGATGCAAAGCAAAAGCTGGAGTTAGAGATCCAGCAACTGAAGGGACAACTCCAAGTCATGAAGCACATGGGAGGCGATGAGGATTCAACAGTCAAGGAGAAAATGGAGGAACTCACTAGTGAGTTGAATGAGAAGATCGAGGAGATGGAAGACATGGAGGCCTTGAACCAAACCCTTGTTGTCAAAGAGAGGAAAAGCAATGACGAGTTACAGGAAGCCAGAAAGGAGCTTATCTCTGTAAGAAGAAGGGTCATGAAAGCTAAAACTATTACTCCTAACTACTTACCTAATAGTATCAGTAAAAGTAACCTAAGAAAACATTAATCCAGGATACCAAGAAACAGACAGTTATCAAAACACCATACATCCTTAACCATACAGAGACCAGTCCTTTTTGTAGCAAGCTCAATTTTATTTTCTCCTTTTGTAATGGAAATTTTTGCTGATGCAGGGATTGTCTGACCTGCTGACTGGTCGGGCATTTATTGGCATCAAAAGGATGGGCGAGATTGATTCGAAGGCTATTCATGAGGTGTGCAAGAGCAAGTTTCCCAAGAGAAATGCTGACTTACAAGCTGTCATGATAAGCTCCAAATGGCAGGATGAGCTCAAGAACCCAGAGTGGCACCCCTTCAAGATTGTCACTGTCGGTGACAAAGCACAGGTTAATTTCTTTTTTTTCTTTTTTTTTGAGAAAGGCAACAAGGCCAATTGCATTACCAGTAAAGTATGAGTCCGCATCCTCTGCATTAATGCATTGTTTGAGTTTAGCTCCAGACCGTCTGATCAGAATCTGGGCCTATGTGGCCAGCCCATGGCTCTTTAAGATGCGTGCTAGTATGTAATGAACGGATCAGATCTAAACTAAAATGGTGTGTTAATGCAGAGGATATGAATTTGTAAAGTATTACATTAACAACTAATTTACTGAAAATTAAACCCAGTTAATAAAACCCAATGGGACACCTGTTTTTGCATAACCTCACTACACACACACAAACTAGCTACTGAACACATCTGGCTGAGCAGATATGTAGTAGCAAGGTTTTTAACTTTTTATCAAGTTTTGTTGCATCATTGGTAGTGTTGTCCCTCAAATTCAATTTCACTGTATCTGTTTCATGCAGAATTTCAACAACTAAAACATGAGCACACAACAAAACAGCAACTTCAACCCTTCAAATTATTACAAAAACCATTCATTCAATTACTGGTATCAGTGGTACCATCTCACTGACACCATTTGTTGCTGGCAAGCATTTATATTTGCACACTGTATCCAACTGGTTTGTTTTGTAGGAGGTGATTCAAGAGGATGATGAGAAACTGAGGGAACTGAGGGAGGAGCTCGGGGAGGAGGTATACAAAACAGTGGCGACTGCTCTACTGGAGATGAATGAATACAATCCAAGTGGCCGTTACACGATCCCAGAGCTGTGGAACTACAAGGAGGGTCGCAAGGCAACTCTCAAGGAGGTCATACAGTACATTCTCAAGCAATGGAAGGCTCTCAAGAGGAAGAGGGGCTCCTCTTGACCTTCTTATATATAACCTTTGATGATCACTTTCTCTAATTTTCACCTTTCTTGTTTTCTGATCTGTCTTACTAGACCACTTCGTTGTTCTCTTGCACTTTGGTTCATCTCCTTTGGGTTGATGAGTTGATCGGGATATTTAGGTGAATAACTTGTCCTTGTTCATTCTGCATAGTGCATGTATTTACTTGCTAACATTTAGAATCTAGTGAAGAACTTTTGATCTGTCTAATTTCTGGAAGCCTTGCGCTAGATGTTTTTGTGTAGCTTGTCAGAAATGTGTTAACAAATTGTTGGATGCTGCTAGTTGTGTGCTCAATTTTGTTCTAAAACTTGTTTGACCACTAGTGATGTATTTTGTACATTCGTGCTCGATTTACTCAACTAGTTCTCACTTCTCAGGCATAATCAAGAAAGTACAAATATTTTTCAAATCATGAGTTCCGGAAGGTAATCAATCAGTATGAGCATCGAATTAATGCAGAGTGCATTCAGGTGGCAGGGTAGGGAACCGTGCTTTGTCAGTACAGTAGTCATATGTCATGTAATTGTTCTTCACATTCCCATAAGCTGCAGTTTGAGCTGGGGTAAGTGCTTGATATTTGCCTGTATTCCACCAGTGGCCGGTAGATGCACACAAGTTGTCTTTGCTCTTGTAGGCCGAGGCGATGCAACCTGCTACGTTGAACCCTCGAAAATGGGCCGTGAAGGGTGCATAGGACCAATTTGTCTTGGTTAGGCCTCCATCTGTGGCCCAACTATCTCCATTCCATAGACTTGCAATTATTTTCATCGGTTGGGATGGGAATTCAGCTTCAGCCCCTTTGCTTGTCAAGTTCCTCAGAACCCTGATAGGTGTTTCATCCACCCAAAACCTGTGATGCATTTGATTTGATTTCATCAGTATCGATCCTTTAGAGAATTAAACACACAAGTAGATGAAATTTAGCAGGGACTTACACAACTTGATAGGGGTTCCAAAGGATTTTGTAGTCGTGGAAGTCAGCGGTGGGGTCAAACCAGAGACGGAGCCTTTGCTCTCTGCCTCCCTGGCCATTCATGTAGATGTTGGTCTGAAGAGTGATGGGCTTCCCTTCTTTGTTTCCCAAGAACTCAAAATCCAGTTCGTCATGATTATTTGTGCTCGATGACAACTGTGAAATTTTATAAGAAAATTCACTGTATACTCTTTTTTCCTTTTGGCAAAACTAATAATTGATTAATTATATAAAGTTGAGAAACTTGCATAATATGCTGTGACAATTCCAGCAGTGTCTTTATTGGGCAGCTTTATTCTCATGTGGAAGAACCCAGAGCTATACGAAGAACTCGAGCTGAATCCCGCACCTGTGAAATGAGAATTTCTAATTCACAAACAGAGAAGGTAGCCAATGTAAATGTATCAAAAGAGCATACATTTTTAAGGTGATGGAAGAACTCACCAATTCTAATGTAATTCGGTCTTTTGTGGTACATTCATTTGATGTATTGTAAATTATTATTGAAACTAAAATTTTAAATTGTAGACGACTAGACGTGCTTTTTATTACATATATATAAGATGCATATCAACTTTAGACTAATTTGAGAACCAACCTTTGGTCTAGTGGCAAAGGCAATGCTCTCCGTGTGGAAGGTCGTAGGTTCGAAATCCGAAGAGAGCAATCTTTTGCTGATATTAAATAGTTGAGTGGCTTGATCTCGAACCTTTACCCAAAAACTTTGGACTAATTTGAAAGGCTTTGAGGTTTCAATTAAATAATAAAAAAATCCTACGATTTATAAGTTCTAGTTATGAATTTAAATTGCCATTCATAAGTGATCGATTTAGTTAATTAATTTGTATCCCTGTAATACGCGTGTGGCTCCGTCACTGACTTAATTCATATATAGTTTGTTCTGACTTGTTAAATATTAATTTGAATTTGATATATAAACTAGTATCTTAATTACATGTGAAGGTTACTTGCGAACTAGTATATATCTTACAAGAACATATTGCATATACATTTATGCGTGGCCCTTACGCTTAAAAATGTTTAACGAATTTGTTAGAGACAAAATGCATGCACTCCAAGAGTGGTATAGAATATAGATACCTGAAGTTTGATCCATGTAGAGCTGAACTTCACTACCTCCGTCGAGATACGCCACGTGTCCGCCACCCCATGTGACCACGTAGTTCTCATTGAATCTAAAGCCGCTGCCTGTACCAGAACCTGATAATATTCTGCTCGGCGCACTTGCACTTGCACTTGCACCACACGTGTGGTTCACAATAAATGATGTGATGAGGCACAGCCAACAACTAAGAACAAAACCCATATATGATATATATGTCAAGCTTCTGCCCTTAAGCATATATGCATGCACTGATCGATAATTAATCCACACGAACAGTATGAGTCTCTCTCTCTCTCTCTAGTTATATATATATATATATAACTAGAGAGAGAGAGAGAGAGAGAGAGAGAGAGATAAAGAGGGAGAGAGGGTTTGGGTTTTGTTTGTAGAGGCGTCATGGTCACTACCAATTAGACATAGACTTGGGTGTGAGTTGTATGATTAACATTTGATATCTACCTCCCATCCACGCAACCAATTACTTAAATCTCTCCTTTCGTTTCATCTCCATCGATATCCTTTTCTACGTACTTAATTAATTGGTTGTTTTCGGTTGATCCACCAGTCTTAATTAATTTGTAGTTTGGACACGCTCGGCTCTTTTTTATTATTATAGTTATATATTGCACGTAAGAAGCATCTCCAAAAATAAATGTCTAGGGAAAGTTCTTATGTATATATATTTTAAAAAAGAAGTTATCCTAACAGAGCGACTTCAGTATTTTGATTGTTATATCTAAGTTTGGAGTCCGGCTAATTTGTTTCTGGAAGCACTTTGGCGAGGTGCTTACGGGGACATATCTTAGTATTTGATATTTAAACAATAAATTCATACCGTTAAATGTTCAATCTATATTAAAATGTGCTTGGAGACCAAATTTTACATTTTTTGGAATTTTTTTACTATTTATTAAGCTGGTTTGAAAACTGCTGTTTTCAATGCTTCAGAAATTTAATAAAAACAGCGATTTTCAAATCAGCTTAATAAATAGTAAAAAAATTCTAAAAAATATAAAATTTGGTCTCCAAGCACATTTTAATATAGATTGAACATCTAACGGTTTGGATTTGTTGTTTGAATATCATATACTAAGATATGCTCCCGTAAGCACCTCGCCGAAGTGCTTCCGAAAGCAAATTAGCCATACTCTCTAAGTTTGTATCGGTTATGAGCGCAAAGAAGTCATGTTGATCGTCGTACTTGATTTAGACCGTGCGATAAAAATCGTGACAATATGTCCAGGTTTTGTCCCGATCAGGATCATCTCAGTTATAAAAAAAAACTAAGGTTCAGATCATTTTGTGTCGTGAGTTAGGTCCAGATCAATTCGAGTGGCGAATCATCTGGATTTGGATCAACTCGCGTGTAGATGTCAATCGATCGAGGTTCGAGTTGTTTTTGGTATTTGATCATAATTTGAAGTAATAATTAGTGAGGCTACAATAACAGGTACTCTGCATACTGCAGATCAATTTGTACTATGCCTTCATATTTCCGTACTTAAAATCCAAATGGTCGATCGGAACCGCTTAACATGATTGAAAATATACTTGAAGCTCAAATTTTATATTTTTCAATTTTTTTACTATATATTTTTCGATAGATAAAAAGTTACTAATTTTGAATGGCATAGGATTTTCAGATCAAGTGATTTTTTTACTTATCTAAAAAAATAGTAAAAGAAATTCTGAAAAATATAAAATTTTGACTCCAAGTACGTATATTTTCATAGAGAAATCATATTAAGAATTCGGATCTACTGTTTGAACTTTGAA
This sequence comes from Carex kokanica, assembly GCA_025461125.1. NCBI lineage: Eukaryota > Viridiplantae > Streptophyta > Magnoliopsida > Poales > Cyperaceae > Carex > Carex kokanica. The sequence continues at coordinate 431,965 of JAJGRX010000406.1, forward strand.
AATGGAGACTAGTGTACGCTCTGCATAGTATCGTAGCCCCACTCATTATAATTTTACTAATTTGGTTTGAATGAATATTGTTTTTACTAATATACGATGATGATGGTGATGAACTGGGATGTATTCCATTTAGCTGGTGACACTGCATATATATATTGGCCCAAAGAAAACCTGAAGAACGGAAAAAAAGCTCAACTGTTAATCAACTGTTAATCAATCTTTACTTTTCGATAGGCGATAGGGTAGGAGATGTATTGTAATATCTTATTCAGATATGAAAAAACCTCAAATCTATAAATTATGTAGTTCCACATAGTAATTAATTTTCTCCTCTGTGGTCAGTGCAACTATTAAACTTTCCAATGTAACAGTTCGTTCATTGGTAGTATATATAAGGTGCTAGCTGTTTGCGTTTGGTCATTTTATTTTCTTCCATCGATTTTTGGAAAGAATTTATCCACTCTATTTTTTTTTTTTTGTAATGGTGTGATACCTCTGTTTTGAAAGGAAAAAAATAATTAATTCTTTATAAAATATCATACTTTCCACATTAAATTTTCCTGTGGTTATTATAACTTAATAGTTATAATAATAATAAAATTTTATATAATGACGACAATGTTATGATTATTATGACCATCATTAATATAAAATTTCCAAATTTTATTAATAAACTATATATGAAATATTACAACGCATTTAGATTATATTTATTATTATTTAAAAATCTCTATAAAACTTCGTATATTTAAATGATATTTTGTTTTATGTATGAAATATTAATAATTAAATACATGCATGGAATGATATAAAATAGATCGTATCCTGATTATATGACCGTCTTTGAAGTAACTACATGTATGGATTGCTCATGATCCATGATATGATGATTGATGAAATGAGGATATGTAGTTACCGACAATGACAACTTAATTTGAAACGACACCCGACCGCCAGTCTTTATTCTTCCACTTGTAGTACAAGACAAAAATAAACAAATGAAAATAATTGATGAACAAAATTTCCATTATTCCAACCCTACATTACATCATTGTTATTGTATCATTTTCCTAAGCAATAAAGCAAAGCAAACAGCTGTCCATCTTTCACAATAGATATTCCTCATAAACAATCATTTATATATTATCCTATTTTTTTATGTTCTCATCATTTTAATTTTACATTATCCAGTGGAATATATGAATATTTAAGGCCGAGAACGAAATAGTACCAATTGTTTTCAATCTCTTACTTAGTATGATGGCTTTTAATTTGTTGAGGGGTTACATCCGGACGCGCAAATTTTAGAGGGATGATGCCATCAATGCTAGAATTCGCATACTGAGATATCTCAAATTTTGAGTTGATCTATGAAATATCCGGACCATTAAATATTTTTTTACACGGATCTCAAAGCACAAAAAATACTAACCCCTGCATTACGAATAGGCACAGAAAAAAAAATTTGGCCCGACTTTAGATAAAATGAAAATTTGAGATGTCCCAAAGGATACAGTCATACAGAACCCGCAATGCTACACAAGGAAATAGTAGACCCACAGATATATATATATCTTATCGGGAAAAAATAGTGATGAGTCAATTTAATTTGGCAATCCCGTTACTTATTATAAACGAAGTGAAAAGATTCGAGATACAAATAAAATCAGATATTTCAATTTTAAATATCCACAAAAAATATTTCAGTAGTTAGACATGACATATTCTATTATATATGTATTATGTATATGAAAAATGATTAAGTATAATGCTTGTCTTAACATCAATGGAGTAATTAAAAAAATTTAACACGAACTCCGTGATTTGATGCATCATCAAAGGATAGTTCGCTAGCGAATACTTGACTCACAATGTTATTCATGTCCAACATGTCTATACAAATACTTCCGGTTTTGGCTTTTTATTTTTGATTATTTTATATATTGTTGAACATACACAAGTTATATATCTTAGCTAATAATTACACCTCTATTTAGTAATTAGGAATAAGATTAGCCATTACTGGTAATTAAGGGAGCATCAATTAACAGACGATAGGCATTGCTTCGGGATGTACCATATTCGGCTAGTATCATTTGGACAACCAACTAGAAGTCTTAAATAGTGAGTTGCATGAATCATTTTACACTTGTTAATGTTATTGCAATTCTTTGTGCTAAAATAGTTATTAATTGTGTTTAAAAACTAAGTAGGTTGGCCTCCGATGCATCGATTGAATCATACATCAGATCAATGAACACATGCATCGAGGTTCTAGTCTAAACATGGAGGCTTCTAAGTACTTTGTTTCATGTTAGGCCTACATTGGGTTTTAGTTGGGTTTTTACATAGTTTTCTTGGAAGTACTCAACCTAATCACCTTGGGTTGGTGCTTTTATGGTGGGATTAAAATGCTGACGCAGGTCTGCCTCTTTAGATAGGTATCCCAGTTACTGCTAAGCCACCATATATATACAACAATCAACAACAATCAAGCCTTTAGTCTCAAACAAGTTGGGGTAGGCTAAGCCACCATATATATATATAGATATATAAAATAAAATTATAGATACATACCAGAAAAAGAAGCTCCTACAGCAGATTACATCCCGGACGTTAATCCAGTAGGAAACCTGAACAAAATTTTCCTAACCATCCAAATACCAAGCTCTTGTCAATCATGAGAACCCCCCACCCCCGATCCAAACTAAAATCTACTGATAACTGAAAAGAAGTGTTTTGCTAGCTTGTGCCTGTGAAGCAAAAAGGGCAAAAATGGTAATAAAATAAATGGAGGCTAGAAGGAAATATCAATCTCCCTGTCGTTCATTTCATACACATGATCTATAGCCTCAGTTAGAGCAACCTGCATTTATTCGAGAAATCATGTTTAACTCCACGATATCTATCATGAGAACAAAAGTAAAAAGAAGCCCCCAAAGCTGACCTGTCCGTATTTTGTGAAGAAATTATTCCCGAGGTCTAGAGAAGTGACCGCAATATCTTCATTAGCCTTGAGTGCTTGTGCCAAGGCGAATGCCCCTTTGTCCTGTAACGAATGGATAATACAAGTTATATGTTTTTGTTCAATTGGGTTTATTTTGGGACAAATAATATTTTCCTTGTCATACCCTTATCTCATTAAATCCCAAATCAAGAGAGGTTAAAACCTCATTAACAACTTTTAAGCTCTGTGCTAAGCATATTGCTCCCTGCAAAAGGAAAACAGGGAACAAAAAAGTATAAAAGAAAAACAATCAGATATCATAAAATAACTATGAGTGAGGCTACGGTAATATGCATACTACGGATCAACCTGTGCTATGAATCCATATCTATATTTTCAGTTCAAATAGTCGATCCAAACCGTTAAACATGATCTCCATATGAAATTGTACTTAGAGATCAAATTTTACATTTGTTAGATATTTTTAATTATTATAGATAGGTAGAAAATCACTGCTTTCTGATGGTCCAGAATTTTTTATCAAGTGATTTTCTACCTATCCACAAAAAAATTCTAAAAAATCATAAAATTTGTTCTCCAAGTACATTATTATACGGAGGTCATATTTAACGGTTCGGATTGACTGTTTGAACTTTACAAATTGAGATATGGATCCATAGCATAGGTTGATCCGTAATATGCATATTACCATAGCCTAACTCAACAACAATTTGATTAGGTATATCCCCAAGTATGTGTTTAGAAAATTACTTCATCTCCAAGGCCATTAGCCCGTAGATCCAATGTAGAAATTGTTGTATTATACTTTAAACAATCTGCAACATACTGTGCACCTTGGGCACCTATCTGCAATTAAGTTAGTACTAGTAAGTCTGTACCACATTCAAAAAAGGGATTTATTGTCTAAAGACAAGACAAAACAAAGAAATGAAAATGGGAGGAATAAATACCTGACACCAGCTAAGTTTTAGGGTTTCTATCTTTCCATGAAACTTGAGAACATCGCATAGAGCTTTCACCCCGTCAGCTCCTATCGGGTTGTAACTCAACTCCAGCTGCATGCAATCCATTTCACATCAGTTTGGTAATTTAACTAGTGATGAAAGCATTAAAAAATTATTTAAACTCACTGATTTCAACATCGCGTTATCCTTCAAAACCTTAGCCAATGCAATAACACCGCTTGAGTGGATATTATTACCACCCTAATAAAAAAGCAAAAAAAAAAAAGACTTCAGTTTAGATGTATACTGGGGACAACAGATATTCCTTTCTAACGTAGAGTAATGATTTTTTTCCACCAAATAACATTATTTTTCCCTTGTACAGTTTAACATTTTCTATGACATGCTTGCATTAGACCTACTTTGTAGTAAGATATGTACTCAAAAAGCATACAACAATTGGAAATAAGATTAAAAGCGTTGCCAAAATAAAACATTCTAAAAAAGCAGCTAGAAATGGTAAATTTATTTTCCATGTGACCTAAAAAGGGGCAAAGGCACTAATTACCAAATCAAGAGAAGTGATAGTTTGATTCTCCTTCAGGGCATCAGCTATCTTTTCAACTCCCTACTCAAGTTCAACAAGTATCAAATAAATCAATCAATAGACGAACCTAGAACAATAAACAAAAAAGGACACATATTTATGTGCTTACCTCATCACCTATATCATTCATGTAAAGGTTCAACCACATTAAATGCTTGGTCTTCCGTATGTAGTTAGCAATATAAAAGGCACCCTGCGAGCCAATATCATTGTTCCCAAAATCTAGAAGCTTCATATCTCCTACAGCAATTCCTCTTTAGAAAACTGTGAACTATTGTAGCAGAAAAGAAAACCAATCTCCTAAAAAATGAGAAAAAAAAAATGTAAAGAAGGAACTCACCTCTATGTGCCAGTCCTTTTGTGATCAATCGAATACCTTCGTTTCCAATGCCATTCCCGTGCAGATGGAGTTGCTGTCACAAAAAAAAATGCAACCTTACATGTGTTGTTCTGAATAGGGTTCAAATGTCTCGTGTCTTTCATGCCTCAATCGTGCCTCACACCCTTATCTCCATTTTCAAAGTCCAAAAAGTAGATCCGAACCGCTCAACATGATCTCCATATTAAAATGTGCTTGGAGACCAAATTTTATATTTTTTGGAAATTTTTTTTACTGTTCTTTTAGATGGGTACAAAATCACTGTTTTTGGATGGTTTAGTATTTCTGAAAAACAGTGATTTTGTTACCATCTAAAACAATAGTAAGATTTCCAAAAAAATATAAAATTTGGTCTCCAAGCACATTTTAATATGGAGATCATGTTGAGCAGTTCGGATCGACTGTTTGGACTTTGAAAACGGAGATAAGGATGTGAGGCACGATTGAGGCATGAAAGACATGAGGCATTGAAACCCTTCTCTTTGTTCTGAACTAACAAGCATGGAGTTCTAATATAAAACAGGCCAATGACCCAGCATTTTAGTAAAAGAAAATTAAAAAGCAAAAAATGAGAATAAAAAGAATAACAAAAGATAAGACAGATACCCTCAAAGAAGTGTTTAATTCCAAAGCTGTCCCTATACTAGCAGCACCAAGCGGCCCCCCGTAGTTACCACTAAATAATTTTCAAATCGTATCACTCAAGCATCCCAGCTATAACAGCAACGAGAAATAACATTATTTAAAGTAAGAGAACTAACTTGAGATGAATAGATTCAATTTCGTTATTCTCCAGCAGTGCTCCTGCTAGACTTGCAAAACCCTATTTTAGTATTCAAAATCATGTCAGAAAATATAACCAATTATACTATTTCGAAAGGATAAGTAAGAATGCTGTACCGGGTAATCAATATTGTTGTTGTTAAGTTCTAAGACACGAATTGTTGCATTTTTCTTCAGCATTTCTGCAAGGGCCTTTGCTCCCTGCAAAAGGTATAATAAAATATCATTTCATTTAAATTTGGGAAAATGTTTTCACTACATTTATTGATTCAATATAAAGTTATTATTAATTACTAATTCAAACAAACCTCGTCTCCAATGCCAGTGGCATTCAGTTGCAGCTTTTGAATGCCTCCATTTAAGACCAACATATCTGAAAGACACTGAGAGCATTATGAGTGTTATACTTAGGCATGTTAACTTCAAATTAAGATTTCATTGAAGGAATAGGAAAATATGTTATATAATATTTCCTCAACAGTTATACTTAGAAAAATCGTTCTCATCATGATCACGGGCACATGAAATGATATTTCACTTTCTCTTCTAAAATACACACACACACACACACACACAGAGCGAGAGAGAGAGAGAGGTAGGGTAAATTTCTTTGAGATGTAATGATGCAGGTTGTAATACTTATTCATTTAATCTATCACTTGGCAGCATCTGCCAAAGTTTCAGAGGGAGAGAGAGACAGAGACAGAAGTTAGTGAGAGGGGAACCTTTGCTCCTTCATCACCAATAGGGTTGCCAGACAAATTCAGAGCTTTTAAGGAAGTGTTTCTTTGAAGAACACCTTCAAATGCTCTCAGTCCATTTGCCGTGATTCCATTCCCAGATAAGTTTACGTCCTCAGCGTTCTGAATTTTTTTTTTAAAATGTGAAAAATGAGAGCTCAGATGCATCAAACCCACAAAACATGATCAAATTTACTTAACAAAGTTCTTCTATCTCCATTGTTCTATCTTAAATTTTCTAACATGGACATTTGTGTAACCTCCACTAACTGTATTGCACACAACTTCAAAAAGTTACTAGCTTTATGGCTGATGAGACCAGATAATGACCTGATTTTGAGCCAAGCTTTCAGCAAGAAAGAAAAAACCATCATCCCCAAAGTTATGTCCTGTACAAGTAATGCAATGTCAGAATCAAAGTTATAACCCCTACCGCAAGAGGATCTTGGGTTTTGTGATAAGTCAATAATATATTCTAATCAAGCATCACAGCAATTAAAAATGAAATTAAGTAAAAAAAATTCACATTAGAAAGTGGTTGAAAAGGTCAAATTGCCGGTGCTTGAAACAAACATCACATAAAATGATAAAAATAAAAAGTATCAATGGTGAGAATTGAGAGCTCAGTGCACATCTTTATACTATTTCATATAAAATGCATCAAAATGTTCCATAGCAATATAGCTAAATTAACTCACCTGACAAGTTTACCACTTGGAAGTATCTAAGCACTCGTGCAAACTCATTTAGCTTCTTCCTTGACTCCCCATTATACTTCATGGCAGGGCTAGGAGACAGGTTTGACCCTGGTGAAAATGAAAATGATATTCCTCGAGATACACTTTTTTTGGGAGCTGGAACTTTTGTCGTTGTCATGAGCAGATTGCTGATCACCTTCCATGCCACTGTACTCTGGAAGAACAAATTAGTGGCTCTCCAGAATATTCAACTATTGAAATATACATGATTTCTGGTAGGGGTGTCAATGGCACCCTTTTATCTGTTTACCCGACCCATACCGTATTTGATAAGATGGGTATGGTTAAGGTTTTTTTTTTTTTTTTTTAGCTTATTGGCTGCGGGTGATCATAAAGTTTTTTTTTCATTAACAACGGGTACGAGTATGAAAATACTTCCATCCGACCCGTGTCGTACCCATGGACACCCCTAATTTCTGGTGTCTCTGGTCGAGTTATGCGCATTGGTTCAAAAGGGAAGATAAATCATAAAAATGTACATTTTAGTGCTTGATAAGGCTTAATTAACTAATGTAAGCTCCTATTCATGCAACTAATTTACTAAAAAACAAAAGAAGAATAAAGAACAATTGACAGCGAGCAATCACCGTACCAAAAGAGAAAATGAGAATTGCTCCAGCAGGGAGAAGAGAGGTAGAGAAGTCCTGTAAGCGTGGAGACGGAGAAGGAGAAGTCGCCTGGCCTTGAGACAGAATATAGACTCGCCGGGAACCACCTCCGCCGACCGCAGCTCTGGACACAAGAGAGGCGGAACCTTTCCTTCTGCTCCTCCAAAGAGAGAGCTGATTGCGAGAGAGATGACAAATGGAACGGCGCGATACTTGCAAAGGGGAAGAGGAAGAAGAAGAGGCGACGGGAGAGGCCATGCGAGGAGAGGGTTTGAAGTAGGAGAAGAGAAGGGATGAAGATTCCATTTTTCTTTTTGCAGAGAACACTCAGAACAGAGATGGAGCGGGGAGAGTAATCTAGTTTTGCTGAGAAGAGAGAGAGAGACGCATCAGATGCGTAGCGTGGGGGTAGGGGAGAGCAGAGGTTTATAAATGGGCCGAAGGAATGGCCCATAAAATATTGGGCTTTTCTAACCCACTGTGCTAACGTAGCACAGGCTGAGTCCGTGGCGAAGAAGAAAAAATGACGGATGGCACAACAAAAAAGAATTTGTGAGGCGAGAGCTGAATTGTGCGAAATGATACTGGCCGACGTCAGCGAAAGACATCCTAAGCCATCAATCTCCCATCCGACGGTAAATAGAAGGAATTCAGAGATAGAAGGATCGGACCTACTTTGGTTTGATGGGTGTGATGACCATCCGAGTTGCATCAAGATTCGTGTACTCTGCATCAAAATTCGTGCATATCTGTATCAATTTCCGTGCACATAGATCTTGATGCTAATTGTACAGTGATAGAGCTAATTGAACCTAAATATAGGTCTGATGCCCATCGGACCTACTCCTATCTCAAATAGAAGGGGTGTTAATGTAGAATGAACAGTAACACCCATTCAACTTTTATGGGAACTAGTTGCGTCGCCGCAACCGTTTTTTTTGTGTATGCTGACGTACATGAACATTTTTTCCTCATTTTTTCTTTTGGTGTAGCATGGAATTTTTTGAAATTTACAGCAATTCTATCTCGATTAACTTCTACAAGCTATACTCCTTTCAAATTCGGATTCCGAATGAAATATATGACAGAATAAGTAAACATGTATATAAAACCATATATATCATCGTATTGCATTTATACATGTTCTCTGTTAAAGCCCGATAAGAATGTACATAATTTTTTGTTTTAGGGTTTAAGCTATATTTATTCCTTTTCTCATCGTCTCCTCTTCTCCTCTAATCATCCGCAGCTTGTTGTGTGCATGCCAGCATGTGCGCAGTAATTTATATCACCTGAGGTACCTCAATTTTTTTAGTTTTGAGGTGGGGTTTTCCAAAACTGCAGGAAAAAGAGAAATCATTTTATTTCGCAAATTTATCAAATTTTCAATTATGCAGTGATTGAAATTTCAAATGGATTTCTCTACACATCCATCAAGGCATCGATGCATATCTTTTGAAAATTTACATGGAAATATAACATATATAAATTAGAAGCACCTTTGGAAAAAAACAACATTTCTTAGGCATAGTAATTCATGTCATTGAAGAATATGTCACCGAGTCAACGTCTCCTGCCGTGGTACTGTATAATAGGTAAAATATCATATCAACAAAAAAGTAATCTAACTAATATTTTCTTATCTAATCATAGGGCAAGAAAAACGTAAAAAGAAAGTATACTGCATACCTTGATACAGAAATAATCACCACACCATTCTTGAATTTTGGCTAAAAAGTGGGGACAAACTTATAGCAAGCTTTCTTCTAAATCTGCATGAATAAGATGAAAAAAAGAAATATTACTCTATCGAACTTGTGTTTTAGAATGTCCAACTAAAGTCACAAATAAGAGTAAGATGATGACAATTGGGGGCTCCAGATTGTGAGAAAGCACTTAAAAAGCACTATATGGAAATGGTTGACATCCTCTTTGATAAATGTACGAAGGTGATCTAAAGATATATAATGTTACCTTGCAATCGATAAGCTCTTACGCTTAATTAAGTACTGATAAGTAACATGATACCAAAGCTCAATTGCTTATTAAACTGGTACTACTACTGTATACACTGTCATGTTTTGGTACTTTTGTATGAACTTAATGGTCTGACTGAAATAAATGCTAAATAGTAAGAATTAATTGTCAGTTTCAGTAATGAACGATCGTTAGTTTTTTTTTTTTTTTAAATGGTAGTCTTCAAATTTCACTAAAATAATCAAGTTTGAAGGAAGCCTCTACTGAACTGTAAATTCCCAATAGAATAGATTTTCACCTCACTAATTACTCAACCTTTGAGCATTTCACGTTCAGACATGAGGCCATTTTCTTGTAGTCGCAAGAAGCTTCATTTCAAATGGGCTTTAATCTCTTTGCTAGGTCTACACCAATGGCAATTACCCTCAGCATCAATCAGCACACCATTCAAATAGTGAACTCTCTCTCCAGAAACCTGCTTCAAAGTGCTAGTTATTAGTCACTCATTTCCAATAATCACCATAAAAAATAGTGAATATTCAGAAAAAAAAAAAATAAAACAAAATGAAAGAAGGCATATATAACTCTGGATGGGGCACTTTTGTATCTCTTCTGCATAAAATTACTAAATCCACATTCATTATTCCTTTTCATCTTTGTTGTATTTTCTCTTTTCTTGGAGTCCGAATCTCTAAGTAGTTACAGTACTGAATTACATTTTCGAATCCCAGAACATTTAAAATGTACCTTAATTATGTATTTCGCAAGTTCTCTATCTTATCAAACAATATGTTCGAAATTATTTAAACAAAATCAAAGAGGTTCTCCATGGAAATTGTGACTTCCAGTGGCCCACTTTTAATAACATTCAGATTTCTAAGAAAGAATATAGTATTAAATGCAAGAAGTTGGAAAGTACCTGAATCCAATTGGCTAGGTAGCTTTGCACAACATAATTGTAAGACTATCTTTTGTTATGATTCAGTATTTAAGGCTCACCTAGTACCATGTTGAAATTTAGAAAGAATTTTGTAAAAATAACAAATTAACCTCTTGGTACATACGATCGACATAAAAAATAAATTTTGTAGAAATAACAAATTAGTTGTCAGACAATCTACCAATACGATTTGGCGCTGTCCTGGTAGCAAGGCTGCAGCTCTCACAATATGTGAGCACACTAAAACCAATTTGCAATAAAGTGACTACTCTTACACCTGTTTAAGACATTAATTTCAAGACATCGGTTTCTAATGCTGATGGGAAATGCATGGTATTACTTTTCCAGTTTTGCCCCTAGTCCCTTCAAGACATCAATGTTTTGATTAAAATTCAGATTGATCGAACCAAACTAAACGATCAACGGTAATTCTTAATTTTTGTTTTAACAATTTAGAAGCCCTTTCATTGACATCATGACATTCTTTGAGAAGGCACAAACCTCCCTACCAGCGTACCCTTGTAGCATGTTATTTTAGTATACCGACTATACTCTCATTATCTATTACAATATACATTGTTTTCACCATTTATGCTCAAGAGGTTTTTATATTGCTTTGCTTAAAAACTTAAAAATTAATGTCTTCACCTACATGGATCCATTCCAATCGGACCGAAAGAAATCTTCAACCAAAGTAAATTCTTGAATGGATTTTATAAAACCCACAGAAGAGATTGGGTTAAGAACACACCATTTCTTGGCCGAGTTCTACAGTGTCGTTGAATGCCTTGTCAAAACCCAGGTTGCTTCCACAAACAAATCGTTCTAAACTTGCTCTCACAAAATAAGCAAAAGAGGAGAAATAATCAAAATTCACAAAAGACGATTATGTAAGAAGTATATGACAAAATCTCTTGGATCTATGAATGTAATTAGCAAAAATTACAAGCACAGAAAAGAAAATTTTTCTCAGATCAAATATTTGGACATTAGGAGACGGTGCTTAGGTATGTAAATTGATCGAAGAGGGGACATTTAATGAGAAGATATCGATTTAATTAGTACCTGAAGGGGAAGAGGGTTCCTTATTTCTCTCTCTGCGGAGGTCCCTAGCGAATGGAATAGCATAAGTGTCAACACAACTTACGCCCCAATCACACATAGCTTGCGATTTCCCTTTTCTTCCTGCGCGAGAACTTCATCGTCTTCAAATTTCGGAGAGAGTAAATGGAAGAGAGATGCAACCAACGAAGAAGGCCCGGGACAAAGACTTCGCGAGGAGCAACACGTAGCAAGGAAAAAATACATAGTAAACATGAAAGGAGGAGAGTGGAGAGCACAGCTTGCAAAAATTGAGACAGGAGGTGGGAAAATTAGAATGACGCCAGCAAACGTCACAGGAACACATCTGAAGCCCTTAATTTTTCATCGAATGGTAAAAAGAGGGAGTGTCACTGTTCTTTCTACAGTAAGACCCCATTTAGTAAGGAGATAGGAGTAGGTCCGATGCCCATCGGACCTACATTTAGGTTCAATGACCTCTAGGACCGTACGATTAGCATCAAGATCTATGCGCACAGAAATTGATAGAGACTTGCACGGATTTTGATACAGAGCACACGAATCTTAATGCAGATCGAATGGTCATCACACCCATCGAACCAAGGTAGGTCCGATGGGCATCGGATCTACTCTGATTCCATTTAGTAAGACTCCATTGCCAATTGAATTCGTATCCTCTGCGGAGTTAACCCCTGCGGAGTTGTGCGGAGCTTTTAATCTGGTCCGTTCGTTTTGATCGAACGGATCAGATTCTATTGAAACCCGAATTGAAAACAAAAAAACAAAATTTTCCTTTCCAATAAGATCTGATCTAGTCCGTCCGATCAAAACGAACGGATCAGATTAAAAGCTCCGCACGACTCCGCAGGAAAAACTCCGCAGAGGATACTGGTCCATTGCCAATTAAGGTTTTATAATATAATTCCCGAATTTAAATACAAAATTTTAAATGGATATCAAAATTCAAAATGAAGATCAAAACTCTCAAGAGGTCCGTCAGACTTAAAACTGAATTCGAACATGTTAAAAATCCACACCATCTGATTAAAGACTCAAATAATATTATATGACAAATGAATATCAAATTCCCTAAATCTAAATAAAAAATTTAAATGGATATCAAAACTTAATTCGAACATGTGCAACATCAGGGGCAGAAGTATATAGAGAGGAAGGGGTATTAAGCCCTTTTATAATTTAAATTTTTTTCAGCTGTCCCTTAAAAATATAATTTTATAAAAAAAAAAATCTTATGATTAGCTCTCCTCATCAAATGAAATTACAAAATATTTATTTATCATGATTTCTGTCCCAATTATCTGGTTTTACATCTGTTCAACACCCACACCGTCTGATTATGATTAAAGAGTCATATCTATTATAAGACAAATGAAGGTTTTCATTGGACCATTCAGTGGATCTGTTATCTGGACACTAAACAACCATGAATGCCAAAAAATTATATAATCACTTGTATATGAATTTAGAGTAGGTCCGATGCCCATCAGACCTACTTTGGTTCGATGGGTGTTGTGACCATCCGATCTGCATCAAGATTTGTGTGCTCCGCATCAAAATCTGTGCAAGTCTGTATCAATTTTCGTGTGCATAGATCTTGATGCTAATTGTACGGTGCTAGAGCTAATTGAACCTAAATGTAGGTCCGATGCCCATCGGACCTACTCCTATCTCCTTGTATATATATCAAGTTGAGTGAGGCTATGCAATGCGGGAATAGGTCTGTACTATAGGTCTATACTATGAATCGAATTTCTGTTTTTAAAATTTAAATAATTGATTTGAACTGCTCAATATGACTTCCACATGAAAAGGTTCTTGCATACCAAAATTTACATTTCTTTTTACTATATTTTAAATAGGAAAACAAAATACTACTTTTAGATGGTTCAGAATCTTTAGATAAGGTGATTTTCTACCTATCTAAAAAAATAGTTAAAAGAATCTTAAAAATATAAAATTTTGTCTCCAAATAGATTTCATATGAAGATCACGTTGAACAGTTCATAACAACTATTTGAACTTTAAAAACCAAAATATGAATCCACAATATAAACCTATGTGCGCGTTATAAAATATCATAGCCTCAACCTCACTCTCATGAACGAATTTGAAAACAATGAATGAGAGTTAATTAACCCTCAAATTAAAAAAAAAATTGTATATGATTTTCAATATAATTCAAAGTAAATTGTCATAAATATTATAAATTGACCTCCATATTCAACATGAGAATTTTATATGATATACTCCCAATGTGTATTTAATTCCAACAATTCAAAAATCTAGCTCTGCCGTGCTCACTCTTATACTCTTATCACTTGTATATATAAAATTTGTCATTTTTTCTTAGTTACTGACTTACTGTACATTCAGGGGCGGACCCAGAGTGTTACAGGGGGGCAGTTGCCTCCCTGAATTTTGAGTTTTAGTGGAGATTTATAGGTCTCAACCGACTTTGCCCCCCTTGAAATTTTTTTTGCCCCTCTCTGAACGTTTGATTTGTAATTCGAGTTAAATTTAAAGTTAAAATTAAAATAAATTTGTTGAATTTTGATTGGTAATTAGAATTATAAATTAGAGCATCATAAATTACAAGTCAAAACATTAAAAAGTATAAGTTAAAACATTGTTTTTTATCGAGTACCCAATTGGTTAATGGATTTAAATCCAATTAGGTATTTAAACCCAATTCGATATTTTTTGCTCCTCTGACGAAAATTCTGAATCCGCCCTTGCGTATTTATTCAGATGATGTGGAGAAAAATTAAGAATCGTATAGACATTTTAAAATGTTACACTTGGATACGTGCCTAAACTTATCTTACCTCAAGTACCAAACATGTAAAAGTTTTGAATTTTGTACAAAGTTCGTATTTTATCACATGTATTGACACATACCAACAATTTACCACACAGCGATTAGTGAATGAGTACAGGGGCAGATTCAGAATTTTTGTCGGGAGATAAAAAAATATCGAATCGGATTTAAATAGCTAATTGGATTTAAATTCATTAACTAATTGGGTACTCGATAAAAAATAATGTTTTAACTTATGGAAAGCCAATAATTGTAATTTTTGATCCTCTAATTTATAATTCTAATTATCAATCAAAATTCAACAAATTTATTTCAATTTAACCCTAAATTTAATTCGAATTACAAATCAAACATCCAGAGGGGGGCAAACAAAATTTTAGGAGAGAAACAAAGTCGGTCAGGACCGATAGATTTTCACTAAAACTCAAAATTCAGAGAGGTAGCTGACTTCCTGGGTCCGCCCCTGAATGAGTATAGGACATTATGCCCGGAAGTCATTAGCACCCCTCAAGCAAAAATAAGATATGTATGATCAGATCATACTTTTTGCAATTTCTTTGCAAGACCAACTATAAACAATATGCATAAATAGTTACTTACATTATATTGTCTTTTAATGAGAAAAAAAGATCGTGTAACTAATATTTTGCAATAATTATTCCATTGAACAAATATATTAAAACACTTTTCAAAATAATTATTGTGAATTTGTAGTGTATAAAAGCTAGTATTTGCAATAAAAAATGAAGCACATAGATGGTGTTTTTTATTTTTGTTAAAATTTATTTCGAGATAGCAGAGAAAATCATAAATTTTTCTTATTTGTCAGAATAACTAATGTATAAAATCAGCAACGATCATATTGTATAACCAAATCTTATATAACTATTAAATATTATTTTTTGAAACTTAAATACTATCATACACTTCCAAAATTAATAATTTATAAGACAAATAATATAATATTTTATCGATTCAACTACTGATTTATGACCAAATGAAAGATCACATGAGATTTCATTATTGTTAAAAAGTTCGTACCAGATTTATTTATCATCACTTCATTAAAGAGATTGCTATTTTCTGATTTGAAATTAAGAAAAACCTATAATAGATAATTTGAATTTTTTTGGTTCTGAACTGTTTATAAAAATATTCATATCTTAATAGATCTAAACAAATATTTTCTTGGAATACTTTTATTGATACTCATAATATTCTTCAATTTTAAAAAATTGTTTCCACTAATTTTTTTTTTTAATAAAATATGATTTTGGTTGGTTGTTTGAATGAGAAATATGGTAGAAGTGTAAAAGATTAAAGAGTTGACTAATTATATTTGGAGTAGACAATATTTTGGAATCTAACATTCTGACTTCTACATTTTATGTTCTACATAATGCATTACGAAATTTGAAAATAAAAAAAAATGCTAGAGAGAATAATCAATTTTCATTTTTTTGGAATATTTATAATATTGCGATCTAGTTAATATATTCTTATTCTCAAAGTTATACATAAGTATTTAAGTATAGAAATATATCTGTAATAGTAGATTGTTAGTGATCCATTAATTTTTTAAGAACGTTTATGAGCTTTCCAATTATTAATTCTCAAAGTTATCCATTAATTCGACAACTCTCTTCTCTCTTTTAAAAAAAAAATTCAATTTGGCTCTTAGATATCATAATTTTGTGAGAACTCTTATTTTTGTCTACTAATTTTTTGTTAAATTGAAGAGTTCAAAACACAATTTTGCAAAAGCAAAGGGTATTAAACTTCTAATCAATTGTGTTGTTAAAAAGGTTTGAAATTTTGTCAGAACTAAGCACTTCAAAAAAGCAATTTCAATATTTTATTTTTGATTTTCTTTCTTACCTCGGCTAAGACTTATTATTTACATATTTGGTTGCCAGTGTAATGAAGTAGAACTTCGAAGCAAAAGAAACTCATAGGTTAGTTTTACTTTTTAAAGTACTTGTATATACAATTTATATATTATTGTGCCAGCATGATCTTTTACATTTTACTCCTGAATTATTTGCAACACATGAAAAGGAATATACGTTGCATAGCATTCCCCAAAAAAAAAAAAAATATATATATATATATATATAGAGGAGGGATCCGATTACACCTTTTTTGGTGACACACTTTGACACCTACCATTTTCAAAGTCCAAATAGTCGATTCAAACCGTTCAACATGATGGATATATTAAAATGTGCTTGGAGATCAAATTTTACATTTTTTTGAATTTTTTTACTATTTATTAAGATGGTTACAAAAATCGTTGTTTTCAGACCATTGAAAAACAGCGATTTTGTAACCATCTTAATAAATAGTAAAAAAATTCAAAAAAATGTAAAATTTGATCTCCAAGTACATTTTAATATGGTGATCATGTTGAACGGTTCGGATCGACTGTTTGGATTTTGAAATCGCAAAATTAACCTATATAAAAAACGGTGTCATGATGTGTCACCAAAAAAGATGTAATTGGATCCCTCCTCATATATATATCAGTGTTCTAAATAGCGCGCTATAGCGTTTTTGGACCCCAAACGCTACGCTATGACATCAAAATGCGCTATTTGCGCTACGGCCGCTATAGCGGTCCGCTATTTGCGCTATACAATATGGATTTTTTTTTTTAAGCAATTTATATGGGTTTTAAATAAAGATAAAAAAAATCTCAAATCGAAATTGAATTTGTTGCTACTTGCTACAGATAAATCAATTTGAAATTGAGAATAGAAATTGAAATTTGAATAGAAAAAAAGTCCAAACCGAAATTAAAATTTGAATAGAAAAAAAAATAGATTATGTCATGAATCATGATGCTTAAGATATTTTTAATAGGAAAAATCGATAGTTTATGATATTACTATGGATATTTTGAACCGCAATTTGGACTTTGTACGGGTTCAATATGAATATTATAATTTCTTAATTACTTTGGTGTTATTTATTGTTCTATAAGACTTTAGATAATATTGATATTTAGTACAAATATTGAATATACGAAATGTAAAAAAAAAAACGCTATTTGAAATAGGTTCCGCTATAGCGACACTATTCGCTATAGCTTTTTTTTTGGCCTTCCCGCTACGACACTATAAACGCTATTTAGAACCTTGATATATATATATATATATAAATTTCATCAACAGATCAACAGAAGGTCGATAAAATTATAAAAATTAATATTGAAATTCATTAAAATCCCATAATCTTATAAAATATTCGTAAAAAGTGAAGTACGTGTACTTTGTAAACTTTAAGGAAGATTTTTCAATGATATGAATTTTGATAAAAAAAAAATATGAACATCAATAAAATATCATCGTTTTGAGCGCTAGAATTATTTCAGTGTTTGAGAAAATACAAACTTTGCACTTGTGAGCATCTTTAGTTTTGCTAGAGGTTACTGGACTGTTTGAGATGACTGACTCCTCATATCACTAACTAGTTAGAAAATAGTCAGAGATATTGACCATTTGGATTTGGAATTGATTAGGCGATATAAATTAAGAATAAAACAAACAAAAATGAAAAAAGAAGTACTTCAGCATTCCTCCGATTCCATCTTAAATTACGCTTGAAATTAACTATTACTGAAAAAAGTGCCCGGATCTTCTATTTAACTATGTCCATTTACTTGTTTATCATCAAATTATACAGAAAGAATTATTAGGTAATTAAATAAAAGAAAACAAAATCATGTCCTGATATAAAGGATTATCAGTTTAGTGTACAAAGCGCCACAGGCCGCAATAGCCTGCTGCACTGCAAGTCCTTTCCCTACAGTTGGTTGAATCAATCCCGCACTCAGCATCGCTTGTGCATCTGTGGTTTACTCGCAGATCAGGCACATGACATGCACTCTCAACTTTAGATCCGTATATGGTTTCTGGGCAAACTTGTGATTCCAGAGCGCTTACTCGAGTTGCCTTTGTATCATCCTGTGGTCAGATATTACAAAATAACAAAGACAAATGTAATTTTCTTTTCAAAGAGAGAGGTTACAAAGAAGCACAATGTAACTGCATGGTACAAATACAAGTACAAACAAAATGGTTTGGAGAGGTGTTGTTAGTGATATACCACCCTTCATTTCTGATATTCAATCCCCACGCCCCCCCCCCCAAAGTCCATATCCTCTGAGGTAAGAGAATATTTGAGTTTAGATCCATTCCGTCCGATTCAGAATCCAGGCCAATCCGGCCTGAGGTAGAATGCACAGGGCGCCTTTTAATATTCGTGCCAAAGCAGATCAAACAGCCTGAATCTAAACTCAAAATTTATGTTACCTCAAGTGATATGAATCCCCCCACCCTTGCGCGGTGCACCTGTAAAACAGGGAACAAAACAAATTGGATTTGAATTTTTTTTTTTATGACAGCAAAACTACTTTCTTGCAAAAACATTGACCTACTTGTCCTAACAACCCAACTAGGATTGTAAGCGCACAAACAAGCAATGTTTTTTTTTTTTTTGGTAGAACGTACAAGCAATGTTGAGTGTTGCTTAGATAAGGAAAGAAGAGTTTCGAACTAGTGCCTTAAATGATGATGTCCAGTTGCTTGGATTATACGTCACAGGAAGTCTCTCATGCCACAAGCTTCTCACCGGGAGAGGATGGCCTTCAGTAGTGAATACAAAATTTCGACCAGCCAAGAATGAATCATCATAAAGAAGATATAGATACTTGCATCTGAACCAAAAAATTTAAATTATATAAACAGAACTATGAGTTTGTTTCGGTTTTAAGAATATACATAAAACAATATAGCTCACGTCTCGGAGAGAAAGAAGCTGTGTTGATGGTCTTCATGTTTCATTGTAGAAACATCTCTAACACTAGCAAAACCACCGTCTACTTTCGTGTGGTCGTTCAAAGAGGAGACGATTGATTCTCCGACCTCCAGGTACCATGGATCTGGTAAATAAATATACTATAGGTCATATGGGCACCCACAAATAGGTAAAAAAGAATCAAGGAGTAACAAATAATACGGATATAGTTAGCACCTTTTGTTGCTTGGTAAAGATAATATGTAGACTCAGCAAATTCTGGCCGCAACGGATAGTATTTCTCTGTCGGATGTAATGTAGCATGCTCCAAAAGATACCTATAAAAAAGAATTGGAATGGAATATTGGTGTCTGCATTCACTGTCACAGTTGCAATGTGCACTATCTAGACTGTTCGATTTGGATTGAAAGCAGATGGCTTGATGTTTTTTTGTTTTATTTTTTTTTTGGTGGGGTGGGGGTCATTTAGATTTGTGCAAGATTCTTTGACAAGCGGCCTATATTGTTTGCCACATTTCTATGACAGAGCTACTATGGCAGCAAATGTGAATTCATATATTGGCAACTTAACTTATTTGACAACGTTGACGACTAGCATCAAAATAAAAACTAGAAGTATACTGTTAATTTTTTAATCGCTCAATTAATGACCAATTAGTGAGTTTCACAAAATTCATCAAACAGACTATCAAGATCATATAGAATATCTCTAAAAAATATTATATCTTCATTTTGATAACCATTATGCCAGCCGTTACTGTCGTCAGTATAGATATTAAATTACCTTTCAGGTAATACACCATACTTCTTCCATACATAGAAAAACTCTCGGTGTGATAAATTAGCAGCTGACACATCTCCTACAAGAGTCTGATTATTTTTTAAATATACAAAATTAGGACAGAAATATGCAAATTATTAAGTTTCTAATAGAAGATAATTGATTTAACAACCTGAAGCCCAGGCCAGAATGCTTGAAGGCTAGTTAGTTGCCAATAAGTTGCTTTTCCGGACCGCATATCAGCCTCATGATACCTAAAATATTGGTTTGAAAAAATAAAAACATTCTCATCCAAAATAAGTATAATTACATTTTAATCAAAAAGAGAAGTATATACCAAGGGCCATGCCGAAAGTACTTTTGAACTGCGAGATAAGCCGAATGGAACATATCCCAAAACTCATCGCTTCCAAAAAGGATGTATGCTTTCATCAGGTACTCATAAAACGAATCAACTCCTAAAAATCAAATGCAAGAAAATAAATATAAAGTAGAATTATCGCTACATAAACAAAATTACCAAATTAAACATAGAAAGAGAAATATACCAGCTCCAATGCCTGATGAGTACTCTATCCATTCACCCGTTAAAACATTGAGAGTAGTACCTAAGAGGTTCAAAGAACTTCTCATACTCCACAATTTACGTAAGGCACGAAGAGCTGCTCTTTCAAATCTAGAATCACCGGTTAGACGTGACAGTGCTCCCATTTCAAGGATCAGAGAGCCTACAAAAATTAGTTACCGTTTTAAGAAAATCAAAAGAGATTTAAATGTAATTCATGAAATTATATGTTTTAATCTTCTTACCGCATCCTGATGTGCTCGTTTCTGTCGTTTCATTCTCTATAACACCATACTATAATCAAAGAAGAAACAAATATTTCTTATACTATGAAGGAAAAAATACAAGGAAAAATAAACAAAAGTACATAGATACTGTTCAAATATATTTGCCAACAGAAGGAACTATCCCCATATTGATATCTACTAGCTCAGTTACACCTTACTACTGACATTAGTCTAAAAACCTAATGCGCAAAGTACCTTTATAAATATGTATGTCACCTAGGGGTGCAAACGGATCGGATACGGATCGGATAGTGGTAAAACCATATCCGTATCCGTTTTTATTTTTCGGATACGAATACGGATCGGATACGGATCGGATATCGGATATCCGTAGATATATACATAAATATTGTCATAATATATATTAAATTATATGGTATATATCTACTATTCGGATACGGATAATTAAAATGTAAAACCATATCCGTATCCGTATCCGTACGGATTTTCGGATATCGGATATCCGTATTTAATTTTCGGATACGGATCCGGATACGGTCGGATATTATCCGATCCGTTTGCACCCCTATTGTCACCACATATTATATAAAATGAGATGTATTAATATTTCATAAAATCACCTTGAGATTAATCCATGCATATGGTAAACCAGTAGGAGTTTCAAACGCTGGTAAGAACCGCTGGCCTAAATCTTGAGCAAGATGGAGTAAGCGTTCATCATACGAACTATTAGTAAACAAACTTTTATTCTCAGAGGCAAGAATATGGGCTGAGATTAAGCCCCCAAGAACTCTTATGTTACACTGTTCATCAAAGAGAAAAGGAAAAGAAAAAAACAAAAGAAATGTAATAAGAAATTTTTTTTTTTTTTTTTTGTTGGAGCTTGATTGGCAGCAAGGTCAGGTGAAATACCAAAAATTTACTACTGTTTTGGTCAGGTCACATACCAGTGCGAACTGTTACATATATGCTTTCATGCTACAATATTTTCCCAGCTATATTTGTTAATAAAATTTACGTTCCATTATGGTCTGTTTAACTGCACACTTAACAGGTGTTGTACTGGTATTTACCAGTTTTGTACCAACGTGGTTCCAAACATTTAACAAAAAGTTGGAAAAACTTTGGTTCTCTGACAGCCAATTTAAGGTTCACTGACATATTTACCTCAAACAAATTTACACGAGCATCCACATCAAATGTAAGGTTCTCTGACAGCCACATAACTCCTCTTTCGAACTCAGTAAAGTTACCTAATACAATAAGACTGCATAAGCCAAACAAAAGCTATATCACCTAAAGAAAGAAAAATGTGTGGGGCAAGCTGAAACACATATTGCACAACTATAATATAAGATGAGTAGGGTTAAAATGCCCTATTGTTTCCATGCTCCAATCATGTCTCACATTCTTATCTAAGTTTTCAAAGTCCAAACGGTCGATCCGAACCGCACAACATGATCTCCATATTAAAATGTTCTTGGAGACCAAAATTTATATTTTTTTGGAAATTTTTTACTATTTTTTTAATATAGATACAAAATCACTGTTTTTCAGAAGATTTTGGACCATCCAAAAACAGTGATTTTGTACCTACCTAAAAAAATAATAAAATTTTTCCAAAAAATATATAATTTGGTCTCCAAGCACATTTTAATATGGAGATCATGTTGAGCGGTTTGGATCGACTGTTTGGACTTTGAAAACGGAGATAAGAATGCGAGGTATGATTGGGGCACGAAAACAATGGGGCATTTTAACCCTACTTATATAAGATTAAGCAAATTAGTTTCATCTGAAAGTATACCTCGACAATGATTCAATTAAGGACAAGGCTGATCCATTGTAATTTTGTGGCAGGTACTCAAGCTGAGAAGAGGGAAAATAAGTTTTAAGCATCACAAAAATTCTCCTCAAGGTAGATTTAATTGGGAAGTAAACTGAGTCAGGTCTAGATTAGCCCTAGATTACCCTAATTTAATTAAGCGACTGTTCCAAAATTGGTGTTTTAGTTTAGCTAACAAAGCTTTGAAACCACACAAATTTTTGGAAGAATTGCTCAAAAAGTTTGAATTTCAGTCTTTATTTGGAAATATCCTTGTTTGAATCCCCATTCCTGTAGTAATTGATTTGTCTCCAAAAAGGGAGATCATCAAACAACAACAGAACCGAATCAAACAGAAGCAAACTAGCATTCTATCATTTAACCCTTTTTATCAATTTGCCTATTCAGTTATTCCCCAGTAAAATTCCGCCCCCTTTAATTATGTTTGAAATGCAAAATATTAACTGTGAACATCTGATTACATTTAGATTTCCGAGCTCACTGAGGGAATCCGTGAAAGTCTTCGTAAGTGGTTTCAGCTCATCATGCTGTAACCAAAAAGAGCACTTAATTAGCACGAGATCAACTGATCACAATAGCTAAAAAAGAAAGATACAAACCGGAAAAGCATGTGCCATGTAGTTATCGTAAGCATGGTAAAACCTGAGAAAAGAAGAAATCATATCGTAATGACAATTAAAACCCATTTGAGCAAAAAAAATTTTAAAAAAAGAGAGAGAGAGAAGGAAAATGGAATAATAAACTTACATCTTTCGAACCTTCTCTCTCATCTGCACCTTCTTTTCATGGGTGAAGGCACTAGCCCTGCTAAATACAAATGCAAAGAGAAGTAACACAAGCAACGCAACAACAAATCTCTTCTCGCATCGAGAAGACCCCATGGATCGCTGTAATTCGATCTATCTCTCCTTTGATTAACTAACCTATCGCTGTTCGTCTGTTCTTTCTTGAAGCCTTAATTGTGCCGGGAAGAGAGCAGAGAAGGTTTCGATTTCTTCGTTAAATTCGAATAGATGGGGTAAAGATTTTAACAGAGCATTTTTGGCTTCAACCAGAGCACGAGCAATATGCAGCTCTGTTTTGATTCTATAGTCCGTGCGCTGCATGAAGTCAAAAATGCTATGTTAAAATCTTTGCCCGATGGATGTCCATGTCCGACCCTTGGTCTTACCTGGTGGAAGGCATAGTCACAGACAAGTGGACCCCACCCAAAAATGAAACTATTTGGCTACAACTTATACATGTGGAATTCAGAGTAGGTCCGATGCCCATCGGACCTACTTTGGTTCGATGGGTGTTATAACCATCCGATCAGCATCAAGAATCGTGCACTCTGCATCAAAATCCGTGCAAGTCTGTATCAATTTCCGTGCGCACAGATGTAATACTAATCGTACGGTGCTAGAGTTAATTGAACCTAAAAGTCCGATGCCCATCGGACCTACTCCTATCTCGTCTACTTGTCGAATTGATAACCCGAGAGGGACCAGACGATAGAGTGAGTGACGCCAACGCCGGAGAGACAGCCAATGAGAATTTGAAAAGGCTGCTGACATGGCCACGCAAATGAGCAGGGGTGAAGATTTTAACAGAGTAATTGTGGCTTCAGACAGCGCACATACTATAGAATCAAACCAGAGCTGAGTATGGATTTTGCGCTGCATGAAGTGAAAATTACTCTGTTAAAATATTTAGCCCTTTATACAATTATACTAGAGTACAGTTTAAACAAGACTGTTAAACCAGCTACCAATATAACGGATGCATCCATCGCTCCGAGGAGTCACTTCCAGCTGCAGCATCAATTTTGCTCTTTCAAGTTTTGCACATACATTTATTTTAGGGAGAATTTCATGTATGTTCATCAAAAATTCATAATATCATATTTCAACCTTTCTAAATTTCAAAAACTCATCAATTTATCCAATTTATCCAATTTATTGAATTTTCTATTAAAACTCATTTCAAATATAAAGTATCTTTTTTATCCTTTATTTAAAAAATTAAAATATGTAGTTTGTATAAGAAAAATACTTCTCTTCTAACTAATCGATTTTTTAGGACAGATACTTTATTTCTCTATTTGTGACGTATACACAATGGCACTTAGCCGCATACATGTGTATGGGTCACAACTCACAAGTAAGAAAATGAACACTTTGCAACCGACCAAGTAAAAGACTAAAAAGTTCTTGTAAACACGCTACACACACACACACACACACACACGAAGGGCTTGGTGAGCTTAGGAACACCCTAGTTCTACTATATATATATATATATATATATATATATATATATAGTGTTGGGCTTAGCTAAGCCATGGTGTAAAACGACTTGGTGCTCCACGCCTCATTATTTTCATTTTAAAAATTCAAACTACCGATCCGAACCGCTCAAGTTGTTCTCCATCTTGAAATATGCTTGGAAACCAAATTTTACATTTTTTGGAATTTTTTTACTATTTATTAAGCCACTTTGAAAATCGCTGATTTGAAACTCGGTGTATTTAGATAATCATAAAAAAAATTAATTAAAGGCTCAAACTATAAAAAATTAAAGGCTTAAATCTAAGTATATATTAAATATTATAGCTATTGGAATAATACACAAGTGCAATGTGGCCGGGTGGTAAAGATTTTGGCCAACATGAGAGCCCGAGTTCAAATCCCAGCGGCGGAAAAAAAAATTCACTTATTTAAAACTCGGTGTTTGCGCGGCTCATGGTGCGGGCCGGCTCACGGGTGCGGGTGCGGTGGCTCACGCGTGTCCCTCCGTATCCAGCCGTATCCGCAAGTTAATTGACGTATCCTGGAGTGTCAACGGAGTATCGGCGATCGTATCGACCGAGTAAGGATACGCCACGTAGGCGGATACGCCAGCTGGCATATCGGATACGTATCGATGCCGTATCGGACACGTATCGGTATCGGATATGTGTCCGACACGGATACGGAGCCTATTTTGACGTATCCGAGTAACATAGTCTGAAAGTAAAGTTTTCTACTTATCTTAAAAAAGTAATAGGAAAATATATTATAAAATTTGTAAAGTTTGATCTCCATAAGCATTTTTATATGAAAATTATGTTTAACAGTTTGGATTCACTTACTTTGAAAATAGAAATAGAAATTCATAATGAGTGGATCGGTAACATGCACAATAGACTCTTTAAAGAGTGAAAAAAGAAGTAAC
The DNA here is from genome assembly GCA_025461125.1 of Carex kokanica. Classification (NCBI taxonomy): domain Eukaryota; kingdom Viridiplantae; phylum Streptophyta; class Magnoliopsida; order Poales; family Cyperaceae; genus Carex; species Carex kokanica. The sequence continues at coordinate 458,022 of JAJGRX010000406.1, forward strand.
AGAATTGATGATTGGAATTAAATCCGAATTTTTTATTTATATCCAAAAAATAATTGAAATTTCAAAAGATACCCATGTTCTGTTGAAAATTCGAAAAATACCCAAACCGGAAAATTTTTTTCCAGATTTGGCCTCTAAATCCGGAAAAAAAATTTCCGGTTTTAATCTCTATATCCGGAAAAAATTTATCCGGATTTGGCCTCTAAACCCGGAAAAAAAAATTTCCGGAAATTGAACTCCAAAACCGGAAAAAAAATTTCCGGTTTTAACATTTTTTTTTTTTTCCAAAACCGGAAATTTTTTTTCCGGTTTTAACATTTTTTTTTATTTTTTAAGAGAAAAATAGCTAAAATACTGAAATCTAACGCTAAAAAAATCGAATTGTTTTTTTAAATATTTGTTTCATTAATTTAAAAAATTTCAAAATGGTGTAGAATAATTTAGAAATTATCAAAATAGCTAAAATACTGAAATCTAACACTAAAAAATCGAATTGTTTTTTTAAATATTTGCTAGATTACATTTTTTTATATATAATTAGCATATTTATACTAAAACAAGCCAAATTACTTGATTTATGCTGAATTACACTAAATTACAATAATTATGTAAAATTATGCTAGAATACGGTAAAGTACGCTAAATTACGTACGAATAGGGATAATATCTTCACTGAGAAGGCGAAAAACGACGACGAAACTTCAAACGGCCATAAAACGGCGCTCGAGTGTCCGATTTCAGCAAATGACCACTTTTCGGAAAGCTTGCGAAAATGCGCATGCGTCCGGACTGCTTCACTAGTTTTCCAAATTCAGAATCGCCAAAAAACAAATAGAAGAGCCTCAAAACTTCAGTTGAAGTTTTCGATTAAGATTTTCATTTCTATTATTCAATCTACGTAGCTCAGTAAATTAGTTATGTAATAAACTTTTAGAACACCAAATTTTATTATTTTTGGAATTTTTTTTACTATTTTTTATGATTTATGAAAGATGCCACAAAATAAGCCCCATTTATACGTAATTTAGCGTAATTTATCGTATTTTAGTAAATTTACCGTATTTTAGCACAAAATCGGCCCTATTCGTAGTAAAAAATAATTCGATTTTTTAGTGTTAGATTTCAGTATTTTACCTATTTTGATAATTTCTAAATTATTCTACACCATTTTGAAATTTTTTAAATTAATGAAACAAATATTTAAAAAAACAATTCGATTTTGTAGCGTTAGATTTCAGTATTTTAGCTATTTTTCTCTTAAAAAAAAAATTTATTTAGTTCGGAAAAAAATTTCCGGAATCTCTAAAAAAAAAAAAAAAAAAAAATTTGTTAAGTTAAATTTTTTTATCCGGAATCTCAAAAAAAAAAGTTAAATCCGGAAAAAAATTTTCCGGTTTTGGAAAAAAAAAAAAAAAAAAAATGTTAAAACCGGAAAAAAAATTTCCGGTTTTGGAGTTCAATTTCCGGAAATTTTTTTTCCGGGTTTAGAGGCCAAATCCGGAAAAAAAAATTTCCGGTTTGGGTATTTTTCAAATTTTCAAGATAACATGGGTATTTTTTGTAATTTGATTTATTTTTTGGATATAAATAAAAAATTCGGGAATTAAATGGACGGTACAAAATTAGATAGAACTCTTATGACTCGCATAACACTGGAGAAATAGAACCAAATATAATGAGTGAGGCTACGGTGCTATGCATAGCACGGATATTGGTCCGTGCTACGGTTTAATATTTGAGTTTTCAAAATCATAACGGTCGATCCGAACCGTTCAACATAATTATAAAACGAATATGTACTTGCAAACCAAATTTTACATTTTTTTTGAATTTTTTTACTATTTTTTTAGATAGGTAGAAAATCACTTGATCTGAAAATTCTGGACCATCCAAAAACAGTGATTTTCTACCTATCTAAAAAATAGTAAAAAAATTTGAAAAAATGTAAAATTTGGTTTGCAAAGGAGCTTACTCAAATGTTGAGCCGTAGCACAGACCAATCCGTGCTATGCATAGTACCGTAGCCTCACTCAAATATAATTCTGGGTAATTACTTGGTATGTTTAATTAGTAGCGGCAGTGACATATAGCAAGTGAAAGTGTTAAACTATTAGCTTAGAGTGAATATATTAACATAGCAGTTTTAGCACTTTGTCTAGAGGTGGTTAAGTCGCACTTATGATTTTAATTTTTTTTAATAGTGTATATTAAAACTTAATTGGATTTTTCGTTTTCTTAAGTTTTTATATAGTTCAGTTCCGCTCACAAAATGTTAAATGTATACTTATAGTTCATTAGTTAAAACTCTATTTAATAATTATAGAGTCTTAAATTCAAATCTCACTGTCTATAAAATTATGCATTATAAGTTTCTATTTTTTTTTTTTTTTTGAAACCTTGTCAGAGGCTGACAAGTATATATTTGATCAAATAAAAGTAAGTTGCTACAACAAGGCCCATTTAACAAGCCCATCAGCCTTAGGCAGTTTCGGTGTATGGGAATACCGCATCCTACGTCTACAGTGCCATGCATAGCCCCTCAAAGGCATGCTCCCTGAAGCGAGAATCAGATATAAATCTAAGTTCTCAACAACAAGAGCCATATAGAATCCCAAAAATTATAATTAAGAAAAACATAATATAAAAGGTAAAAGGTCAAATCAGCAGTATTTTAGCCATAGTGTCCATTCATGCGCGCATCTTCTCGCCAACAGCTCGGCCGGTAGCCTGTGGTCTCCAAACACCACCGCATTTCGTTGTTTCCAGATCGCCCACGAGACGCAACTGAACATTACCAGCCATGTTGCCCTGGGTAAACCGTTTACGCGCGCCAGTGCCCAGGATGCATCCCAGACTCATTGGACTGTCGTTGCCGGCGCCATGATCCGCCTCTTGAGTATCCTGGAGGCTTCAAACCAGGTGTGCACCGCATAGGGGCATAAGTACAATATATGCAGTATTGATTCAACTGGACAGTTCCTGCACAGTTCACAGTGTAGCGGTACCTGCATACCCCTTCGCCTTAGGACATCCCTAGTCAACAATTTCCCATGAAGTACCATAGAGACAAAAATTCGAACTGTTGGCGGGATTTTGGACTTCCAAACTGCCTTATAGTGCCATCGAACCAGTCCCCCTTGCACCAAAATCTTATAGGCAGATTTGGCATCGTACAGGCCAGTTGAAGACCATTTCCAGCGTATAGAATCTTGCCCAGCCGGTATGAAGTTCGGAGCCTCTAGTTGTGGTTCTGCCGGGTTTATCTCCCGAATTTGCAGCCAGGCATGAAATAGTGAAATTGTCGGTTTTTGCGAACTGTGCACATGAGATACCGCCCTCGGGGTCTCTTGCCACGAGTCGAACCAATAAGAGATCGTATGTCCACTCCCCAGATCCCATGATGTACACCAGGTGAAAAATTGTTTAATTCTCTTCAACTGGTTCCAGAAGAAGGAACCGGATAATTGCCATATCCTTGGACCATCATGAACCGAGCCTCTTCGTCTGAGCTTGTTGACTGTATCCGACCAAAGACCATGAGGCTCATGGTATGCCTTCCACCACCACCTCAGTAGGAGAGAAATATTTGTTAGGTTCAGGTTGGAGATTCCAAAGCTACTACAGAAATGGTCATTGTACACGGCACATTGTACACGGACTTGGCAATTTTATAGAAAAACCGTGTAGAAGTTGTAATTTTTTGGATGCCTGAAATATCTGTAGGATCTCTACACGGATATTTATAAAAGAATCAGTGTAGAAAGACGTGAGAGAGCTACACGGACGTTTACTAGAAAATGTACACGGCTTATTGTTTAAATAACAGTGGAGAAAGCCTTGAGAGAGCTACACGGATATTTAATTAAAGAACCGTGAAGAAAGGTAATAATTGTACACGGATGTTTGTTTAAATGACCGTGTATATAACCCGTAGGAGCTACACGGATGTTTAATAAAGAGCCGTGTATAAATGTCGAATTTGTACACGGTTTTTTGTTTAAATGACAGAGTAGAAAGCCTTGAGCGAGCTACACGGACGTTTAATAAAGAGCTGTGTAGAAAGGATATTTTAGGTTTTTTGTTATATAAAAGGCCTTCTCCCCAGCGCCGTTTTGATCAACTTATACTCTCCCCTCTCACAGTTAACAATTGGGTTGAGATGTAGGTTTATCAATTGTTTCAGATCGCAAAATTAGATCGATATGAGCTACTGTTTTGGGAGCTCACAGATGAGCGATCTGGTACAATTGATAACCTACATCTCGAATTCCCATGCGATCGAAGTATTGAAAAAAAAATTATCTCTCTATTCTGATCAATTTTACTGGACGAAGAGTTGGGTGAAGAGTTGGGTGAAGGACCTTCAGAGCCGGATGAAGAGGTGAATGTGACCTTCAGAGCCGGATGAAGAGTCGAATGAAGAGTCGGAGATCATCCGACTCTTCATTCGACTCTTCATCCGGCTCTGACGGTCCTTCATCCACATCTTCCCTTTGCTCTGAAGGTCCTTCATCCAACTTTTTACTCAACTCTTTCTTTAGTAAAACATGTATCTTCACTGTAAACCCTACTGGCACCAAAAGGAAAGAACCACCCTATTCTAGTCCTTAATGGAAATTTTTAGTTTACAATATGACTTTTTATTCCAACTTTTGTAATGCTCTAATTTTGTATAATTTAGGGTACATGAATTTTTAGTTTAAATGTCTTCCTCTGGTTTGGAAATTGTTTGTTCTGAAAAACATAGGGAAAAAAACTAGCTGACAGACAAAAAAAAAAAAAAAAAAAAAAAACAAATGATACACGGACGTTTAATAAAGAGCCGTGTAGAAACGAGAAATAGTACACGGATTTTTGTTTAATTAACAGTGTAGAAAAATAATTCGATGACTGTTTATATAAAAGTCTGTGTGTCTTTCTACACGGATTTATAGCTAAATATCCGTGAAAACAAAGATACTTGCTCGAAATAATGGAAGGCTAAACCAAAAAAAATAAAACAAAAATTAGGGAAAAAAAAAGAATTCTAAATGTCCGTGAAGAAAATTTATCTTTTATATTACACACGGTTGTTTATATAATTGTCCGTGTACAAAGGTTATCTTTTATAAACGGCTACATATGTAAAAGTCCGTGTAGCTCTCGTAATGCTTTTTTTACACGGATTTATAGATTATCATCCGTGTAGAAAGGTTATTTTAGGGTTTGGAACTATATAAAAGGCCTTCTTCCGGCGCCGTTTTGATCAATTAATACTTCTCTCTCTCTCTCTGTATTGAATTGGTCTGATTTCTGCGCACAAGGAACGAGGCCGGATCTGAGATATAGCTTGGAAGTTAATTCGCATTCTCCTCTCTATTGCCAAGGTTAGTCATACATATATATATTTCCCTCTTCTTTATCTAATTTTCTGTTACTGATTAATATTGCTTAATTATTTCTGTCAATTATTATTTAATGCTTGATTTGTTAAGATAATGTAAATAATTAGTGTATTGTGGTCCAATAACCGACCTACTGATGCTTTTAGGTCCATGCCCGTTCAAAATTAATCCAATAGGGATTAATTTTGGATAGTCCCCCGTTTGGGACTGCTCTCTGAATATTGTGTCTCATTTAGGATGTGAACACGTATTAGCGGGATTTAATTAGTATTTGAGGAAAGTTCGACAGTATTTCTCCTTATTGCTCCTACGAGTATGTGGTTTTTACGCATACTTGGGGAGTTAAGGAGAAATGCTGCCGAATTTTTCTCAAATACTAATTAAATCCCGCTAATATGTGTTCACATATGAGGCATAATATTCAAAGAGTGGGTTAGGATTGTAAACCGGCCCTTTATAAGCCAAGAATTTGGAACAATATATATGCTGACCACCATATATGTTTAATTGGAATTTTTTTTTTTTTACTTTAATTTACAGATGGATCGAAGTTGGATGTACGAATTGCGACGTGATAGTGCAGAATACTTGGCTCGCGTTGATGAGTTCCTAAAATTTGCTGAGAGTTATAGAGTGGACAGAAAAGAGAACGACATCTTGTGTCCTTGTAGAGATTGTAAAAATTATATAAGATTTGGGGATTCGGAAGAAATTAGAGCTCATTTGATTTGTCGGGGATTTAAGAAAAACTATACATGTTGGTTTATGCATGGTGAGAAAATTGGGGAATGTAGTGGAACCAATAGAAATTTTGTTTTGGACGAGAATGATGATAATGTAGAAACTGTTGATAATTTTGAATTTGAATGCAACGATGATTTTGAGAATGTCGAAAATTTCGATAATGCTGGGCTTGATTGCAACGAGGATGATGAGGTGGAGATTGATGAAAATGCAGAATACAATTTTACTGAGAATCTAGAGGACATGTTACGTGATGTGGAAGATGAAATTAGTGATAAAAATTTTAAAAAATTTCAGTATCTGTCTAATGAATCTAAAAAGCCGTTATACCCCGGGTGTACCAAATTTACAAAACTATCAGCTGTGTTGAAATTATTGAACTTAAAAGCAGACAACGGTTGGAGCGATAAGAGTTTCACGTCCTTATTAAAGCTTTTACGAGAGATGCTCCCAGATAACAACGAGTTACCCTGTACAATATATCAGGCGAAGAAGCTGATCTGTCCAATGGGTTTGAAGATTGAAAAAATACATGCATGTCCGAATGATTGTGTATTGTACCGTGGCGAGTACGAGGCCATGCATGCTTGTCCTAAATGCGGTGTTTCACGGTATAAACGCAAGGACCAGGACACTGACGATTGTGATGGAGGAAAAAAGGCAAGGCCTCCGGCTAAGGCGGTGTGGTATTTCCCGATAATACCGAGATTCAGACGGTTATTTGCAAATCCCAAAGATGCGAAATTGTTGCGTTGGCATGAAGAAGAGCGCAAAAGAGACGGTAAACTAAGACACCCTGCTGATTCAATTCAATGGAGAAACATTGATAGACATTTCGAAGGATTTGGTGGCGAATCACGAAACCTTAAGTTAGGGGTGAGCACAGACGGAATGAGTCCGTTTGGAAGCATGAGCAGTCAGCACAGCACTTGGCCAGTTCTTATATGCATCTACAATCTTCCTCCTTGGTTGTGCATGAAACGCAGGTACATAATGATGTCATTACTAATCCAAGGACCCAGACAACCCGGAAATGACATAGATGTGTATCTCGCACCATTAATTGAGGACCTCCAGAAATTGTGGCGTGATGGCGTCCCGGTCTGGGATGCGTACGGCAAAGAGCAATTTAATTTGCGGGCCATGGTATTCTGCACCATAAATGATTTCCCCGCGTACGGTAATTTATCGGGTTACACTTGTAAAGGAGCAAAGGCGTGCCCCATCTGTGAAGATGACACGCAGGTGCTGAGGTTGAAAAATTGTAAAAAGAATGTTTTTATGGGGCACCGTAGGTTTCTTCCTGTTAATCACCCATACCGTAAGAAGAAGAAGGTATTCAACGGGAAAATTGAGCTTGGAGTGGCGCGCCGTCCGTTAGATGGGAAGAATGTCTTCATGCGGGTTAAACACCTTGCTGTTGCTTTTGGAAAACGTGCCAAAAAACCACCGAAAGATATTTGGAAAAAAAAGTCCATATTTTGGGAGCTACCATACTGGGAATATTTAGAAGTGAGACATTGCCTAGATGTCATGCATGTTGAAAAAAATGTCTGTGACAGTTTGATTGGCACATTATTGAACATTTCGGGGAAGACGAAAGACGGTCTTAAAGTTCGAGAAGACATGAAATTAATGGGAATACGACCCGAGCTTGCACCGCAGGATAAAGGGAAGCAAAAGGCATACCTCCCCCCGGCAATGTGCACAATGTCGAAGATCGAGAAAACGAGCTTTTGTAAGTGCCTTCATAGTATTAAAGTCCCATCAGGGTATTCTTCGAATATTAAGAAGCTGGTGTCGATGAAGGACCTGAAATTGATTGGTCCGAAATCCCACGACTGTCATGTTTTAATGACACATATGATTCCTGTTGCAATTCGGGGAATTTTACCGAAGCCCGTGCGGCAAACCATTACGAAGCTTTGTTTTTTCTTCAATGCAATTAATTCCAAGGTGATAGACCCGCTCAAATTGGACGCTTTGCAGAAGGAGGTCGTCGTTACCCTTTGCCATCTTGAGATGTATTTTCCGCCATCTTTTTTCGATGTTATGGTTCACCTTGTTGTTCATCTCGTGAGGGAAATTCAGATCTGTGGCCCCGCGTTCCTGCGGTATATGTATCCATTCGAGAGATTCATGGGTATTTTGAAAAGTTACGTAAGGAACCGACATCGCCCCGAAGGTAGCATTGTGGAGGGATATTCCACAGAAGAGGTAATTGAGTTTTGCACCAACTACATGACCGGTGTGGGTCCTATTGGCGTTCCAAAATCTCGATACGAGGGAAGGCTACAAGGAGTAGGGACAATAGGGTTGAAAGCCATAGTTGCTGATAACGATGACCTGCGAAAGGCACATTTTATTGTACTGCAGCACATGGCTGATGTTGCTCCATATATAGATGAGCACATGACGATCCTTCGACAACAGAACTACACGAGAAGTCAGAAGTGGCTTACTGACGAGCATAACCGTTCTTTTATAGGATGGATGAAAGACAGAGTGAAATCACACCCCGAAATGTCCCCCGTAAATGAAACTGTTAAATTGCTGGGCGAAGGACCCCAAATGGTTGTTAGAACATTCCAAGCATACGAGATTAACGGATATACATTTTACACTAAATTACAGTGTGATAAGAGCACGATGCAAAATAGTGGGGTGACGTTGGTGGCGACGTCCCAAGAATTCAGTAGATCGGGGGATGCCCGGCCTGTAATAGCTTCAAAGTCTTATTACGGCGTTATTGAAGAAATTTGGGAGCTCGTTTACAATCCTCACCTTAGCATTCCCTTGTTTCGGTGCCAATGGGTCGAAGACCGGGGTGTTAAAGTTGATAACGACGGGTTCACCCTCGTTGATTTTGACAAAGTCGGGTATGTGGATGATCCGTTCATACTTGCCAAGCAAGCCACCCAAGTCTTTTATGTCACTGACCCGAGTGATGATAGGTGGAGTGTCGTCCTATCCGGAAAAAGAAGGATTGTTGGGGTAGAAAACGTCACCGACGAAGAAGAGTACGACCAGTTCGAAGAGATACCTCAATTTTGTACCGATGTGCAAGCTGAGATAGCAACAATTGCAGAACAAGACGAAGCAAATTACATGAGATCTGACCACAATGAAGGATTATGGGAAGATGTTCAAACAGTGGAAAAAAAGAGAAAAAGGCGAAAAAAATCCAATGTATAATATTTACTCCTTTTAAACTTGAAAATTTTAATATTTCTTATTTGGAAAAAAAAAATTCAATGCATAATATATATTTCTTTTATAATATTTCAGAGAGCCCAATGAAGCTAAAGACTCAAGGCCGGTTTATCTCTGGATATTTCTGTCTCATGCATTGTAATGTTTTTATTTCGTTTCTAATATTTCTTTGTTGCATCAGGAGCAAGAACCAGATAGATTATTTTAGATATGTGGGCAGAGTGGTTTCAACAGTAATTTTTTTAAACTAGAAATATGGATTTGTATAATTTAGTGTAGGTTTTTTTGTATTAATTTTTGATATAATCTAGACATGAATTTTTGTATAATTTCTGATATAATTTAATTAGTACGTGAAACACCCATCTTTCTAAGAATAATTTTTAATTTCATTAGAAATTCAAAGGGAGCAACACGGACATTTAATTAAACATCCGTGTACAAATACATTTATACGTTTCATAAAATGTCTTAGTAGAAATTCAAAGGGAGCTACACGGATATTTCATTACACATCCGTGTAGGAAGGTATTTTTTCCCCTAAAATTATTCTCAGAGAAAAAGTTATCGAAACGGGGGAGTGATTATTTGAATTCGTTTTCGTCTTTTCAGAATTAAAAAGATAAGGCAACTTCTCGAATTAAACGTTTTCTATAGTTGGACACGGACGTTTAACAAAAAATCCGTGTAAGAAAAGTTTTCTCTACGGTCGTTTAATTTTCAATAGTTTTTTGGCCTTTTAAGAAACGTACACGGGCGTTTAATGAATAATCCGTGTACAAAAGGGTTCCTACACGGATATTTAATGAAACGCCCGTGTAGAAATTGAAATAATTCAAATTACATTATTCTTGAAATACTTTACTTGAACAACAGGGACTAAATTGCATGTTATTTTGAAATATTTTGTTGTAAAAAATATTTTGAAATAATTACTTGAACAGAAGGTATTTTTTTTCCGAAAAATTATTATATGGTTGTTTTGTAAATTTGTAAACCCAGATAAGGTCATATCAAGTAAAGTGTTCATTTATGTTTTCAAATCGGATTATTTAGAGAGCATTAGGCATCCTATGATATTATTTAGACAGATTATTTAAGTTAATTTTAAATAATTTACTTTTTAGTGATTACCCATGAATTAATTGTTTGTTGGTTGTTTTGTACTGCTAATTCATATCTATAACAGTACTTATTTAGATAGCATGAAGTATTTAACAAAATAGATAAACGGAAAGAAAACAAAATGCTGATTAAATTAAGAACAAAAATATATTACATCAAAACAAAACGAAAAAAAAAAGCTAACTTAATGAAACACTCCTTCACTGGCCTGGCTGGATTGCTCCTTGGCCTGACCCCCTCCTTTTAATCCAGGGTCTCTTTGGCCTGATCCAGGGATTGCCCCTCCTTTTGTAGGGCTTTGGTGGTGGGTGCTCCCTTGGGCTTCGTCGTGGCACATTTGAGGGCGGCCATGGCCATGTCCTCCTGTAGTTGGGAGGAGGCATTTCATAGCCGGGAGGGACTTCGGGAGCATCCTGGGGGGGCAATGGCCATGGCACATTTGCGTCTTCTTCCGGTGGCACCGAAGCGGCCATTTGTTCTTCCAAATTCTCAGAGAAAAGTAATCGAAAAGGGGGAGTTTCTCAGATTATATTGAATTTTGAAGTCGTTTCGTCTTCTTAATTAAAAAGATAAGGCAACTTCTCGACTTCCGTGTACAAAAAGGCTTTTGAAGGTCCTTTAATTTTGAATTTCGTCTTATAAGAATCATACACGGTCGTTTATTTAAAAATACGTGTACAAATGGCTTTTAACACGGTCGTTTAATTTTCAAGAGTTGTTTCGCCTTATAAGCAACGTACACGGGCGTTTAATAAAAAATCCGTGTACAAACTGTTTTATACACGGATATTTACTTAAACGCCCGTGTAGAAATTGAAATATTTATTTGCATTTATTATTAAGTTCTGCTAGATACTCGAAGATATAAAATAATTTTCAAGCTAAATAAAACTGAAATCAGGCTCCTTTTTATATTTTGGAATTTCCATTTTGAAAAATATGGAATTTGAAAAACATGAAACTTTGGAATTTGAAAAAATTAATCTAGAGAACCATATGTAGGCGCGCATTTCATAATTTCGCGTAACCTAATTATACACGGGTGTTTAATTAAACGTGTAGCTCTCTGACGTTTCTACACGGGTGTTTATTTAAATGTCCGTGTATATTTAGTTTACGCGAAATAAAGTGCGCGCCTCGTCTCTGTCGCTCGATATCTTTTCAAAATCTCCTCGTCTCCCCTAAAACCTAAACCCCCTAGTCTCCTATCTCTTTCTGTGGTGCTGCCATCGTTATCTCTCTCGGTGCTTGCTCGGTCTCCTCTGTCGCTCTCCTCTGAACTCGCCAACTGAATCTCTAAGCTCCTCTCGCGCGGTTGCTGTTCTGTCCTTGAAAGGCTCTCTCTCTCTCTCTCTCTCTCTAAGTTGCAATGCTCCCTGTATATTGGTTAAATCAAAACCCTTATCTCTGATTGTATTTTGGTTAAGTGAAAAGTTTCCTCAACTGACCTATTCTGGTGACATTGACACCTAATTAATGTTACAGGGACTAAATTGCAAAACCAACACTATGATTGAACAAAGGACCCAACAACACATAAGTTAACCCTAAATTTTACATTTCATAGCATTTGTAATAATGTTTCTTTTTTGTAGAAAGAACCATGTCACAGCCAGGTGAGAATGCAGATATGGTTTTGGAAACAGTGGAACCGCAGGTAGATATGATAGTGGAAGAAGAGGACCAGCAGTCTCAGACAGAAAAGAGGAAAAGAGGTCCGACAATGTGCACGAAGACCTCAGAGGCGAAGGATTTGCAAATCGAGTTCGACAAAACCGGATGTCCGAAGGGTCCACGTAGGGCAGAGTACACAAATTGGTGCAACAATTTGGTGAAGCAGAAGGCATCTATCTTGGTTGAGAGGTGGGACAAATTCGATGACGAAGATAAGAACGAATGGTGGAACATTGTGAAGGTAAAAAAAAAAAAATGTACATGCATTATATATTCATTTTTCGTATTCTGTTTGTTATTTCTTTTTTTGTTGGATACAAGTTTTCTAGCATGTCTTAACCTTTGGTATATTTCTAGGGGTGTAGGTGATAATTCTTGCTTTGTAGGACTATATCCCAAATTCTATCATTTAGCAGTTATATATACAGATCTAGAAAAATTCAAAACCAAGTATATATTACCTGCTGAATGAAATTAATCAATGTAGCTAGTGTAGTGCACCATGCTTGAACTGGGTACCGCCACCATGAAAGGTAAGGTAATCGCCAGACACCTTGACCCAATTCTGGTGCCCTACACTATTATCATGACAGATAGCAAAATCAGCAAAGAAATATCACTAACAAACTCAGCTAAATACAACACATTATTTCACTTTGATTTGGTCATAAAGGTTAGATTGCATGTAGGTAGTGACATAGGTTGTGCCCCAAAGTTTCCTAATATACAGAAAACAATTTGGTAGAGCAAGTGAAACACAAATTATTTTCAAGCTACTTATTCCCCGTACTTTTGGTAAGTGCAAAGAAATATATGTCTATACCTGACCTGAAAACTTGAATGAACTTACATGCAGTAATTTTGTTGTCAATCATGCAGGCTCATTGGAACATCCAGGATGACGACCCAAAGTCCGCGAAAAAGAAAAAGACTCTGAGGAAAATGAATGAAGCTTGGAAGCAATTCAAGAGCACGTTGAAGACGGTTTTCATGGAGGAAGGGAGAAATCCGGTAGGCTACTATAAATGGCTGAAACAAGAGGACTGGGAGGCGTTTCAAGCTTTGAAGTCCACAAAAGAGTTCAAGGTATATAAATTCAGCCAATTAACTTTCTCTCTGTTCTTTCTCGATATGTACTTATCTTCCTTAAACTAACTAATTGATGTGCCTTGATGTGTGAAGGTAAAAAGTGACGAGGGCAGGAGGATTGCGAAATTGAACAAGTACCCGCACAAATTAGGGTCAGGTGGCTACGAGGGTAAGTCACTCGAATGGGCTAAGGTACTGGACCAAAACAAACATTCTGACTCACCTGTGGTTAGGATCCAAAATCCTAGGGCCCAATGGTGGCTCATGGGAAGATCTGAGGTAACCGCTGACGGGACGATAGTACTCCCAAGTGACGTGCAACCCGTGGCTCAGAAAATGGTAAGAGTCTTTGTGGTAACTTCGTGTACATTACTTTGTCTTTTGCTATAACTAATTTTTTTTTAACAGTTGGATGTGGAGGAGGAGGTAAATTCGGGCTCCATGACTGTCGACAGAGTGGATGATTCCTTGTCCGCAGCGCTCGGGACTAAAGAACACACGGGTCGAGTTAGGGGTGTCTCGGTCTACTGTGGCTGGAAGGATGTATACAACGGACCGAAACCAAAAAGAAGACCGCGTGCCAAAGTTAGCACGGAAGAGATGGAATCAAGGTTGGCGCAGGTACGCCAGGAGGTATGCGAGGAGTTCAGAACGGAGTACGATGGAAGGATCGCTGAATTCGAATCAAGGTGGATCAACCAAATTGCATCTCTTACGCAGCAATCCGAGCAACAACCTCCCGTTTCGCCGGGATTTCGGCGAAGCAGTCAAGCGTCCGGGACCGAAGTTCTGGGCGTGTTGGACAATCTACAGGTAATCACTACTTGTTCATAATCTACCCGTAATTGTGACTTGTTCATTAACTAATTTCTGATAATTATTGCAGGAGGCCACATCATGCGACCTCGTCATGTGGCACGACAAAACTCCTCTGACCCTTGCTAAGGGTATTGTATATCCTCCAGCCGGTTCTCAGCTAAGGCCCAACCACCTCCCCGTAACGGTTGACATGATTGTGGCCGATTGGGCTGCCCGCATACCTCTTCCTGTCCCTACCGACGGCATGGTGGTGCTTGATGATGCCCGTAGACAGATTGTCCAATGGCCCAAGTGTCAGATTATTTTGGATCAGGTAATCTCTAAATAAAACACGGATATCTTATGTTACGTTCAAATGATTATTTTGAAATACTTGAAAACATGTTCAAAATATTATACAGACCCGAAGAGGCGTTGGAAACGCTGCGGACGAAGCTTTGTCACCGGTACGGCGAGGCTTGGAAGTAGTAGTCGGGGCTGATGCGCAAGAATCTCCTGCTGCGCCAGCGGCTGCGCCAGCGGCGGCACCAGCGGAAGCGCCAGCAAATGCGCCAGCGGCTGCGCCAGCGGCTGCGCCAGCGGATGCCCCAGTAGACCGTACGGGGCTCTCTGAAGAAGAGGTTAGCCGTTTGCCCGAGGATTTGCGGAATCTCCACGCCTGCCTGGTTAAGGCACCAGATGATATGGAGGACGTAATCTTCGAAATCCCCCCCGAGGTTCTCCTACACAAAGGCAGGACGGTCGTGCTGCCTTTCAAAGAATTCAAGGACTTTCTACATGCCTCATCAAGCGATAAATGGCTCGATGTGGGAGTCCTCACCATTTTCGTCATGTTAGTGACCAAAAAATCATATATATCATGTGTATAGCACTCAAATATATATTCTAATGTGAAATGATGATTTTTCAGGATGATACAACGAAAATAGTCTGTGGCTCATGGGAAAGATAGGGTGAACTCCTGTGCATTCTTGGACCCCGCTTTTACTAGTGGTACGATGGTGAAATATCAGGAGGAAGATACTGTCCAGTACATGCGTTCAGCGATGCATAAGGCTGTTTCGGAGAATAAGAAATTTATTCTCGTGCCATACCACCAGAGTGGCCACTGGTGTTTGATTGTGATTGTGCCACTTGAGAATTTGGTTTTCCTCATGGATTCTTCATATCCCGGACCGGGCATCACTCCTCAGGAATCCAAAAAGATCTGCATTCCAATAAGAAAGTAAGCAATAGTAATTCACTTGGTTTGATTTTTTCCCAATTACATATAACAAATTGTGGAATTGCTAATTACATTCCTCAATTTTGTAAGGGCTTTTCTGCAATATCTTAAAGATGGAGGAAGGCAAAGCACGATTCCGAAGCGTAAAAATAAGTTGTGTTTCAGGTGGCAGCCGGTGAGCACATGCACTATAATTTTTATAATTTCATATTTTTTGTTCAAAAATTAATTGTCATTCTAACATAGGCTGCTAAATGAAAATTTCAGTGCCCGCAACAGTATCAGGGTTGGGAATGCGGTTATTACACGATGATTTATATGTTTCACTTTGTTGAACGCTTACAATTCGATTGGCCAGATTATCCGGTATGTAATTCATATGTTTGCCTTGACTTGTCCATATAATTAATATTGATTTCCTCTAATATTTTATTCTACTAAATTTGTTTTATTAGTTGCATTGTTATAATTACAATATTTATTTTTATAAAGCAAAACAGAGATGCAGTTGTTATATTGTATTTTTCTAATAACCTACATATTTTGAATTTTTGGCAGCATAAATCGAACGAGAAGGCAGGGCATTACAGCAATGAAGATATAGATTATTTTAGATGTATGTGGGCAAAGTGGTTTCAAAATGAATTTTGTAAACCAGAATATGGATTTGTATAATTTTGTGTGCATGAATTTTTGATATATTTAGTGTACATGAATTTTGTTTAGGGGTTGTATTCTGATATATTGGAAATTCTTTGTTTGGAATTGATTTTTAATGGCTAGCAAACTGGAGGCTAGCCAAAACAAAAAATAAAAATTGAAAAAAAATATAACCATTCTACACGGATGTTTAACAAAAGTCCGTGTGGAAAGCCAAATAAAGAGCAAATAAAAATATAAGATAGCTACACGGCTGCTTATGTAATGATCCGTGTAGAAATAGTTATTCTACACGGATATTTTGATAGACATCCGTGTAGAAACATGATCGTACACGGCCTTTTAGTTAAATATCCGTGTATAGATCTCAACTAATGTACACGGTTGTTTATGTAATGAGCCGTGCAGAATAACTATGTCGACACGGATATTAACCTAAAAGTCCGTGTAGACAGAGACATCGTACACGGTTGTTTATGTAGTGATCCGTGTAGCTCGGCTTTGGAGAGCGCCACTTGGCAAGGAATTGGACACGGTTGTTTATGTACTGATCCGTGTAGCTCGGCGTTGGAGAGCGCCACTTGGCAAGGAATTGGACACGGTTAATTATGTAGTGATCCGTGTAGCTCGGCTTTGGAGAGCGCCACTTGGCAAGGAATTGGACACGGTTAATTATGTACTGATCCGTGTAGCTCGGGTTTGGAGACCGCCACTTGGCAAGGAATTGACCACGGTTGTTTATGTAATGATCCGTGTAGCTCTCAGGAATTGCACACGGTTAAATATCCGTGTATAATTTATTCAGGGGATTATACACCCTCGCACTCCACACGGCAGGAAATCCGTGTAGCTCCCCTGTTTATGTCCGTGTACAATGACCATTTCTGTAGTAGTGGCCACCATATGTGCGTGGCAAGCAAACCCCCGACCAATTCATTAATGAGATACCTCTCGTCGAGGTCTCACCTTTACCCCACAAAAATGCACGCCTGACCTTATCAATTCTGGCTACTACCCATTGAGGCAACCGGAAGCATGTCATATGGTAGATGGGTACAGCCGACAGAACCGATCGAACTAATTCTAACCGGCCTCCTCTTGACAAGATCTTCCCTTTCCATCCACCTAATTTTTTCTCCACTCTCGATCATCGGCAAGTACATTTCTTTTGTTGGTTTCCGAATAGTGAGAGGCAATCCGAGGTATGTTACCGGGAATTCTGTTCGGCCACAACTCATAATGGTTTGTATCCAACTAATATCCTGATCAAGGACATTGATTGGGACAAAACTACTTTTGTTGAAGTTTATATTGAGTCCGGAGATGGAGGTAAATAGCCTGATAATTATCTTGAGGGAAATTAGGGTGGTCGGATTTGCACTAGCTATGATAGCCGTGTCGTCTGCATACTGCATTGCGATGATCGCCTCCTTCACCTTTCTTGTTAGCCCAGTTTTCAGGATCTGGTTTAGCGAGCCCACCATCTGCTGGAGTGTATCGACTGCAATGTCGAATAACATGGGGGATAGAGGGTCCCCTTGCCTAAGGCCTCGTTTGTGTGAAAAGTATTTGGTTGCATCACCATTTATTAGTATTCTGGACTGAGCTGTTTCAAGGATTGCCTTTACCCAATTAATCCATTTGTGGGGGAAGCCTCTGGCCACCATTATCCTGATGAGAAAGTCCCACTCAACAGTGTCAAATGCCTTTGCGAAATCGAGCTTGATAAATACCGCATTGTTCTTAGAGTTTGCAATGTGATGCAACAGTTCTCTTGTGGCCACAAAATTGTCCGTGATTTGTCGCCCTTTATAAATGCGGTTTGGAATACAGAGATTAAGCCCGGCATGTCACCTCGTAACCAATTTGCCATTATCTTGGATATTAATTTCGGGACTAGGTTTATGACACTAATAGGCCTGAAATCTCCAACCGTGCATGGGGTGTCAGATTTTGGGATCATAGCTATGTTGGCTAGGTTTACCTCTTTTAAATCCAGTTGTAAGTTAAAGAAACCTTTCACCATGGATGAAACTTCCATCTTTAATTGAGGCCAGTAGGTACGGAAGAACTCACTCGGCACCCCATCCGGTCCGGACGCTTTGTTCGTTGCTAGGCCTTGCACTGCCCCCTCTATCTCATCATCCGTAACGGGTCGTTGTAAGTGCTGCAGGTCGGGGTTTTGAGGGTATATGCATTGTGGCCTGGAGGGCAGCACCGGTCTAGACCGGCCAAGCATTCCCTGCATGTGCTCAAAGAAGGCAGACTTAATTTGCAAAGGGTCTGTTAACAAGGTGCCATTATGCGTGAGGGACAACACCAAGTTGCGTCGCCATCGGGATGATGCATGAGCGTGGAAATATCGTGTGTTGCGATCACCCTGACTAAGCTATTTACACCTGGCCCTTTGTCTCCAACGTTCTTCCAGGTTGGTGGCAAGCTCAAATGCTCGTTCGTTAATAATGCATCTCAATTTGAACTCATGTGGCGCCAGCACCCTATGCACTTCAATCCTATTAAAGAAAAGTACATATTTTTTGCAAAAGGTCAGCTGTGTATCCATATTGCGAAATTCTTGTTGATGCCATAAAGTCAAGGCTTTTTGTAGCAACTTTATTTTTGTTTGGAAGTTATGAATTAAATATTGTGGCAATACACTTCCCTCTTGACCTTCCCATAACTTTTGTATCATTACCTTTGGCATTTCGTATTTAAACCAGAAAGTTTCTAGTTTGAATTGTTTGGGGCATGTAGCCCTGTTTTTACATGTGAAGAGCAGAGGGACATGATCAGAGACCACCATCTCTTGTGCATCAAGTGTGATGATTGGGTAATTCAGCTGCCATTCGGGCGACATAAACACTCGGTCAATTTTTGAGAAAGTAGGTCGGGGTCGCTTGTTAGACCATGTGAATTGCCGATTCTTGAGGGGCACATCAATAAGACCGGTATCTCGTATGAAGTCATTGAACAAATCCATTAATTCAAACCCTCTTAAATCTCCAGACCGATCTATCATCCATCTTACTAAGTTAAAATCTCCTGCTAATATACACGGGTTTTGTGCCAAGCTCGCAAGGAAGGATAGCTCATCAATAAACCGAGGCTTTTCTGACTCCACACTTGGGCCGTACACATTTGTTATCAGTATATCTCGGCCAAATTGTATGTGTTTAAGCAAAACCGTGAGTGTGTGTGGTGTCGAGTAGCTTGTTACCAATTGGTAAGATCTTTTCCATGCAATAATTAGACCCCCTTTTGTGCCCATGGCCCGGTTATATGCACAGTTCGAATTAAAAAAAGATGGAAGAAACCGCAATACATACTTGAAATTCACTTCATTGAGCTTTGTTTCTTGCAACAATACAACATCGCATCTCGACTTCCTAATTACATCACTTACCACTCCACATTGATGGTGGTCCCCTAACCCCCTACAATTCCAAGAAAGTGCTGAAATTTTTTTGTAATTCATTTAAAATGATAGCAAGCATCAGTCTGCATAAGGCCCCAATGATGGTGCGCTTACTCTGCTTCCGACTCTAGCTCATCCTCCGTGTCCGGATCAAATCGGCTATTTATTGCTGCCATCTCTGCCTCTGTAGTGGCATTATAATCCTTCTCGATGTTGATCCTTCGCTCTTCATTGTCTTCCTGTATTAAACAGTTAGATGTCCTCAGTTGTTACACCGCATCTATCTGCGATTGCTTGGCCATGCTCCTGTTCAACCTGTATTTCATAGAAGCCTTCTGGGCTAAGGTTGATTTGTGCCGCTAGTTCGTGATGTGGCCTGCTCCCCCCTGTGTGCTGCATTGCTCTTTTAACCAGCTCCACGGGCCTAGACGGGATCTGTAAGGTAAGTGAGGTTCTTCTTTTGTTCGGCTGCTGGGCCTGGCCAAGGCCCATTTGATTGAGGCCCGGTGAGCCAATCCCATCAGGAATCACTTCTTTACCCTTCCTTTTTACTTCGGCGTACTGTGCATCTACCAACGCCACTGTACTTGTGTCTTCTAGTGGCGTGACTTGTGGTTCCCGGATTTCCTGTGGCGCATTGGTGTTAGAAGCCGCGCCAGGTTGGCAGCAATAAAAACCCGGATTTCCTGTGGCGCATTGGTTTCTAACTGTTTTCCTAACTCTCCTTCTAGAACTATTTTGTTAAATCACGGACTACTGAATAACAATAGTGTTGTATATATAATTTTTGCGCTGCATGCAGCCTAAACTGCTCTGTTAAAATATTTACCCCTTGGCTTACTACATGAAGGAGGTAAGAAATTGCCAATTTGAGGAAAGGAAAACAGTTAGAAACCATTGATGAAATTAAATGTGTGTGCGCTGTCAAGAAGAGCTCTAAATTTAAACTTGAGCAGTGCAGTTTGTAGCTCCTAAAACCACTCCGGGCCTTTGAATCCTCCTCTTTCTATTTCTCTCCTCACCTCCAAAACAGAATTCTCTCTGTCAATTCTCTAATCACACGCCTTTCTTCCCCCTTCCTCTCACCTCTTGAGAGGATACCCCCATCGATCTTCCCCCATTATCAAGCTAAACATACATATTTCCCATCCACGCCACTATCTCAAAAGGAAGAACCAAACCAAAAATGGCGCGGCGCCACTACGCCTTCACGACCTTGCTCGTTGTAGCAGTGGCTGTTGCTTGCCTCTCCTCGGCCGATGCCAAGCTCACGGTCAACTATTACAAGAAGACCTGCCCCAGCATGGAGAAGATCATATCTGAAGCCGTGACCAGCAAGCAACTGTCCAACCCGACAACCGCCGCCGGCACGCTCCGTGTCTTCTTCCACGACTGCTTTGTTTCCGGCTGCGATGCATCTACTCTCATTAGCAGCAACCGGTTCAACACAGCAGAGCGCGATGCTGATATCAACCTTTCCCTCCCCGGCGATGCCTTTGATCTCGTCATCCGTGCCAAGACCACGCTAGAGCTCGAATGCCCGGGTACTACTTACTTACTACTCAATTTGATCCTTATCTGTTTGTCTATATTAACTTGTGATTTAATTATGTAATGTTTCAGGGATTGTCTCCTGCTCTGACATCCTTGCTCTGGCCACACGTGATCTCATCTCAATGGTAGGCGGGCCCTTCTACACGGTGCGTCTTGGCCGCAAAGATTCGCTGACATCAACTGCCTCCTCCGCCAAAGGCCACCTTCCCATGACGAACCAAACCATGACTGAAATTATAGGTGTTTTCGAAAAGAACGGCTTTACAGTGCAAGAACTCGTCGCTCTCACCGGAGCACACACCATCGGATTCTCTCATTGCAAGGAGTACATCGACCGCTTATACAACTACAAGCACGGAGGCCCCAAGGCCTTCGACCCATCAATGGACCCAAGGTACGCGAAGGGGCTCCAAGCAGCATGCTCAAAGTGGAAGTCAGACCCGACCATTGCGACGTTTAACGACATCATGACACCCGGCAAGTTCGACAATTTCTACTTCAAAAATATAGAGAAGGGACTGGGTCTTCTGACAATTGACGAGGCCTTGTTCCAAGACAAACGGACGAAGCCAATTGTGCAGCGGTATGCATCGAACCAGACGGCTTTCTTCAATGATTTTGCACATGCAATGGAGAAACTCAGTGTGTTCGGTATCAAGACAGGCCGGAAAGGCGAGGTCAGGCGCCGGTGCGATGCCTTCAACCATCTCTCTACATAAAGCATATCATATAAATTTTCATGAAGAGAAACATTTGACAAAAAGAAAATATTTTTCTAACAATGTTTAAAATTGTTTATCGTGTTGTGAATTGTTGCCCGTAATGTCGTTATTATTATTAATTACATCGTAAGTGCAGCAAATAATTAATGATTTTTAGTTCAGAATTTTTGTAGCAGAAATGCAGATTACCATTTTCGAGCTTGGATTGCAATTTTATAATTCACAAGGTTTGTGTGTGTGTGTGTGTGTGTGTGTGTGTGTTTTAATGACACACGAGCTTTTCTGTGTTATCTGTTTTTCTTATTCCTTCACAGGGGGGGATTGAAAATATTAATTTTTTAAATAGTTATATTGCAAGCTTGATTAAAAAAAAAATTGAATGCTAAATTGATCATGTGGTCAGCCACGATTAATTCGTACAAATGAATATAGCTCTTGGAAATAAATACAAGTCCTCAAATTGTAATTAACACAACTCTCTATGCTTGGTAGAGCGTGTATAATTAAATTTCTCCAGGTCATAATCAGTAGTCAGTTGCCAGGATCTAAGAAACCCGCTAACACAATTATAAAAAAAAAATATATATTATTTCTCTCGTCGTGCAAGTATTTATACCACGTCAAGCAAGTATTCATACATCGTCGAACAAGTATTCACACCTAAGATATTAAGTATTTCAGAAAATGAAATTGGATACATCACACGCCCATATTTTACATGTGTCCAGTTTTTTTTCCAGTGATTGAGTATACTGGACAGTTCCAGTGATTGAGTGGGCTGGATCGGACAAGGAAACCGAATAGAAAGATAGAGTGTACTGGACACTTCCAATGATTGAGTGGTAATAAAAATTCAATTGGTAAAAAATGAGTGAATGATGTATTCAATTTTTTATTTGTGAAATACTAATGAGGTATTAATACTTGTGCAACGGACAACTCGAAAGTATGTCATTATGGATCTCATTTGAAAGAGAAAATTGTATAGAAGACGTTCGTGGTTTTAGATTTGCAAAATTTCTCACAGATTGTCAAAAATATTAGTTAGAGTGAACAGAGAAAAAAACCACCTCTAAAAACGTGTAAAAGATGAGTGAGTAATGTGTCTATTTTTTTTTAAATACTTGATATCTTAAGTATGAATACTTAATGTATTATATATAAATACTTGCACTTGCCGATAATGACACATTTTGTTTTATCTCTTAACGCTGAAATTTGTAGTCCCCTCTTAATTAGCGATCAACAAAGACAATTATTGAACAGGAGATGAATGGAAGATATGACTTGGAGATAGTTAGTCGGTCCAAAAATAAAAAACACCATGAATTATAAAATATTATAAAAACTCAAAGAACATCTTTGAAAACCACATCAGACACAAGTTGCCAATCTCGTGTTACTTTTAATAATACTTCTCTTTCTTTCTTTTTCTCTGTGGAAAACAAAATCTTTTTTTTTTTTTTTTATAATACTGTTCTGTTCATTTAAATTCTGTACCCTTTTTTCTACATGATATCGTCGCTTTCCAATAACGAGATCATTAACAACACATTGCAACAGAAGGATAATCAAATTTCAATTGAAAGTTTGCAAAACTAACGCTACCATCTTTTAAATGAAAGGATCTGGATTGATACAAGCTAGGAGTCGTCATATATCATATACATGCAATGAAAGCACTTCCTTAATTTAAAGAGAGGCTAGCATATCTTAAAAAGACCCCCCCTTAACTTTCCTTTACATCAATTCTTCATGCGCTAAACTCCTGATCGAGGAAACAAAATTCTGGTAGAAGGCCGACAAACATCGGAATTCCAAAATGTGCCACTTGTGATGTAAAGAGCCTCTAAACAGTGGAATAAAAAAATGAAAGCAGATTAAAGTAAAGTAAATATATACAACTTATAATACAAAAATTTTACTCATTAATCCTACTGAAAATTTCAATTTACTTCTACATGTTTAAAATATAATGTATACTTTTGCAATATATATTCAATATAAAAGTGCAAATCTGTAGTATGGTTTGAAGTATATAACAAGGTCTGAAACCCCTTTCTCTAGGCTAAAGTCAACTATAAAAGGTCATTTGATGAATCTAAGGTGCTATGGATAGCATAAGACGTTCCGTGCTATTGCCTCAAAAAAACCTATCGGATTGACTTCACGAATCTAATCCGTTAAAACTGATGTACTTCGTCATTGATGTGTTTACATACAAAATTTGTAAATTTTCGAATTCATTTAGTATAAAGTCAAGCGGTAAAAAAAAAATGATTTTTAAGTTAATTTTAGTACACATTCGTTTTTCATCATTTTTTGACCACTTGACTTTATACTATGAACTAAATTTTTTATAAATTTTACATGTAAACACATCAATGATGAATATATTGGTTTTAACATATTCGATTTGTCGTTTGAAGTCAATCCGATATATTTTCGGGGCACTAGCACGAGACGTCTTTTGTTATCCATAGCACCTTAGCCAAACTCTCATTTGATATCTATCTAACATGCAGGGAGGCACCAACAGACACTAACTCCTTAGATATTATGCATTAGCTTCTACAGTTTTCCTCAGAAAAACAGTAGAAGAAAAAACAAATAGGCCGAGTTTCTTGTTTAAAAAATAGACATGGTTCAACTTAGAATCGCAGGCTTAGCGCAGTGGCGCAAGCCCTGTCTCTCTACGGAGAGACGCAGGCTCAACTCTTGCAAAAAGTATCTAAAGAAGATGCAGGTATATACCGGGGTCCTTCATTTAAAAAAAATAAAGATAAGGGTCAACTTACAACACGTTTAATTTAATCAGCAGGGCTTCTTCCTGTCCATTTTAACATGAATGTTGAACCATTTTTTCTTTCTCAGCCGATCCTTTACTCTCTCTTTGTCTTTCTCTTTTGTCTCCTTTCCGCTGTTCTCGCCGTCCTCCTCTCCACTCTTCGGCCCCTTTGCAGAGTTCTTGACCTTGATACTACTTGAACTTCTTTTAAGACCAGGGTTCGTTGTGTAGGCAGCATGAATTGTGCTTCTTTCACCAAGAAGTTCATCTATCTGCACAATTCATGTAATACGCTTAGTACATTTCATCATAACAAGTATTAATATAATATAATATCTACACGCAAGAGCACACGATCCCACAGAATGAAATTAAATAAAAGGAGGAATTTTATGTATACCTCTCAAAAACTTTAAATTACGTATCCCCCCCACCCCCTCTAGAATTCATAATATCATATTTACCCCTTCTCAATTTCAAAAAATCACAAATTTACCCAATTTATTTACTTCTCTATTAAAACTCATTTTAAACTTATAAATTACCCAATTTACCTTTTATTAAAAAAATATTATATTATGAATTTTAGAGGGGGGGATACGTAATTTTGAGGGGTACACATGAAATTACCCCTAAATAAAATGTTCACAACTTCACACAAATTAGCGGTGGGAGAAGATTGAACATACTGCTTGCATTTCTTGTGCATATCTGCTTGTCATCTCAGTAAATTTTGCCAATACTTCTCTATATTCAGACTCAAATTTGGAGAGCTCAGCTCGCTTAGTGATTATCTTAGCTTCTACATCTTTTAGCTTTCCCTTCTCCTCTGAAAAAGGTTCAGCACACATGACCTCTATCGTGTAGCTTGCACTTTTGAAAAAATTATCACCTGCATTAATAAAAAAAATAAAAATTTAGTAACTGTTCAATGCACATGCTAGTATATACAACAATCATAGAAATGAAAGGGGATAGCATACCATAGACAGCAAATACATGAGTGCCAGCTTTTAGTTCATTTATCTCACAAGGCTGGAATCCATCCAGTTTCTTGAAAAATGCTGAGTCAGGATCTTTTGCAGCTGACATCTGAACATAGAGAATGGTTATTGTGACAATGTTTAAAGAAATTTTGACATAAGTCAGTCAGGTAGCAATCTTACTGAGTTATTTTGCTCGAAGCGGTAAACAGTGAAGCCCAGAAAGAACATGCCCGCTGAGGTAGCTTTTCCAGCTTTTATACTGTCCTCCTATTGAGATAAATAAACTAATTACATCAATCACGGAGATTGGAATTTCTACAACAACATCAAAATCCTCAAATATTATCTGAGAAAAATAATGAGAGTATTGTTCTGTTCCTTCTAATATTTTACAAAGTACAAGGAAAATCAATATACCAGGTTCATTTCTTTTCACTAGACCCCATTACCTGTAATGCAAGACTCAATCCACCATTCTCTTCTTGCTCAAAGTACAGCAGCTAAAAAGAAAAAAAATAGTAGTTACGAAAATGTGCACATGATAATCCCACAAATAGCTATTATAAAACTCCACACCAAGCAGTAAATCCGTGTGAAATTAAAAAGAGAGCTAAAATATCGTGTACCTATTCCAACAAAAGTATTTAAGCAGTGATTAGGAACAAAAGAATATATGCAATTCGGCATCCAGTGAATAATGTCAGTATAAACATATACTTTGTTACAAAGCATCTAAAGCAAACATCAAGCACATGAAACATCAACTACATAGATTTTTCAAAACATGTAAGGATAACAAAAAAAAATTAAATACCTTAAATTTACTTTTATTAGAAGAATGTACTCTGCAGACAAGTCCCAATCTAGCTTCCTTTTCTGTTATCTGAACCGAGTAGAAATCAGCAGTTTGCTTCTCCACCTATTGATATCCAAAGATTTTAGTTATGATATATCCTTATATGAAACATGACAGATGTAACAAAAATAAATAGAGAGTTAATATGTCAAAAGCAAAAGGGGGAAGTATCTTGTGACACATACACAGTGGCATTTGGGCATATGCTTGTGTGTACGTCACAAGTAAGAAAACGAATTTGCTCTCAGAACCGACAAATTAAAAGACTAAATATTTCTCTTAAACATGTTCCATATTTTTATTTTCGAACAAAGGGTAAATGGGTCCTTCATAAATTAAAATATTTTTAATAAAAATGAATAAAATTGAATAAATTTGTGAGTTTTTGAAATTTAGAAGGGTAAATATGATATTATGAATTTTAGAAATTCTGACAACTTGAGCTTTGAGACCAACTGGCCGGTTAACAGATATAATACTAACCTTTCTAACAAGAGACTGCCCCAGCTTAAGCTCATTAACAGTAACAGCTCCGTTTAATGCTTCCTCCAAAACAGTTGCTGAGACTGTTGTTTTTATTGGGACACCAAGTTTACTGACATTAAAAGAAAACCAGTAAACAACATTGTTAATGAGAAAGAAAGTAAAAAAAAGTTTAATCAGGAATAGTATCAAAGATTTACAGTGAGTTTACCTGAAAAGAGCAGCAAATACCGTATTAACTGTATTTAAGCTAGATAAATCAAGCTCCAATTCCTGATTATCTCCTTCTATAGCCTTGATCCAGAAGGTAAGAAAAATAATCACTTCAGAACCAGAATTTCATGCAAACAGTATAAATTATCTTCAGATTTAAAAGACAGATATGAGATTACCTCAAAACCGGAATTATCAAACTGGCGTCGTTTATCCGGGTCTGAGAGAATGTTGTATGAAAATGTGACCTCCTGGAACATGTCAGCTGCTACCGGGTCGTCTCCATTTTTGTCCGGATGGTATCTGGAAAAAGGTGGAACACTCAAATATCTAGTTTGTATTTTGTTTTTTTCTTCCTAGAAAACTACAAAACACTCACTTCAACTGACATGCATTACAAATTGCTAAGCTAAGAAAAGTTGACAGTAGAACACCAAACAATAATGCAGAACAACTAAGTTTTGCCACTGTTGAAGTTTTACAAACGGTTCAAACCTTAGCTTAGTTAGAAGGCACAGGATACTGCATTTCACTGAAATCAAATTTAAAAATCAGAAAATTTATAAAGTACCTTATTTCTTATTATTTTTCCAAACTAAGGGCTAATCCTATTTATTTTGTTTGTAAAATCCAGCTTAAATTGCACCAGAAGTATCACAAATTACTCAAGAGCAACACACTGCCCAACAAGGTAACAAATTAGAAAAGTGAAAGAAAACAGAAAAGAATACTTGAGAGCCATTTTGCGATAGGCGCTCTTTATTTCTTGATCTGTGGCAGTGCGACTGACAGCAAGGACCTCGTACGGATCTCTCCGCTCTTGCTGTTGCGACCGAGGCTGCTTCTTCCCGCCGGCCGCCGCATCCTCCTTATCCGACTTGAAAAAAGTGGATTTCGAACCGGGCATTTTGTTTTTCTCCCGGGCCAAAATAGACCTCGAAACCCTAACCCTAGACTCTCAGTTTCCCGATTGAATCCTTCCCCTCAATCTCAAAACACCAAATGTACAAAATCACGATTGGAGATCAGAATTTGGCGGTGGGAAAACCCTGCCCCCACCGCATCTTCGCATTTGAGCTGGAGGTGACGCAACGAATCCAAAAGGAGATAAATTTAAATTCAAACCAGACAAAGGTAGCAGTTATTCAAGAGCTCGATCTAATAATTATTTTTTGTAAAGAATTGAATTAAAAGGAACCTTTTGAGGTTAAAAAAAAGAAAGAGAGAGGAGCCAAGAGCCAAGAAGGCGAGGAGGCGAACGAGTGTGCTGTGCTCCTAGAGCAGGAGAACATGATAGCTACACCTGTTTCATTACGTATTACCAACAACGGAGGTTGTAATAACTACATTAGTCAAAAGTTACCCGGAATTGATATTTATACATCTCTGATCCATGTGCAGTCAATATATTTTCTCAATAAGCGAACTGTTTAACTGTCTCTCTCGGAGAATATTGTCTAGATTTGTCGGATAAGGAGTTATTAGACCGGGTCATGAACTGTCCAAAGATCTCCCGTTGATTACTCTTGTAATGATAATCCAACGGTTAGAAGGAGCTTTGCATAAAGATCCACACAGTTGGTGGTTGTACGAGGAAGACGATATCCATCATTTGAGTGCGTATCCTCTAAGATATCTCAACTTTTGCGTGACCGACGTGTACGGTGCCTAATCGGGGATAGCGAAGGGGCCAGTAATATTTATGCTTTGAGATTTGTGTAAAACGTATTTCAAAGGTTAAGATATTCTGAAAAAACACTCAAAGTTTGAGATATCTCAGAGGATGCGAATTTCATTTGATAGGCCAACCGAGCGGGGTCTCTCTGTCGTTGCGCGAGTAGGTGAAGATGCCCTCCATTTCGACCGTCACCAAACTTCGGTTAAATATTTTAACAGAGCATTTTTAGCTTCATGCAGCGTATAAACCATATGCAAAGCTGTTTTAGTTCTAAAGTCCATACGCTGCATGAAGTCAAAATTAGTCTGTTAAAATCTTTACCCCGAAGAGTGACTGACGCCGTACGATTAGATCTAACAATTAATTTTTTTTTTTTTTGTTGGTGGAGATCTACAGTTATTAAGGAAAATTTTCAGTGTGCCCATACAAAATTTTAAAGGGAAAAAATTTATTTCTTCCTGTGTTTTTTTTCTCTTTATCCTCCAATTATTAATTATCTGAGAGATCACAACTTCGAGCACAAAAGAACAAAAGAAAACGTGTATCAATCATTAATTACGTGGGGGAGCGCCAATTAACTGGGGGAACCGCTTATATTTAAAAAAAATTACAACTGACGCTTGCAAATATGTATACTTATGCACGTAAGTATTAACATCTAATATATCAAGTATTCATGTCTAAGATATCAAGTATTTCTTTAAAAAAATAGACATCAACTTTATTTTATCTCTCTCATTATATACTCATCTTTTACACGTTTTTAGAAGTGTATTTTTTTCTTCGTTTCATGTCGTCCATATTTCTGACAATCTGTGAAGAATTTTGCGAATCTAAAATCACAAACGTCTTTTATGCAATTTTATCTTTCAAATGAGATCCATAATGAAGTACTTTTGAGTTATCTGTCGCGCAAGTATTCATATCTCGTTGTGCAAATATTCATACCACGTCGAGCAAGTATTCATACCTCGCCGAACAAGTATTCATACCTAAGATATCAAGTATTTTGGAAAATAAAATTGGATACATCACATGTCCATCTTTTACATGTGTCCGGTTTTTTTTTCCAGTGATTGAGTGGTAATGAAAATTCAATCGGTAAAAAATGAGTGAATGATGTGTCCAGTTATTTATTTGTGAAATACTGACGAGGTATGAATACTTGCTCGATAAGATATGAATATTTGAATGACGAGGTATGAATACTTGTACAACGGACAACTCGAAAGTATGTCATCATGGATCTCATTTGAAAGATAAAATTATATAGAAGACATTTGTGGTTTTATATTTGCAAAATTTCTCACAGATTGTCAGAAATATTGGTTAGAGTGAACGGAGAAAAAAAATCACCTTTAAAAACGTGTAAAAAATGGGTGAGTGGTGTGTTTAGTTTTTTTTAAATACTTAATATCTTAGGTATGAATACTTACACTCGCCGATAATGACGCGTTTTGTTTTGTCTTTTAGCGCTGAAATTTATGGTCCTCTCTTAATTAGCGGTCAACAAAAGCAGTTATTGACCGGGGATGAATGGAGAAATGACTTGAGGAATAGTAAGTCGGTCCCAATTTTAAAATAGCCAATTTTTTTTTTTGTTGGTGGAGATCTACTGACACAATTTTTTTTAATAATATTCTTATGCTCATAAATAAGCATCAATTTTCCATGCTACGCCATGCATTTTTTGTCTAAGCGAGGCCAAGATAATGTTGATTAATTTTATTTTCCAAAAGATTATTTTCAGTCTGAATTTGTCGTTATTAACTCGAGATATTATTTGAAGATAAGACTATTAGACCAATAATGTCAATTTAATTTACTGTTCAACTTTACCCACTATCTAGTTGCTTTGTCTCACCTGGGTAGTGCCAGAGAAAAAAGTTATTTTTGTTTTGGTTTATGATACTCATATTCATAGTTTAAAAATAAAGAACTACCATGATAACTAAACGTTAACAAATAATAACAAAAAACAATTTGAATAAAATAATGCATCCATGTGTAAAAGACAGGATTGGATAAGAACAAATAGGAGGAAGCGGAACGAAAATAAAGAAAGTGTATATTTGAGTTTCACAAAAACATTTTGTTACTAAATTTTGCATCATCCGGACCGTTAAAATTGAATCAAACATTTTCATAGCAGATGTGGTCCATGTGGAGTCCTCTACCATCTCATCAAACAAGAGCAAACGAAACGGTTTGCCGTCTCAAAATATAGTACGTAGTACGCCCCAAGTCTATCATGATTTCAGCAAAACTAACAAACACATCCTTTGTAAAAGCTTAACGAGGTGGAATGAAAGGGGAGAATCAATCTTTGGCACCAAGAACTGATATATAGAATATTTTACTGGTAAAAAACAATAGCTGCAATTTGCTATTCGAGAGATAGCAAACAAAACAGAAATTATATAATAATTACGTATCAACCCAGCCATTTTCCTTTCTTATCTCCTCCCAATACTCTTCTTACCACCAAATGAAACAAGCTAGTAGTGGCGCAAGGATGAAGGCACACACCAAGGCACATAGCATGAAGGGTCATACCATACCAGCATGGTACCACAAAACTACACAAACAGCTCAAGGTTTAAACCAGCAGGTGCCTTTGTTGTTTGAACCTTGAGCCTCTTTTCTTCACCTCCCTTTTTTATGTGCATTTTGGTGCCCCCCAAGTTTGCGAACACCTTTCGACAGAACTGACATGCAAAATGCTTTTCAACTTAGTTTTGTCTCTTTGATTGGAGTTTACCTAGTAAGTAAGTGCTTTCAAGAATCCTTTGTTACATGCATCTGCATTCAAATATAGTAAAAAACCATTAGCTGAGGTTAATAAATTATTGTTTAAAAATAAATCAAGGTGATCAGGGATATGACCTCACTAAAGCAACCTACCAACAGGAAAAAAACAGACAGAGAAACAAACGATGACACTGGTCCAAGAGTGCATAACGACACCTCAAATTGCTATCATACGCTCTAAGGCTTTCCGATTAATTATAGAACGCACATAATATTGTGCCAGCTATTTTATTGGACCCTTTTAAGTGCTTTTAGAATCTGTTGAGAGTGCTTCTTATTAGTTGTACTGTATCTTGTTCCAAATCTCTCATCTTAAAAGAAATGGTTAAAGGATATTAAAAGGTGCGCACTATCTTAATCAACTTAATTCTAATGCAATTAGTCAGCAGTGGCAACACTTAATCTACTTTTTCTGCTTTTTTACATAACATTTCACCAAGCCTTATGTTCAATGATATGTAAGATTTTAGTTTTGAAGTACCCTCCAAACTACTGAAATATAAACAAGAAGAAATACAAAAAAGGTTTCTGATTACAAAAGAAAATGTTTGAGTTGGAATCAGAGAGTCGTACCTCCTGACTATTTACATTAGTGTAATTAACAAGAGGGCATAAAGCACTAGAGTTGTCCATTGTTTTGTTATCTTGCTGTTTACATGATCGACAGAGCTTTCCATGTGTAACAAAAAGACAGTTCAAATCAAACTTCAGTTCATTTGGGATTCTCCTGTTTAAATGAAGATAAGCTGTTTCCCTGCTCGCTGTCGTTGGTATCCAGCCAATACCCTTTGTTATCTGAAAAACCTGAAGAAATACACCTAATTTTAAAAATTATAAATGCAATATTTGCTAAAAATGAGGGGAATATAGTACTTACATGAGTGTCCACTGGGAAATCGTTTTTCTGAAGATAGAACATGAGCACACAGGCTACCTGCAATAACTTTAGTTAAAATTTGAGCTTTTCTATTTTGTTCTGAGATATTATAAGAGATTGTTTGACCTTATTATCTTGATTGCCCCATGACAAAATATGCAATAAAATGAAAAGGGTTAAGTTAATTATGATTATCTCTTGATAGAACTCAAAAGACATGATACAATTTTGCAAAGTAATGTGCAACATTGGTTTGGGACTAAATTGTTAATCATATTAACATTTTTATTGAATTGAATACATACTGTTTTGGGGCCGATGCCTTTGAATTGGGATAGCTCAGTCTTGACCTCATCAATCGACAAGCCTCTCAAGTATTCCAAGCAGAAATCACCCTTTTTCTCCTTTAAAGTTTTCAGAATGCTCTTGATCCGACCTGCCTTTGTTCGGGCCAATCCACCACATCTAATGGCATCCTCTAGAACATCTGACTCTGAACCAAGTACCTCCAATCCAACAAAAAATTGGGAAATTAGGTTTTCGTCTGAATAAAAATGCGCCAAAAGGAGAACATGTAGTAATTAGTGTAGAGATTACTGCCATATTTTGGATGATGTTCCCAATGGAGTTGTTCGGCAACAAGCGATTAAGAGTGAAGGATTAAGAGCTTAAGGAGCACTAATCCGTGGGTGAAAGCTAAAGAAGCTAAAGGAAGGGGTAGAGGTGCATTAAGGTCCGGGCAAAGGATTAAGATCTGGGCAAAATGAGGCTAAAGGAAGTGATCTTAATCCGTGCTAAGGAACCAGTGTTCGGCAGGATTAAGCGGCTAAGGAAGCTAAGGGAAGCGGATTAAGTCTTAAGGAGGTTTAATCCCTTGTTGCCGAACAACCCCAATAGACTAAACTAACAGTTACAGCATGATCTAGAACAAGATAAGCTAACAATCTAGTTGCACAAGATATAGAGATAATTAAAATGTAGCTTAAAAAGAGTATGGCTATGTTAATATGCATGTTATGGATTGACCCATACTATGGATCCATATCTCTATTTGTAAAGTTCAAACAATCGATCATAACCATTAAACATAATTTCATATGAAAATGTACTTGGAGGCCTATATTTTTTAGAATTCTTTTACTATTTTTAAGATAGGTAGAAAATTACTTGATTTAAAAATTATGAATCATCCACAGGCAGTGATTTTCTTCCTATATAAAAAATAGTAAAAAAAAAAATCTAAAAAATATAAAATTTGATCTCCAAGTACATTTCATATGGAGATCAACAGTTCAGATCGACTATTTGAACTTTAAAGATAGAGATATGAATTCATAGCACTGGTCGATCCGTAAGCTCTAGAATTTTGTATGATTGACCCTGTAATGTGTTTTTGACCCCCAAAGCTTGGCACTCCGCCCCTGTTCCCAATAGACTAAACTTACAGATACAGTATGATCTAGAACAAGATAAGCTAACAATATAGTTGCACAGGGAATAAAAGATAACTAAATGAAGCTTTAAAAATGTATATATACTTGATTCCAAGTGGGAAAAGCAGATTTGAGGCGCTCAAACGCCTTGCGTGAACTAGAATCGGTTGTGTTCTGCGACAGAAGAGTGATAACAAGGCCATCAAGTACGGATTCGGATTGCAGACCCGGTTCGTGGCGGATCCGGCGAAACTCAGCGAACTCCTTGGGGAAACCGTGGAGGGAGAGGAGGGAGTCTCGTACGGAGAGGCATTGGTCCGGAGTCGGGGCGTCGAACTGCGGGTACGGATCCTTGGATCCACTTGGAGCAATTGCTTGGGTTTTAGTTTTGCTCTTGGGTTTTCGAGGCATTTTGATTTGGAGGAAAAGGCGGCGGAGAGGGAGGCATTTTGATTTAAGGAGAGATAGATCCAGTTTAATTAATTAAAGGGCCGGATTTGGGAGATGAGATTTTAAGCTCAAATAATGGCAAAAGCATTAATGGGCTTGCTTTATTGGCACAGGCTCCAAATAAAGATATCCGAAATTTTTATTTATAGGATTTAAATAATAAAAATTTACTGTTATATATCTTTTATTTAAAAAAATTCAGATCTTAGATCTTAGCATAAACAAGCATCAACAGGGCAGGAAAGCAGTAATCCCAGGGGATACCGAATTGAAATTATTCTCAATTGCCAAGGAACATCACAGAGAAGTGACCACACCAAGAATTGACAAGCGAATTATCATAATCAACTCCCGTGTTATCTTGGAGTTTGACTAAATATTCTGCCTTTCTCTTTCAATTGAGGTATTGCCCAAAGGAGGGAGCGTCAGGCCCTTTCATTGAAAGCCATGATTCTATTTATACTTAGCAAAGCTTAACACATGTTTATTGTTAGGTGTATGTGCCATTAACTCCACCAAATTGGAGCTTGAATAAACATGAATTCATGAATTAGAACTTTATTGTCCTTATAAATGACAAATTTGAATCATAAATTAGCAAAAACAGTAAAATATCTTTAGGTTGGAACTTTATTGTCCTCTGTAGCAATATCTTTAGGTGTGAATGTAAAAACATATTTATGGCCCTTTTTAGCTACCACCTCTACAATATTGATTAACTCAGATTATTCACAAATAAAATACATATCTTCAAAGAAAAAAAAGACATGATTCAATATTAATAAAAAAATTCCCAGGTAAGAAGAGAAACCATAAAAAATTTAGAAATGAAACGTAAATCAAACATTTTTCAATCTCTGACACAATAAGAACTTTCAAATTGACCTTTCTTTTTTTCTGAAATTTGGGAATTGAGTTGAGCGAGGCGAAGAGATGAAACCCGGGTGCGAGGAAGGTGAGGGGAGGGTTAGGGTTTATGGGAGGAGAGGGTGCGCACGGGTAGAAGTAGGCTAGCGGAGGAAAAGGTCGACGGAGAAGGAGCGGTGCAGAAGAGGAAGATACGGAGAGGAAGGTGGTGGACAAGACCAGGAGAGAAGAAAGAAGAGCTATCAGATGGACATGTAGCAAAGAGGAGGACAGGTGCAAGTGCGAGAAAGAAATCTATCTTCAATTATCGGATTCGTATCGAACGATGCAGAAGGTAGGTGTTACTGTAGGTGAACAGTAACTCAACATCCAAAATTAAAACTATAAGATAGATATGTAGATCTAGTCTGCGCATTCAAAGGAGTGGTACACATAGTGACAAGGTACGCGTTTTATTTGCGAATAAAATATTTTTGGAGTGTTTCCGAACCAAATGGCGTATTATACGTTGACCAAACCTTTGACCGAATAAAACGCGAATAAAACGTGAATAAAACGCGAATTTAATGAATTTTACGAATAATACGCGTTTTTTTTAGTTTTGTTCAGAATTTTTTTTTGAATTTCACCGCACAGTACTGTTTTGCTGGATTTTCTCGCGCGCACAGTGTGCAAAGGCACAGTTCCCAGCGAATTTGCTTTTTGTTCAAAAATTTCACCCACGTGAACCAAAAAAAAGGCACAGTTCTCTATTTACTTTACTTTTTTACTGGCTGATCTTCTTTGGCAAATACAAGCTGTATCTCGTATAGTAAATCATCGATAATGAATTAAATATGCACTGAGGTCTCGTACTGTAATTCCGAATCATTCCCAAATTATACCCAAATTATTTTCGAATCACGAATTTTTGACCATGTCGAACCGAACCCGAATTATTCATTTGTTACTATGGTGGTACACAGACTAAATCTGTGTATCTCTTTGAAATGATAACATGTATTCAGTTTGCATATCATTTTTGGGATCTGCGAAACTAAATTTTATGTTTACATGTGGATAGAAAAATCCTGCTAATAATGTCAATTTATCCATTCATCTATGATCTGAATGGTCGCAATTAAAATTGGTAGGAATATCTTGCCAATGAAGTTAGAAAATCCTGTCACTAAGGTTAATCTATCTATTCATCCATAATCTGTACGGTCACAATTAAAATAAGTAGGAATATCCTACTAACAAGTTCAATTTGTCCATTCACCCATGATTTGTACGGTCACAATTAAAGTATGGAGGGTATTGGATTTTGAAAAGTCACAACCCATACTTTAATTGTGACAATTCATATCATGAATGAGTGAACAGATTGACCGTGTTGGTAGAATTTTTCTACTCACGTGTGGATTGTAAGAAGAAAGTTTCAGCTTAATGCATATGAATAAAATATCTTTGATTTTATGTAATTTTTCAATTTCATGAAAACTTATTTTAATATAACTTCTGACATAGAGATTTGGTTCCAGGGTACGCAGACTAAGGTTGTATTTCTGCCAAGATATGCTCTTTTTACAAAATTGTGCTCTCTAAATTTCTATTTTTTTTTAAATACTAAGAATAAAATATTTGGCTTAATCATGAGCGCTTAGAGCGGGCTCCAAATATTGTCCCTAACGGCACTTAAAGGGGGTTGAATATGGAGCATTACAAAATTTTAACCATATATAGTTTGATATTCACTACAAATATATATCTAATGTGCGTAAGTTATTCTTAGTAGATAAATATCATATTCATTACAAATATATATCTAAGTGGAGGTAAGGTATATATTAAGTGTTTGCAAATAAAGATCATGTTCATTATCTTTTGTGTGGGAGATTGTATGTTCGAAATTCATACTAATACGGAGATAAGTTAATGAGCTATGATCTATTGTTCCTAACTGCACCTATAGGGAGTGAATATGGGGCCTTTTAAAATTTTAACCCTAAGTGGTTCACTACTAGAATTTGGAATATTTGTATGGGACCAAAAATGCTCATTTGCATGCGTTACCCATGCAATTAATGCCAATTGCATGGGTATCCCATGCAAATGGGTTCATACAGTTGACATCGATGGTAATAACCCTTATTTACATGGGGCCCATTGATCATAGTCAAAATGATGATGAATTACGTAGAGTTTTAGCTTAGGTTTTGCATATTATCTCACACTTATGTTTAATTAATTAGATAAAAAGGCTACTGTCACCCTTCTTTATGTTTTATTGCAGGAAAATGTTTTGGGACTATTTTACATCAAATTGAGCAAGAATCAGGTCAATCGGAGAAGTGACGATCATCGACTAAGTAACTGTTACGGTCCGTACTGGTTGATACGGACCTAGCCGGATACGGACCAGGAGATGGCGTGATACACATTAAATTTCTCAGCGACATGGTGTGGATACGGATCGTATCAGCCAATACGGTCCGTAACCAGAGGCGCCCTTTGGGGAATAACTGCCACAACTGTATCCAGATCATGTTTCTTGGTCTCCACTCATCTCCAAACGTCCCCCCACTCCTATATAAAGCCCCCTGGACAGAAGAAGAAGTTATCTTTGTAATTTTGGTAATCAGGGTTAGATTTGATTACGTGAGAAGAGAGGAGTGTTATAATGATGCCGTTCCACGGCTAAGTTCTTTTCTTAGGAGCTAGGCAGTAAACCTTGTTACTCATGATGCTTTGATATATATATTTTCTGTTGATTATGATTTCTTGTTGTTGATTGAAATATTTTTGCAATTTATTCTCCCTTCACCTGATTTCGATGATCTAGTTTAATCCGTTAGGGTAGTGACAGTGCTTTAATGGTAAGAAAAACTATGATGGACGAGTTAGCCTCGTTGGGAGCCATTAGATTTATGTGAAGAAAACCTTCGCGGGAAAACCATAAATAATAACCATAAAACGCAAACCAAGTTCTGTCATTTGCGTAAGATAAATCGCAGTGTCCTATGTAGTAACTTGTGTATTTAGAGATCTGTCATTTGCATAAGATAACTCGCAGTGTCCTATGTAGTATCTCGATGGAAGTCCCGTCATTTGCGTAACTCACAGTGTCCTATGTAGTGTCTTCCATAAACAACAACATGAAATCAGACCCGACAGAAGTACAATATTAAAGAGGATTGAGTAGCAATGGTGTGCCGAAACCCTAGGAATTCTCATCTCTATCTTTATTTTAATTACATTTAATTGTTGTCAAATTTACATTGATCACAACTTCAACTCTCAATTTTCAGATTTTATCTAGCCTTGCGAAAGATTGTGATTTGATCACTCAAGACTGTAGACCAATATCCCCTGTGGATCGATCTTGATTATACTACTCGATAGGATTGTGGGCTTGCGAACAGAACCGATAGCATTTCCGAGTTTATAAATTTTAAAAGATAACATCGCTCTCTTTTGAGTGATCAAGCTTTTTTGGCGCCGTTGCCGGGGAATAACGGTTTATTGTGCAAGGCCTCGCGAGACGCCCTTACTTTGACCATTGAATCCAATTAATTAGATACGCCTAGACTTTTTATTTTCTGC
Source organism: Carex kokanica (assembly GCA_025461125.1). Taxonomy (NCBI): domain Eukaryota; kingdom Viridiplantae; phylum Streptophyta; class Magnoliopsida; order Poales; family Cyperaceae; genus Carex; species Carex kokanica. The sequence goes on from JAJGRX010000406.1 coordinate 496,673, forward strand.
ATTTTTATTTTCTTCTTTTCAATTTTATTTTCAATTTCGTTTTTCTTTTTATTTTTATTTTTCAGTTTTCAGTTTAATTTTTTAGTTTTTATTCTTGAGCACCTAACCCGACTTCGTATATTGAGAGCCCATAACTAACGATGCTGAAAAAGAGGCCTATTGAAAAACTAGCATGGATAAGTAACCTCATACAAAAAGGCAACAGTAAAGATTGGCCATGAATTGATATTTCACATTTGAATCAGAAAAAAGGACCTGCATGTATATAAGCTCAATATTACCACCATTTCTAAAAAAAGAGATATTAAGGCATAATACAATTAGTAACGTAACCTGATGGGCTGAAGGCTCACAAAAGTTTCTATAGCTTTGGACAAGAACTCAGCCAATTTCTGATCAGCTATTACTAGTAGACTATCCAATGGCATCCAATGAAAAATTAATTACTAAATAATACAAGTACTAGGACAATCACATGTACTTAAATTTAAAGATCACCCTCATATGTTAAAATTAATACATATCATTCTTACCTTGGACTTGGACTAAGATAATGAAATGTACTAGGATAATCAAATTAGTAATTAAATAAATGATACAAAGAAATGGCCATCACTGAAAAATTGTTGCATGCAAGGTTAGCAATCTTTTAGATGGTGTATGATAGGTAAGAAAGAACCACAAACCTCAAACAAGTACTGCAAAACAAAAATGTAATCAACTGCGCAATAGCCCAACAGCCCAACTCTTCCTCTGGTACTCACAACTTCTAACTCCGATGACCAATGGTCACTTAATAGAGGTTCAATGCTCAGCTCAGGGGAATTGATCAATGAAAACTTCTAATATATAATCAAATTTTTTTTTGAGTAAAAATAAGGATCTAAGTCCTTATTTGATTTTATTGAAAATGAAAACTTTTATAGGTTACAAGATGAAACCTATTACAAGATAAAAGAAACTATGTGCTCAACTTTTTGAGCCAGATTTAAAGGAAAGGATCAGAGGCAAAAGAAACCGGAAAAAAAGTTGAAAGTAAGGAATTTTAGAAATACTGAAAAACATAAAACTTTTCTAAGACTCATTGAGCAAAATGCCATTGATCATGCACTTCTTCGACCAGTCTCTCTACTGCTTTAATCTCATCTCTGAAAGTTCGTGAACATCTTTCCCGCCAGGCAATGAACATCGTTATCAGTAACACTTCTCTAGTTTTCGATTCACCCTTTTTACTAACAATCCACTTGGGTGCCTCCATCTTTACTAGAATCTCCTTCCAATTTCTTGTTGTTAATCCCAATGCCCGTGAGACTGCCTCATATAGGTTTATGGTTAGTGTGCATTTTGAAAACAAATGTTCTATAGTTTCCACTTCTTGCCTATATAATACGCACATACTTGGCAGGTTCCACCCTCTTTTCATCAGATTTTCTGCTGTTAGTATCTTCTTGTAAAACAGGAGCCATGCAAACATTTTCATTCTTGGTGGTACTTTCATCTTCCATATCCTGTGAATGTGAACTGTGAAGGATGGCTGGTCTTTTAATCCCTCATAAGCAGACTTGACAGTAAACATGCCCCTACTTGTCAAGTTCCAAACCACATCATCTGAAATTCCGGTTAATTGTGGATGATTTGAGATAAAACTTAGTAGCTTTGCATATTGCTCTTGGCAATCCTGAGAACTAAGATTATAGAACATAGAAAATATGTGTTGCATCTGGAACACCTGATTAACTAGAATTCTATATATAATCAAATTAGAGTGCAATTTTATCATTTACTCACCACGAAATATTCAAAAACAAAAGTGAAGAAATGCATCAGCTAAAAAGTAAAAGAGCATTGACCAGAACAATATAGCTAGTTCAAATGGAAATAGAAATTTGAATTTGCTTCCAGAATTAAGAAGGAAAACAACATAAAGTATAATTTCAATCTCTGTTGTTTCACTTTTGCCAATTTCACTCTGACATGTGGCGCTAATATTTGCAATTTCACTCTGAATTGCTAGTAAATTGAATGTAATAATTCAAGTAGAGAGAGTTTCAATCCTAACTTGTGGTGTCTGTTCTACCAAACTGGCCATTTAATTTCTCAGCATATTTATGATTGCAAACAAAATTGGACAAAAGTATAGATAACATACCGTGCAAGTGAAATTGGGTAATTTATCCCAATACTTATACCGTGCAAGTGAAATTTATCAATTACTGTTGCACAACTGAGGCGACTGAGACAGGGAGAGAGACGAGAGATGGAGTGGCATAAGTGACTGAGATGGGGAGAGTGACGAGCAGCTGGGCGGAGGAGAGGGGGTACGGCAGGGCGGAGGAGCGAGATTGCGGCAAGGGCGGAGGATAGAGGGAGTGGCTAGGCGAAGAACAGGGGCTGCGGCCGAGAGGAAGAGCTAAACCCTATATGAAAATGTGAAGAGCGGATCTAAAAATTGCAATAGCCTGAGTATCAAATTAACTTTTGACCAAAAAGATAGAACAGATGTCCTTTCAACATCTGCATAACATCAATTGCGAGGTATCAAAATTAATTACATAGAAAATTATTTGTATGGGCTGCATGTTTTTCTTTTGCCCATACAATTTAGTTTACACACCCATACTAATTAGTTGGAGTTGAAAAATATCAGCAAAATACATTTGCATGAGTACATTAGTCATCAATTGAATGGATATTTACATCAATTGCATGAGATTATTAATTGCATGAGCCGAAATTTTTAACCCATGCAATTTAGTTTGCACACCCATGCAAAAAATATTAATTGCATGAGATTCACTTAAAGATGCAATTGTATTTAGTTACCCATGAAAATAATCAAAATTCTAGTTGTGGTTGAGGTTTAATATAAAAGTATATCTACTTGTGCGTAAGTTGATCTTGGCAGAAACATGAAAACTTAATCTAAACAAGTGTACGTAAAGTAAATAGAAGAATAAAGAAACACTTGACACGAGATATATTTACGAAGTTCGGCACTAATGCTTATGTCTTCGAGGCTCGCTACCTTCTTGATGACGCGCCTTTCTTTACCCAATGAGAAAGGAGTACAATGTGGAATAGGTGAGTCCTTACAAACCTTGGAAAGTCATACGACCCCGATAACGGAATTGGCTCTTCAGTACTAAAGGCTCTAGTGTTTGAATAAACAAGAGATCTCACACAAATCACTATAATTCTTACACAAGATTGAGTATGGTGGAGTATGCTTGAGATTGTTGTAAAGATATTGAAATTTGATGCACAAGCAATAATGAGAAATTCTAGATCTGTTTAAAATACGAATATATTGCAATTAGAGGCGGCTAGATTGTTAATTAAAATCTAGATTTTGCTTCTATTTATAGAGAGAGAAACAAAATAAGATAACTGGCATCAACCGTTACAACGGTTGATTAATCGTTGTAACGGTTAGTCCTAGTTAGTAGGTTTTGCTACGCTGTAAATCCTAACGCTCGATGAGCGTTACAACAGTTGTCACAACGAAACTCTCTGGAGATTTTTGGGGTTCAAAATGAATTGTTTTGTTATAATGTTTGATTAACTATTGTAACGAAATAAATCGATTACTTTTGTGGATTTCGGAATATGAATTGTTCTGTTGTAACGCTTTGTTAACCGTTGTAACGGTTTAGGTCAATTACCTCAATCTCAAGCATATTTTATCAATTTTACAGATTTCTAATTAATACACTAATCTTGAGTTTAGTCTTCTCAGTTCATAGTTCATTCCTTAGTTTATTATAGCACATCATTGATGTGTGTAGCATTTGATAATACATTATTGATATTTATTGAGACTTTATATCATCATGAACTTGTATAATATCTCGAAACAAAAATTATAAAATTCAACAAATATATATTTTACAAATCTAATCAAACAGACTAAGTAGATTATTACATAGTTGAACACCAAATTCTCCAAAACCGGTTTTTGAAATTATTTTCCTTTCTTTATTTTAATAGATCCACGAAAAGGTTGTACGTGGGCAGATCCGCAGATGACAAAAAAAAATATTATAATACCAACTAGTAGAATAAAAAAAGGAAATGAAATAGACAGAAGGCTTAAAAATTGAAAATAGTACCAAGACGGGTACACACCGTCCGAAAGAAAAATAAGGGATATATTAATACAAAAAAATGATTAATTTAAGATGGATTCGACCTAGGGGTGTCAACGGGTACGATACGGGTCAGGTAGCGTCATTTTCATACCCGTACCCGTTATGATAACGAAAAAAATATTTATCCTTACCTGTTTTTTTTGAATACGATACGGATCGGGCAAACAGATAATAAAAGTCTCATTGACATCTCGATTTATACTTTCTATAAAAAAAAATTCTAAACAAGAAAAAATAATAATATTGAATACAACTAATTTGTATTATGAAAATTTAGTAAAATACAAAATTTTATCGTATCATGTATTATCTTCATACAAATATATATATATATATAATTTTATTTTTAAAAATTATCTTGTTAGATAACGGGTAAGATAACGAAAAAAATCATTACCCTTACACGTACCCGATAAGCTAACGAAAAAAAATTATTATCCTTACCCGTCTTTTTGGATACAAATATACGATATGGGTCGGGTAAACGGGTAAAAGAGTAAAAGGGTGTCATTGACATCCCTAATTCGGCCTAATAAGAGACAGAGAGCTGAAAAAAAAGAAGGAAAAATAGAGAATGCAACAGCCTGTGGTGGATTCAGGGAGTGTCAGGGTTTTTATGGCCTGCTTTGCTTGATTATTCCATTTTAATGAAATAAGCCAGGCTGCCTGACGCAAGCAAACTGAAACGGAGCTACGTAATCAAGCAGTTTCTATATGAAATAATCAATTAAACAACAACAATAAGCAAATATAAGCATTTTAATATAATTTATTGGTTCAATTATGTTAAATATACCCTTTACAATATTAAATGTATTATGAATCTAATGCGATATAATTTGTTATAATCAGTTACAAATGGTACTTTTTTAAGTGAGAATATAAACAATATAGCATTGTTTTATGAAATTAAAATTTTCTAATACCACCATTTATTGGTTAAATGAATTTAGTCGTCCATGTTGTAATTAATTATCTTATATTAAAAATAGTAAAAATTAATTTTCAAAATTGAATAGAGAAGTATCTAAATCATGTGCTTATGATTGGTATATATCTAAATTTCTCTTATATTAAAATAATCAAACAAAACCAATACGCAAGTATGTTCCCAACTAACCATTTATCTAAGTGCTTTCCATCCTTCAATGCCAAGTCAGTTGCTGCTTTCGCCTTAAAATTACTGCATTAAAAGCATCAATTAAGCAGTCCTTGGGTTAGGAATTTTTAGCTTGAAGCAAATTCATTTGAAGATTTCCTATGTGACATCTTAACTAGAAGTATTTAGCTTGAAGCAATTCAACAAAGAGGTTGGATATCATTGATTATTTGTCTTGCCTTGAAGCAACAGGCACAAAATTTTCCACTTCTGATCAATTTAAATTTAATTTTCATTAAAAAAAAATGAAGACAAGTAAGCAATACAGATAAAGATGAAGACAATTTGTTTAATATAATTTTCATTTAAAAAAAATATGACGAACTACATGGATGGCATTTACTTTAGCTACCGTTGAACTGTGTAATTTAATTAATACATGTTTAATTTAGTAATAGATGTCTAATAAATTATGTGCCGTTCATACTTTAAACAAAATAATTCCCTTTAAACACAACTTGCATTAAAATAAAATAGTGATCAAATAAAATTAAGCAACCCAGTCCTTATCTGTTAACAAATATGATGTGCTGTTGACTAATTCAAAACTTTCAAAGTCAACATTTTAATCCACCAAAATGATTCCCATTTAGTTTATTAACTGGTAAGATTTTTGATTAATATCACATCTTTGACTCGTAAGTTGTAACAGTATTCAGGTTTGACTTCTTATTTTGGGGGAATTTCATGTAAATACCTCAAAAATCTCGAAATTACATATTCCTCCCTCTAAAATTAATAGTGTCATAGTTATTCTTCTAAATATCAAAACTCACAAATTATTCAATTTATTAACTTGTTTAAAAATCTTTAACGATAAATATAATATTATATATTTTAAAGGGAAAAATACTCAATTTTGAGGTTTTCGAAGGGTATACATGAAATTTCGCCTTTGTTTAGTAAAGTAAAGAACAAGAGCAGCGAAATTTGCATTAATTCATCGCTCATCATCATCATCATCATAACAAAATCAATATCCTACGTGGATTCATCCAACCGCGTGCTCTCTCTCTCTCTCAAATTGTCAATCAAGAAAGAGTTGAATTGACTTGGCCTCCAAAGTCACCCTCCAAAGTCTAAAACCAAACAAAACAGAGAAGCCTCCACCTTCTCAATTCATGGAAGGGAAGGGAATCACACAATTGCGACGATTGCAAGAACACTGAGAGAAAGAGAGGAAGAGGAAGAGCACTAGAGCAGGATGAATTCAATGGGAATCACGGCCGAGCCGCCGGAGGAGTTTATCTGCCCGATCTCGTGCTCCCTCATGGCCGACCCCGTCATCGTGCCCTCGGGACAGACCTTTGAGCGAGCCTGCATTCTAGCTTGCGCTGCCCTCTCTTTCACCCCTCCCAATCTCGAGTCCCTCGACCTCTCCCGCTACTCTGCCTCCTCGCGTCTCCTCCTCATCCCCAATGTCAACCTCCGCAATGCCATCCTCAATTGGTGCGCTCGCATTGGCATCCCCGCTCCCATCGCAATCTCCCCCGACACTGCTCATGGCATTGTCCGACGCCTCATGCCAATGAACACAGATGTTACTGCCGACGTTGATGGATCAAGGACCACTTCATCTTCTTCTTCTTCCTTTTCCTCACCTTATGCTCACAATCAGAATCAGTATCAGAATTATCAGTATGCACCGCAAGAAAACCCAATGAGGCAGCAAGCCCCTCCAGTGATGCAACAGCCTCCCAGAAGCCCAGTGACAGGTGATTCCTTTGACGAACTCAGCCTTAATGGTCTCGCCGATGCCGACCCGTCAGAGCAGGAGGCCGTAATGATATCTCTCCGCCAAGCCACCAGGGAAAACCCAGCTCGCCGCAAGTCCCTCTGTACTCCCCAACTGCTCTCCATACTCCGACCGATGCTTCTGTCTGACAACCCTGGGATCCAGATCAATGCGTCAGCAGCAATGGTGAATCTGTCTCTCGAAACTGAGAACAAGGTCAGAATTGTCAGATCTGGTGCCGTCTCACCTATAGTCGAAGTGCTCAAAGTAGGTCACCCGGAGGCACGGGACCATGCCGCCGGAGCAATCTACAGTCTAGCATTGGAGGATGAAAATCGTGCCGCAATAGGTGTCTTAGGAGCAATACCTCCTCTGCTCGATCTTTTTGCCGACGCCTCTGCAGATTACCGTGCACGTCGGGAGGCCGGGATGGCCCTTTACTATGTCTCGCTTGGTGACATGAACAGAAATAAGATTGCCCGGGCCACCGGGGCAGTGCGATCTATTATTGGGTTAGCAGCAATAAAAGATGAGGCGGCGCCGGGAGAGGCAGCCGCGATCAGGAAATTGGCGTTGATGGTGCTAGCGAACCTGGCAGGATGTAACGATGGAAGGGCGGTGCTGATGGATTCTGGTGCCATAGGAGTTGTAGTGGGGCTGATGACAGAAGGACTGGTGGGCCCCGGGTCACCCGAGGAGGAATACTGCCTTTCGACCCTGTACGGGCTGAGCAGGGGGAGTCTCAGGTTTCGCGGGTTGGCACGAGCAGCCGGTTTAGAGGCGGTGCTCATGAGGGTGGCAGAGGGGGGCGGTGAAGGCGCAATGAGACGGGAGATGGCGAAGCGCACATTGAGGGCCCTGAGGGGAGAGGATGATGAGGCAGCGGCCGCCATGGCGGCTGCCGGGTTGGTGTTTGGGGGCGACTATGATGACGGTAACATCGTGTCGGAAGGGATGATGTCATTCAGGCGCCGGCCAAAGGATTATGGATCAAACACAACCAAGTTCTGATTATGATCAAGTGATCATTACAGAATGAATTATTTCATTATTAATTTTTTTTTTTGTGTAATATGTAGTGTTGATTTCTTTTGTTCTTACTTGTTAAGAATCATGTATGATGTCATGAACAGGGCAATTGTAATGTAATTTTATGAATGAATGTTGTTGGCTTTTGTTTCCTATTTTTATTCAGTTTTAAATTGTTTATCATCTTTGGAGAAAGATAAACAAGATTTTTGATTTGTTTATTATAATTTGGTTATAAAAAAACATAGTTAAAATTAAGCTGACTTTTGAATCGGCTGTTCAAGTTAGGTTAGTTTTCCTCCCTGGCTAGTTATTTAATTGACATTTAATAGCCCATGGGCTTGCATTTGATTTAACAAATAGAAAGAATTTAGTTCTTTCTTTGACATCACTCCACGCAAATACACAATATATCATGGGTTTCTCTGTTAATTATCAAAATCGGAATACTTTTACCTTGATATCCCTACTTTTTGAAAAAACCAACAAGCACCATATTTTTATCTTTTATATCAATTTTTTTTTTTGAAAAGGACATGTCACTCTACTTCATTATTGTTAAGGAATTATGATTTCTTGCACAGACAATGAATGGAGTTCCTTTCTGTAAAAAAGACAGAACGAAGCTAAATTTATTTTTTTCATCGTAAACACTTCATCATCTTTTATATTAATTGTTCCCTCTTCTTTTGCAAAAGATAGCTGCTAATTTATACATTTGTTTTTCTGTGAAAAACCGAGACTGATATGAGTGCTGAGTGGACTGGTGGTCTGGTTTGTTAGTTGTGCTAAGAAGGGTATTTTTGACAATTAATCGTATCAACAGGTCTGAAGAACATCTTTCATCTCATGAAGTAATGTTTTAATATCATTTTAGCATTGTTAATTCACAAATTTTGGGAATCAATTTTTCCTGGATCCGAATATGCAATTATCCATTTAGGAAAAATTAGTTATTTGCCACTCCAAAATCTTCTAATTGTAAAAATGTCATTCCGAAATTTGAAATTGTAAAAATGCCACTCTAAACTTCATTAATTTTTAATTTTGCCATTTATAATGTATTCTTATACTATTTTTATTAAAAATTAACTGAAAAATATTGTTTTGGTCATACCGCCCGTACCCCATGAATGGCAAAACCAGAAATACGTATACCAAAACAGTATTTTTCAGTTAATTTTTAATAAAAATAGTATAAGAATACAATATAAATGACAAAATTAGGAATTAATGAAGTTTAGAGTGGCAGTTTTACAATTTCAAATTTCGGGATGACATTTTTACAATTAGAAGGTTTTAGAGTGGCAAATAACCAATTTTCCCATTGATTGATTTATTGTCCATGTTGTATAATGTTTGAACAGGTGCAGACTGTTTGATGATGCATTATTCAGAGTTTTATTTTTTATCAGTGATCACAGTACGTTCAATATCTGAAGCATATATATGATTGTGATAGAATAACTTTCTACTATGCTTTTAATTTATTACAATTTCTGTTTGCCAGATAATTTTTTGCAATTACTACTGATAATGTTTAATGAATGGAAGAAGCAAAGAAAAAGGAAATAAGGCGAGAGAGAAGCAATGTGTATTAAACTTTGATTATGCTAGCATCCAAGTTTGTCATCGCTAGATGTTAGCAACACATTATTTTGAATAAGGGACAAAATTGTCAATCTAACTTTTTACTATTATTAAGTTATTAAATGATTAATAAATAAGATAAGGAATAGCTAATTTGATATTTAAATCATATATTTATAATGAGTATATATCTAAATATTTCATATTTTTATTATTAAATATTACTCGGTTACCACTTAATTTATTATCTTTGTCAGACTAGAAAACAATTAGGTCAAATCAGCCCAATGTTTTTCAATAACAAGTACAGAAGTAGATTACAAAACCAATGGGTAAATAGTCTTTAATTGACCCTGTTCTATCCAATCCAATACACAGTTTTAGATTATTTCCGGATGATGATATATGTTTCCCATTGGGAGACGACGCTTGTATTATTAATCAGACATATTAATAATATGTACAAATGTATATAATATTTTAAAAACCGGATGCCTTTTGTAAAGATAGAAACAAGGTCAAAATCAGTGTTATAAATTAAAGTGTGCATTTGTCGGATGGACAGAGTATCACTAAGCAATTGATTGAAAATAATCGGTTATAATCAGAAATAATTGACCGATTAGTCGAAAAAATTCGTGACGGTTTAATCACCGTCAACGACTAATTAACCTAAACGGTCGTCTTTTAACAACACTTGTCAAAATATTCCATTGGTTCCTTCTTTTTCTCATTTTCAAACCAACTTATTTTTCTTATTAACGTAATATCTCAGTAATCAAGATTCGCACCAGACTAATGCTTGCAAGCCAAATAAAATTCAATTGTTAATTAGTCAAATGCAGTTATGATATGGTTAAAAGGGCCAAAAATCAAATATTAAATACAATAAATAATATGTCCAATTCTCATTTCTCAGGTTGATTGCTCCCTTAAAACTCAACAGGCAATGTAACTTTCAAAGAAATTCAACAAAATTATGTAAGCATTTGGTTAGTACTCAAATTGAAGAAGGTAACTGAGTATATACTTAAATCCTTTCAGGAATTAATCAAGCCATCTCAATTCAATTCCTTTGTTTTTCTACCAACATCACAAAATCTAATGGAGGATTCCTCATTGGAGCCGCCGGAGGAATTCACATGCCCAATATCTGGCCTTCTCATGGCGGACCCGGTGGTCGTCTCCACCGGTCACACCTTTGAGTGGGGATGTATCCTTGCATGTGTCAACCTCGGTTTCACTCCATCCTTGCTCTTCCCGTACCTTGACCTCTCAGCTATCTCCAAGCCGTCATCTCTACCACTCTTCCCTAACATTAATCTGAAAACCGCCATCTTAAATTGGTGCACCAAAACTGGCTTCCCAAAACCGTTTCCGATCACCCAGGTAGCAGCCCGTGAGATAGTACATGGCCTTATTGCCAGAGAAATGATCCCCGCCGCAGAATCTCAACCATCATCGACCACTACTCGAGAAAACATGCCGAGTTCTTCTCACTCCAGACAACCTTCTTTGGAATTAATACCTGAAGGAACTCAAGTTGCAATGAACAACAGTTCTTTAGAAGACAATTTTCTGGTAAAGCTAATTGACACAGAGCCGGCTGAGCAGGTTGTTGCACTGGTTTCACTACGAGAAGCCACGAGAGAAAATCAAGAGAGGAGATGCTCTCTCTGCACATCAAGGATACTCGGCATGTTGCGCCGGTTTCTTCTCTCCCGCAACGCTGCAATGCAGATAAATGCCGCTGCTGCTCTAGTCAACCTCTCTCTAGAACCTTCCAACAAGATAACTATGGTTCGAGCCGAAGTCGTGCCACCACTTGTAGAGTTACTAACACATGGTTCTTCAGAGTTACGTGACCATGCAGCCGGCGCAATATATAGCTTGGCAGTGGAGGAGAAAAACCGGGTAGCAATTGGTGTTCTCGGGGCAATACCACCACTTTTGAAGCTCTTTGCCACGACATCAGAGGGTGTGCGGGCCAGGCGGGATGCTGGCATGGGGCTATATTATCTGACTCTGGACGAGCTAAACAGGTCAAAAATAGCGAGGGTACGCGGCGTAGCCAGGACCCTTCTAGAGATGACGACTGACGAGGCAGAGGTGAGGCGGTCTGCATTAATGGTCTTAGCGAATGTGGCAGAGTGTAAAGAGGGGAGGGAGGCGTTGATAGATTGCAGGACAGTGGAGGTGCTGGTTGGAGTGATGCGGGACGATGAGGTGGCGCCAGGGTCGATCGAAGAGGAACACTGCCTAAGGGCTATGAGGTGGTTGAGCCGAGCAAGCATTAGATTTAGAAGCATGGCACGTGCTGCGGGTGCAGAGGTGGTGTTGAGGCGGGTGGAAGAGTCTACTGTCAACGGCCCCCGCAAGGAGTATGCTTCGCGCACACTCAGGTCAATTGCAGGGGAGGACGACGATGGTAGTCCGAGATCCATGTGTGATAGTGGAGATGGTGTTGTTATGGTTTCTTTCTCTGATACATCGCCATTTTGCCAGCTATATAATGAACACCACAAGCTTGCAAAACTCAAATCGGCACAATTCTGAATTTCTCATCCTTCATCATTGTAAATGAGACAACAGTCGAAAAAAATGTATGTGCACTTTGAACAAAATATTTATAAAAGTACAAATCCTGTTCAAAAAAATATAAATAAAATTTGCACCATTTTATATATTTTTGCATAATTAACACAAGTGCGGGCTGTGCGGCCCTCTATTGAGGTCTGAGTCCGGACATAATTGCCTTAGCAGGTCTCAAATATGTTTACTGAAAAAAGCAAGTACCATTTTGGGCAGCTTCTAGGGCACACAAAAACATTTTAGGACTTTACGACACAAAAATATTTTCAATAAGCATGTTGCATTCTTTTAGTCAACCTTTGAATTTCAGGGAACAAATAGCTCAAACTACTGAAACATAGTTTTTAAATTACAAAAGATAAGATGGCTTGAAGCAATCGAATTTTTGTTCAGTAAGCAAAGACGCAGGCAACCGAACAAATGGAAGAATTATCTTATCAATATATTTGTATTCCATTTGCACCTGAGAAAATTCTCACCTTTTCTATTAAATTTGATTAGAATTGGGAGCTATACTTCTTATTCCGATGTTTCTCTTATAAATTTATTTTAATTAAAATGTAACAACAGGATTCTTGTACTTAAAATAATATAAAGCCTAACTACCAACATGACCACCTGATAATCGGTCCAGATTTGGAGAAGCTTTTAGACGATAAACTTCAAAAAGCACATTATACCAAAACAAAGAAACAGGCCGATTTCTCAGTACCAGGCCTGTACCGCATTTCGCATTATACTTCAAAAAGCGCATTTCTTAGTACTTTATAAAATTCTCCTTTCTCAGTACCAGGCCTGTAAGCCTTGTACTGGTAAGAAACAGTAAATGCCAGAAGGTGAAGTAAATTAGCTGCTGCTATCCAAATTGAATTCGCCCGATCAAACCCAAACAACCATTGGATAGTCAAACAGTAGGGGTTGGTTTCATCGGAACTGCCATACAGACCATGTCTGAACCATTGAATTTTTATGTTAATCTGGGTTTGAACTCTTGAAGGGCAATAAACACAAATCTGAATTATTATAATATGATCAAGCATGCTTCATACATATGATGCACATGACGCATCATAGATATTTTCTTTAACACTGGCTTCTCATGACCATATATTTATTCATGGCAGTTACAGTTATATAATATTCACAGATGAAATTTATGGACAAGGAAGCCAATATTTACACCTTAACAAGGGATGTTCAAGTTGTAACCTGAGCGCCCAACACAGAATAGGCCAAAGTCATAAAGCCTCAGATAGAAAAACGATTCCTGCATTGTAAAAAAAAACAATTATAATACTCCACGAAAGTTCAATGAAAAATACAAAGAAAATAGTTATGATGATATATACCACATCACACTTTCCAAGTACTCAGATGGAGAAAGAGGTTTGGGCCCACCAAACCAGTCGATGAGGAATATATGCTCTATATCCAGTTTGAAGATTCTGAACTTATGGTTCTTCGGCCAAACTATGAAGCACATTTACCAGAAATTTAATTAGAATAATAATTTTTTTTTTTTATAATTAAACCAAAAGCTCTTATAATTATAACCTATCATTTCAGGATGCTTGGAGAACAATGCTTTCTTAGCAAACTCGCCTTCTGTAGTACTAAATTCCACCAACTTTAACTGCAAAAGTACTGTACCTCAGTTAATGTTGCATATTGTTTTTTAAATAAAGTCAGAGAACAATAGAGAATGGACATAGTTTATCTTCCAGGATCTCTAATTCACTATTAGCCTAATGGCAAATGATGTAACTATTGCCAATATCTCAAACTTCTTTCGTTATACAATTAAGAAAAATTGAATTCGGTACCTTCCCTGTAAGAGTAAGCTTTGAACAAGTAGGATTTTCAGGGTCTACATCGCCACAAGTGCCGAGAGGAAATTCACTAAGAGTGAAAGAAGACCTTTGATCCTCTAATGCATCCCTTGCCGTAGGATCCAGTGTGGTCAGATAGAAGTAGGGGACCCCGCAACCTTCCCCGGGTAATCCATCACTATATGAAACAACATTTCTATACAAAACAAAAGGAAAAAAAAAAAAAAAAAACTAATTATCCATTACATCTAAGAATACACCGGGTCAATTCTCCGGGCAAACTTGAATAAGGTGAGGTTTACTTACCCAAATGGAGATCCTCCTAAATCACTTGAGATTGTGCTGCAAAAAAAGTATATGATTACAATCAGTATCGTACCACAATTATGAAACTAATTAAGAGTTCCTGGTCATTGATAAAGAGATTCCAATGTAATTCAGCACTTGTAGATTATAATCCTAGCAGAAGTATATTTTAATCTATCAAATAGACATTGAGGTTTTCTAAACATGCTATGATTCTACCAAATAATAGAAATATCCTTTTTTTTTTTAAAAAGAAAAGATTATGTAGCTACAGCCGATAGTATTATCAGATGCTTCCGATTTTGTCGAAATAAAACTCGATTTCAACGAAAATTGTTATTATTTTTTACCTAAGAACGCCCCAGGAGTTCTGGGAGGCTAGCCATCGAGCGGTGGCCGCGGCGGCGGAGGGGTCGGGCTTGGCCAGATGGATAAGTCGGCCGGCGGTAGAGACGGAGGAGAGGAGGATAAGATGGAAGAAGAAGATACAGTAGCAGAGAGCTCGAGACATTGATTGAATCGGAGTTTTTGGGTTAAATCGATTGATTAAACAATCATTGGTTTTATAGTTTATCATTAGTTAAGACTTAAGACGGATAGATTGTTCCCATCCAACTAGAAATCTTGCGGCGCTCTCGGTGTGCTCTTACATGTAATAAATACATCCATCCCTTCTCAAAGCTGTTCCGCAACCAGGGATTAAGCATAAGAAATTAATCTACTATTTTAAGCTTCTTAGCCGCTTAATTCTGTCGAATATTGGTTCTTTAGCACAAATTAATATCACCTCCTTTAGTCTCCTTTTGTCCGGATTTTAATTTTCTACTCGAACTTTAAGACACTTTTACCCCTTCCTTTACCTTTCTTTGTTTTCACTTCCTTAGCGGCTTAGTCCTCCTTAAACTCTTAATCCTTCATTTTTAATCCTTTTGTAACCGGTCACGGGCAGGCTGCTCAAACTTGAAACAGAGAATAATGTTACGAGGAATGAGAAAATTAGCCCCGCTCTTGTTTTATGGATTCATTTTGGTGTAGGATACTTACAGTTAATATTTTAATAATATTAATTATACTGAACAATGGAAAAGTATTATAAATATATTGTTGGACTTATAAATTAAGTTGTGCATTGAGTTCCATGCACTCGCAGTGGCGAGGCTAGGATTTGAGCCAGGGGTAGGCAAAATCGGATTCGAGTTCGGGTTCGGGTTCGGATTCAAGACACAATTAAAAAAAATAGCAAGAAATATATGAAATGTTTCGACTAAGTCAAAAGTTTATAACAAATATTCTTTTACATATTAAAAAACAAGAAATATATTAATGCTACAAAATCAAGTCAATGGAGGAAACATTGTTCTACGGTTCTTCATATTTTGAAATCGTTGCATAATTTGTTCATCATCTACCCCATCAAACAACTCATTCTCAACGTAAGTGACTAAACAATCATTCAAGAATTGATCTCCCATTGAATTCCTTACTCGGTTTTTCACATAATTCATTGCCAAAAATACCCTTTCAACACTAGCCGTAGCCACCGGCAATATCAATGCTAATTTCACTAATTTGTAAACTAACGGGTAAACATTGTGCTTCCTCTTTTCCACCATTCTTTGAGAAAGTTCAACTATGCTCTTTAATTCTAAAAAATCATCATCACTTCGCATATCCATGCGATAATTCTCCAATTGACCATCTAGGACAACAAGTTCATATTGGTTGAAATCAGAGGGATAGATTGAGCTAATTGAACCAACCTATCTTTATTAAATGATGAAAATGAGTTACTCGGGTCTAAGCATGACATACAAATAAGTAGCTCGGTACTACTTTCTGTGAATCTGTCATTAAGCTCCTGCAATTGCATATCAATAACTGTGTAAAACAGTTCAACACGATAATAATGCAAATTAATCGTGTTCGTTGTTTGTCTCTTTGGCTTACCGGCATACCTATCCTCCATATTTGGGATGTCTATATCGTGTTTCACACAAAATAGACACACTTCTTTGAATAATGATTCCCAACCACTATCCCGCATATCTTGCAAGCGAGCTTTAGCAAAATTCACCAAACGCATAGCATTCACCATATCTTGCTCTTTTCGTTGCAAGACTTGCGATAGATCATGTGTGATGAGTAATGAAGCTCTCATAAGATGACAATTGAAAGCAAAATCAAAAGATTGGATATGAAATAAAATACCAGTCGCCTCAATTCGTTGTTCTAGAATCGTCGCATCCTTTTCTATTTCCTCAAGTACACCTATCATGGCTGAAAATAGTGCAATCACACCATTTAAGGTCTTGAAATGAGAACTCCATCGAGTATTACATGGACGTGCAAGGCCCATTTCTTGGTTCAAACCACTTCCGGTTTGAATCTCCTCATTTGAAATAGCTTCCACAATTCCAATTCCTTGCTTCTCGCGTAATTGATCACGCCTTTTATAAGATGCACTTGCAACATTGACAACCTGAAAAATAGAAAATAATAGTTAAAGTTGAAGTTGATTCCTGGCAACATAAACGAGAGTTAGTTGAAATTGATGAGCCAACCTGAGAAACCATTTGAAAAAACAAGCCAATCTTGTGATGATTCTTGGCAACATGAACGAGAGTTAGTTGAAGTTGATGAGCCCAACAATGCACGTAATAAGCGGACCCGTTCTCTTTCATGATCAATGTTTTGAGACCATTGAATTCCCCGCTCATATTACTAGCTCCATCATAACCTTGACCACGTAATCTAGACAAAGTTAGACCATTCTTAACAAATAACCCCTCAAGTGCCTCCTTCAAAGACAATGCTCTAGTATCGGGAACATGAACGATACCAAGAAACCGTTCAACTACAGAACCTTTTTTGTTTACAAACCGAATCATAATTTCCATTTGCTCTTTGACTGAAACATCTCTCGACTCATCGATCAAGACAGAAAACAATTCATTGCCCAGCTCTGCAAGTATCTCCAATATCGTCTCCTCTGCAGTAGAATTGACTATCTCCTTTTGGGTATCGGAGCATGACATCTTTCGGTTTTTGGGAGCTTTTTCCAGAATCAACTTATCAATTTGTGGGTTTAGATCTCCTGTATACCTCAAAAGATGAAGGAAATTACCTTTACAGTTAGAGCTCTCTTTCTCGTCATGTTCGCGGAATGCCAAATCTTGTTTTGCGAGAAATCGAGAAACACGTACGGAGGTTTGTAACTGTACTCGATAATCCATCCCTTCGCTAACACTTTGTCTCTGAACGAGAGTTTGGATGCTCCGTCTTTCACTCATCAAATCTAAACACTTCATTTGAGCCTGATTGTGCTCACTATTTACATCACCAACATGATCATCAAACCCTTTCTTACATTTCCAATTTCGATACCCCTCTCCTACAAACTTCGTTCTTCCACCTGATCCAAGATTTTCCAATCTAAATAGATAGCAACAAAGACAGAATGCTGCATATTTAGCAATGCTATACTCCAACCAATAGGGGTATTGATCAAACCAAGAGTTGTTAAATCTTCTTAAAGAACCACTTATGTCTCTTTGGGGAAAATCGTGATTGTTTGGTTGACATGGCCCTTTTCCTAGATAATATCTACGTATATTATCCTTCTCATTTGGTGGATATTGAGATATGGGTAGCCTTAAAGCGGGATCAGAAGGAAGAGGTTCTTGTGAAGATGAAGAACGAATAGGGCCTAAGCTAGACCGTATTTGTTCTGATCCTTGTGAAGATGAAGAACGATTAGGGTCTAAGCTAGACCCTACTTGTGAAGATGAATCAATTGAAAATTTAGGTCCCGTCTTGTAGTATCTGTTCATTTTCTATTAACAAATTTAAAGAAAAAATTAGAATTACCTTACTAATTGGTACACATGAGAATTAATTTAAAGTTCTAAATAATTACTCACAGTCACAGCCCCCTTAATTTAATTTATCATCCAAGGCCTAAATAACAAAATACATTTGGATCCCTGTCAATTCAAAGGATGTCTACGCTAGCAACCGCATTTGTAATTTTGTACCTAACTTTAACAAACAAACAAAATACATCCATTTCGTTATTTAATAAATGGAGAGGATGTGCTCCTCTTTCCATGCGCATGAATCACTTTTTTCCCTTTGCAATTCAGATCCTGAGCGCCGCACCACACTGTACAACACCCAACAGGGGTGACTCAGCAAGCCAGCAAGAAAAAGGAAGTACCAGCAGAGGCGAGTCTACAGTGGCGACTTGGCGACAGGGGCGACTCGGCGAACGGCGACTTCGCGACTAGCGAGGTGACTCAGCCACTCAGCCCTCAGGTGAGGCTGGCGGCGGCCGTGGCTGGCGAGGTGTCAGGTGAGGGCATGAGGCGGCTGCCGCGGCTCCAGACCTCCAGTGGCAGCGATTCCCGGTTCCCCGGCTCTTTTCTCTTCGCGAATCGTGATTCCCCCTCCAATTTTTTTCTCTTCGCCTCTTCAGCTTGGGCTGGCTGAAACTCAAGAGAATTGCTGATTGGCTGGTGGACTGGGCCTGGGGTAGGCAAACTAAAATTGAAGCCCGGTCTAAATTTTTTTTTTTCCAGGGGTAGGCAAGTGCCTACCCCTGGCTGTACGTAGACTCGCCACTGAATGCATGATTATATGATTTTGTAAAGAAGAATTAATATAGTGAAGCACATGCAAAATGAAATGGAAGTAATATCGATGTTTTTGTGATGAAATATCGATGCATTGGTATCGAGATTAACATGGAAGTAGTATTGTTGTTTTTGCAATGAAATATCGATGCATTGTTTTCAAACTTTAAATTACTATAACTTTTGATAAGAAATTCAAATTTAAACGTTTAATCACAATTCAGAAAACTTGTGAAGAGATGAAGGCCACCATCGACTTGGCTAAAGCCCCAAGCAGCCGACATAGTCAAAATTGCAAACAAACTTCGTTTAGGGTCTCACAATTTTAGTTGAAGTTTCTGATTTTACGGTCCGTTAATTATTCATCAGAAAATTTAATTTGACAATAACTAATATTCTAAATTAATAGAATCGTACGATGGAAATTGTCCCGAGATTTTTATATATAAGAAAATAAATAAATAAAATATTAAAAATAAGAAACTGTTCACCAGAATTTCAAAAATAAGAAGGCCGCCACGCGGGATGGCGTCCCTCAGGGACGCCATCCCAGAAAACGTCCCGTGAAAAAAAAAAAAAAAAAAAAAACGGGACGGGACGCCATCCCAGAAAACGTCCCGTGAAAAAAAAAAAAAAAAAAAACGGGACGGGACGCCATCCCAGAAAACGTCCCGTAAAAAAAAAAAAAAAAAAAAAAATCAAAATTTTTTTTTCTGCTGTGTTCAATCAGAAATCCAATAATTTTGATCAGATTCAAAATTCATTTTAGAGAAAATGGCTACATGGATTTTTGTGTTCTTTATATCAAAATAAATATATGAAAGTCTAGTTTCCAGATAATATAATTTCTCTATACAAAAATATTACAGATTGGTACAGTTTTAGCGATTAATTGACAGAGGTCAGAATTCAGAAAAGCTGAAATTCCAGTGAGCAGTCCTATAATTTTGATCAGATTCAAAATTCATTTTAGAGAAAATGGCTACATGGATTTTTGTGTTCTTTATATCAAAATAAAGGTATGAAATTCTAGTTTCCAGATAATATAATTTATCTATACAAAAATATTACAGATTAGTACAGTTTTAGCGATTAATTGACAGAGGTCAGAATTATTGGACTGCTCACTGAAATTTCAGCTTTTCTGAATTCTGACCTCTGTCAATTAATCGCTAAAACTGTACCAATCTGTAATATTTTTGTATAGAGAAATTATATTATCTGGAAACTAGACTTTCATATATTTATTTTGATATAAAGAACACAAAAATACATGTAGCCATTTTCTCTAAAATGAATTTTGAATCTGATCAAAATTATAGGACTGCTCACTGGAATTTCAGCTTTTCTGAATTCTGACCTCTGTCAGTTAATCGCTAAAACTGTACCAATCTGTAATATTTTTGTATAGGGAAATTATATTATCTGGAAACTAGACTTTCATACCTTTATTTTGATATAAAGAACACAAAAATCCATGTAGCCATTTTCTCTAAAATGAATTTTGAATCTGATCAAAATTATTGGATTTCTGATTGAACACAGCAGAGAAAAAAAATTTGATTTTTTTTTTTTTTTTTTTTTTTTACGGGACGTTTTCTGGGATGGCGTCACGTGCCCTTTTTTTTTTCTTTTTTTTTTCACGGGACGTTTTATGGGATGGCGTCCCTGAGGGACGCCATCCCGCGTGGCGGCCTTCTTATTTTTAAAATTCTGGTGAACAGTTTCTTATTTTTAATATTTTATTTATTTATTTTCTTATATATAAAAATCTCGGGAAATTGTCCATCGAACCGAGTTTGGTTTTCAATCTATCTCGCCCTAAAAATGAAATGAACGAATATTGATAGCTGTCACCAAAATAAGGAATGACAAATGTCGAAAATAGGAAAGAATGCAAATTTGTGTCGTGTTGTAATATGACATGTTGTGATTTAGGTTATGTATCATGCCGTCATAAAAATTATTTTTACGTACCGTGACATGATTAAAATAAGAATGACAAATGTCAAAATATGAAATAAATTATATTATAGTCATTGCGGTTTCAATTTGTCTAGGCCAGAAAGCTGTTAATTACCAATACAAGCGACGACAAATTAATGCAAAATTATATAAAAAAAATTATATAAATTCACAAAAGCGGACATATATATAATTATATATCACTAATTAACATAATCTTTTGGACACCCTCCCTCTCGCAGGACTTGTGATAATCAGAAAAAAAAAAAATAGATGCTACCTATTACGATGACAAACTAATGCATTAAATGTTGAGAAAATGTTAAAAAGGAACATGGATGATTTTCCTTGCCATATTTAGAGAAACGAAAAAATTAATCATATTTTAGCAAAATACTTATTAATGCGTCCTTTGGGTGAACGGGTTGTACAAAAAGCTCGTAACTCGTGAGTCGCTCGAACTCAACTCGGTAACGAACTCGCTAACAACTCGTAGACTCGTTTCGCTTGTTAAATCGTTGTGGATTGTTTGTTAATTTAATATTTAATTACTTCTCATATTATTACATAACAACAGTCATCAGTTCAAGTGTGCAACATTTCAAAAACTTAAACGAGTTGACTCACGAGTCACAAGCCAACTCGAGTTACTCGCGAGTTGAGTTCGAGTTAGCGAGCCAGCTCAGCTCAGTATTCTTAACTCGAGTCAACTCGGCTGACTATCTTCCGAGTTGAATTTGAGTTATCCATAACTCGAGCTAACTCGGCTCATTAGCAGCCTTAGGTGAACCCTATAAAAAATAATTAATACAATAGTTAGTAACATTTTTGTATTTTGCAATATCTTGCATATAGTACAGAAATTTAGATTCAAAAAGCCATTTAAATTAATTAAGTTTTAAATATATTTGTGCGAATCTCAATGCAAATCAGACATTTAAGCTTGGTTTTGGATGAGACTATGTCTAAAGTTCTTTGGACAAAATTCAATCCCTAGTAACAGTACTCTACACGACTTTATTTATTTATTTATTTTTGAGAGAGAACTCTACACGCCTTTATTGGACATGGTACAAGAAGATGTAGTGAAATAGTCAAATATTTAATGAAGAACTATATATAGACGTGTTAAAAACTAAATATAACAGACAGCTAGCATACCGAACTAATTAATGCTTGTTATTTTGACTAAAAATAGGTAAGACTAATATTAACTGGTGATGAAGAATATACATACATATACATATATATATAGGTACATGTGAAGCAGTGCAGGCTAAATTGATCATAGGCGCATAGCTAAGGATTAATTAATTAGAGAGAAATAGAATGGGGAACATAATGAATA
Source organism: Carex kokanica (assembly GCA_025461125.1). Taxonomy (NCBI): domain Eukaryota; kingdom Viridiplantae; phylum Streptophyta; class Magnoliopsida; order Poales; family Cyperaceae; genus Carex; species Carex kokanica. Next base: position 519,005 of record JAJGRX010000406.1, read on the forward strand.
AAATGAAGGGTTCGATTATTGGGTTGTGGAAGAAAGAATTAATTGATAAAAGAGAGGTTTCAGCAGAGCAGTTAAAAATGCGAGAGAAGTATGAGAAGCAGTGCAGGCGTATAAAAAGGCGAGATGAAATAGTGGCTGCAGAGATGAAGGAAGAGGAGGAGGAGCAACTAATTTTATTATCATTAGTATCATTGCAAGGAGATGATGATGATGATGATAAAAAGAAGAATCTTCCAAATCTGAATCTGAAATTAGTAGCAAAGCTACGGACCTTGATCAAGGAGGATTTAGACATTCTCCATGGAGCTTTAGAATTTACATTCAGGTTCACCGAGCGAGAGTGTTCCAATTCCGACATTTGTAGTTTAATTCCCGCACTACACCTCTATTTTGCGGTGGCACGAGATATCCAAGAGCACAATATCTCCTGGCAATCCTCAACCATTTCTCAATTATTGCCATATCCTCTCTTGCCTGAACTCCAAGCCTGGATTCACAGCCCCGGTATACAATCGTCGATCATTAATTAACCAACTTATGCATTCATTCATTACTATTTAATTAATTAATACACAAGCGTTGCGTTAATTCATTACATATCTAATTAATTTCATTAATTGGTTGCAGAAAATCACTTGCAGAATACCAAGAGAAGGCTCAAACTCTGGAGAAGAGCTCTCCGCTTGTACACACAATTTTATAACGACCACCAGCCAGATTCATCCACTTCCATAATTTTTGACTAATACAAATTACTAGGTTCACAAATATAAAGTTGTAAACCTTATTTTGTTGTTTACTTTTTATTTTCCTATATAATTAAGTTAGGATTTGCATGTCAAGTCCTAATTAAGAAAAATCAAAGAGTTTTGTCAAGCAATTCAAAACATCAAGTGTGTGTGCGCGCGTGCGCTTGTTGGATTTTCAATGTGCTCCCTTAATCCAATTCTAGTAGCAGTTTATAAAACTACCTGTGATGGCGGAATGCAACTAAAGTTTTTTCTGAAATCAGACACAATGTTTGTTCTCTTTTTTTTTCTGATACCAGGAACATATCTTAATTGGAACTGAAGTTTTCAATAATGTATCATGCGTTAAAATGTCAATTGAATTCATGAAATGAATTAAGATAATATGAAACTTAAATGCAACTAGAGAACCGCATCGCTTTACTTTGACAGTAATTTACATAGTTTACATATGAAACAGCAAAAACAAAATATAATACATGTCAAGTTGTAGTTTATATATGAAAACAAAATATAGTAACAACAAAAACTAAAGCTAATTAAAGCAACTAATAACATATTTAAATTTCTGTCAAAGCACAAAATTGTTGTGTAACATTTATTAGTTATGTTTGGAAGTTTGGATAACCAAACATAGTTATTCTATATACATAGTTTTATCAAAAGAAATTGTTGATGCATTATCATATCTTTAATTATTTTCAACAATTTTACTTGAGAAAAAAAAGAGAGAAAGAGAGAGAAACACCCAGCGGCCAGCGCACACTGATAGAAAGCAACGAAGACGGCCGATAATAACTCAGGAACTAAATTCGCGCACCAAATTGGAGGGTGTGCGGACTGGGCAGGCGCACCCTAGGTGCATGAACTGGGTAGGCGCACCAAGCAGTCCGCGGACTGAGTAGGAACACCTATATTCTATGCATTTGCCGAACACCTATATTTTATAATTTCTCATAGGTTAAATGATTTTGGTATTCACAAATTGAAATTTTCATTCTTATTTTTAAAAATTTTCATTCCCATAAATATTTTCGTTGCCGAACATGCCCTTGTAGGTGCTTCTGGAATCTGGACCCATTGCTTTTTTTACATATATATGCTACCTCTCTTCTTTTTTCTTTTGTTTTTTGTTCCTCTGTTTTTCCTTTTTTTTTTTTTTTTTTGAATAACCTCCGGTTTTTCTTTATCTAAAATAAGTATCCTGGCGATCAATTCAAACCAGATTTAGCTTTTGGGAAATTTCCAAATGAAAGAAATTGGTTCGCATCTCAGCTTTAGAAGAGAAGCCAAAGCTGTTATTACTTTGTAGTATGTATAGTTAGTTGTATACAGAGCTAATTATTCAATATAGCCCCTGAACTTGGTCCAATTCCATCTTCACCTCACAACTAACGGGAGTCAAATCAGGGTCAATGTCACGTTCATACAGCTCTTAAAAGAGACAAATTGAAGACTGCTTACTACAATTTATACAAAACAAACAAATACAGACCTATACTTCAAGGTGAGCCAAGTACTGCGACTAATTGATTTGCTCCTAACCTATTTTATGGGAAAGCGACTAGTTAATTTGCTCCTAGTCTTTTTTTTTTATTATTATTATGGGGGGAATTTCATGTTTACTCAAAAACTTTCAAATCATGTATTTTTCTTCTCTAAAATTTATAATATTATATTTGATCTTCTAAATTTTAAAAACTCACAAATTTGCCTTTGATCTGGCAATCCATTGCTCCACTATACACAACATATGAATCGCCATTAATTCTCTTATCACTTAATTCAGACTCAGTATAATCCCGGTGGCCAATTGCCAAGCTCTTAACCGCTCCGGCATGGCCTTCTAACACGGCCAAACACAAATAGTAATACCCTCTCTCCGTCTCCTGTCTCCATACCCTAATCGTTTTATCCGCCGACCCGCTACACACGACATCTCCCTTCACTGCCAAGCACAACACCGCCTTTTTGTGCCCTCTGAGCGCCCCAACTGCCGTCATCTGACCACGGCACCCTTCCCACACCAACACCGATCGGTCACATGCACCGGAATACAAAACCGACCCATCTTCGCTTAGAACCAATGCATTCACCGCTGATTTATGCCGCTCCATTGTTCCGACCAAGGAATGGTTCTTTTCACCAGGAAGCCGCCTCCAAGCTTTGAGTTTGGCATCTGCAGAGGCGGTGTAAACAAAACCATCTTTCGACACTACAATTGCGTTGATGGCGTCTTCATGTGCTCTGGATATGGATTCAATGCACTTGAAGTTGCACGTGCGCCAGACCTTGAAAGTTTTGTCCCACGAGGCAGAGTAAAGAAACTCGCTATCATGCGAGAGAGCAAGTGACGATACCGCATCGGCGTGGTTCACCCAGGTGCAGTGCTTGTGACGACGCAGCTGGATATATTTTTTGGGAGAGAGGATGCTGAAGAGTCGATCTTTGACCGTTGGTAAGACCGCAAGAAGCCGGAGCATTTTATGATCCCTCTCTTTTAGATTTGCTTCCCATGCTCGGATCTTCCCGTCTTGGTGGGAGGTGAAAATGATTTGATCTTTCGCGACAAGTACAGATTTTACGGGGCTTTTGCTAACTGCCGATGCAATAACAATATTTGAGAGCTCATGATTTTCATTTTGGTAATTACTAGTACTCCACAGCTTTATGTTTTGATCTGGAGAACAGCTGATGAGGGTTCCGGAGTCGTATATGGCGAGACCAGAGACATAGGAGGAATGAGCTGTGACGGTGGAGGCGCAATGGTAGAGAGGTGGAGGTGAGGCGGAGGCATGGGAGTCGAGAGAAGGGAGAGATGGAAGGCTGGGTTGTGAAGACAAAGAGGTGCATTTAGAGATGAGGGAATTATCAGATATTTGACATTGAACAGTGTGGTCGGCTGTTATCATGTTCTTCTCTTCTAACTTCTCAGTCTCACAAGGGGAAATAGAGATAGATTGCTGGTTTTGATATGCAATTAATTGATGGAGGGGAGCGGGATATTAATTGGTCTATAGTACTATATGGAAAAGATAAGAGAGCTACTGATTAATATATATATATAGGAATTGGCTACGGTGCTACACGTAGCATAGAGGGCCTCTGTGCTACGGCTCAATATTTGAGTTTTCAAAATTCTAACGGTCGATCCGAACCATTCAACGTGATCTCCATGTGAATATGTACTTGCAAACCAAATTTTACATTTTGTAGAATTTTTTACTTATTTTTTAGATAGGTAGAAAATCACTAGATCTGAATCTTATGTTGTTGTATGTAGACAGCATGACAGGGATGGAGCTTAATTATATATAGTTAGTAATTACCTATTTTAATTTTTAAAAAGGAAGCAGACTTTTCACTGCTGTTGATTATGCCAGTGAAGAATTTATTTAGTACGCATCTTTGGATAAATCATGCCTATCTATGCCTAGTTACTAGTTTGTTTCTGATTCCTCAAGGTCCCTTTATGTATATATTTAAGCTTAGATACCACGTACCAGATTCATGCATGCTATCCAATTAAATCTTGATCGTCTAATCTTAAACCAAAGGACTGGAAGTGCATGATTTGATAGCATTGCTGATGTCAACTGACAAACGTTTGCCTTGAATTGAACAGTGACGCACTCTGTTCTTCTGGAAACAGGTGCTACATGTAACTCATGTTATTTTTATTATTTTTGCTCTCCGTTGAATGTTATTAAGGTAGTGCATTGCAGTTAAGTACCGGAAAATTGGCGTGCAAAGCTGAAAACGAAATATATGTTATATATATATACTGGGAGCGGCTAAGTTGCTGCCGGCAGTATTTCGGCGAGGTGCTTACGGAGGCATATCTTGCAATTTGATGTTCAATCAATATTAAATCTACTTGGAGACCAAATTTTACATTTTTTAGAATTTTTTTACTATTTTTTAAGCTGGTTTGAAAACCGCTGTTTTTATTAAATTTCTGAAGTATTGAAAACAGCGGTTTTCAAACCAAGCTTAAAATTTGGTCTCCAAGTAGATTTTAATATAGATTGAACATCTAACGGTTTGAATTTGTTGTTTGAACATCAAATTACAAGATATGCCCCCGTAAACACCTCGGCCGAAATGCTTCCGGAAGCAAATTAGCCATACTCTATATATATTTATAGATATATATAGCTGGGCTATGGTGAGTTGTGAAGTAAGAGTTGATTTTTACTTCACACTTATATTTTCATTTTGAAAATCCAAATAACCGATCCGAACTGCTTAACATGATCTCCATATTGAAATGTGCTTGGAGACCAAATTTTACATTTTTTTGAATTTTTTTACTATTTATTAAGCCACTTCGAAAATCGCTGATCCATTGGTCCAGAATTTTTTACTGTTCATCCGGATCAGCGATTTTCGAAGTGGCTTAATAAATAGTAAAAAAATTCCAAAAAATGTAAAATTTAGTCTCCAAGCACATTTCAATATGGAGATCATGTTGAGCGGTTCGGATCGATGGTTTGAATTTTCAAATGGGAATATGAGCGTGATTCACAACTCACCATAGTCTATCTCTCATTTTTTTTTTGAAAACCATAGTCTCTCTCTCTCTCTATATATATATATAGTCCGGCTAATGTCATAACGTTATAATTTCATACTAAGTTATAACGAGTTAGTTTTTGCGATTTCAAAATCCAAACAGTCGGTTCGAACCGCTCAACATGATCTCCATATTAAAATGGACTTGGAGACCAAATTTTATATTTTTTGAAATTTTTTTGATATTTTTGTAGATAGGTACAAAATCACTGTTTTGAATGGTCCAATATTATCTGAAAACAGTGATTTTGTACCTATCTAAAAAAATAGTAAAAAAGTTCAAAAAAAATAAAATTTGGTGTCCAAGCCCATTTTAATATGGAGATTACGTTGAGTGGTTCGGATCGACTGTTTAGACTTTGAAATTGCAAAAACTAACTCGTTATAACTTAGTATGAAATTATAACATTATGACTCGTGTGTGTGTGTGTGTGTGTGTATTTGGATTTTAATTAATACAACTGAAATCCTTTTCAATATCGATCGCTAAAGGACAACAGGACAAGTCCTGTATAGTAGTCCAAATTTTGGAAATATAAACCGTCTTTTATAGTTTGTTTTTATTTTATTTTTTCTTTTCAAATTTTGACTGCAGATTTAGTAGACCAAAATTTCACTCTGTATTGAGTAATATCGGTTTTGCCAAGTCTCGGAAAGGGACAAATTATACACAGCCAGCCATAGAGGGATCTAGATTCGTATCGTGTGCCGTACAATGTCATGATATCGTGACTAAATTCGAAAAGCTCGTTAGTTACACCGTAATTATACGTATACGTATAGTACAGTGTTTAAATGTGACCGGTTATATTTAATTATTCTTTTTAGTAGTTTAAGTTAGTTATTCAAAATTCACCATTTTTTGCAAGATAATTATGTTATGCGAATAGTTACAGCACGGGACACATGACCAAAACACGTACCACCTTGACGTATCAAATCATATCGTGACTCTTTTACCTCCATCCTTCTCCAATAATGAATGTAATTGAGACGATTAAATGAAATGGAGATTAGCAAAGTTTATCATCATGTCCATCCATCAGGCATCACTTGCCCATTCCACATAATTATTTGTTCTTTTAAGATTTTGTTTCCCATTTTTAGTTAGCAACCCTACTATTCTCTTCTCTTTCTTACTTTACTTGTAGCTCATTGCACATAGCAATTACTTCCTCTTCTCCACTTTACAATTCCACAAAGGACAGAGCAGATTCTTCCACCCAAAAGTGCTCTTGCTATCATGCCTCCTCTCTATTGGCTGTTGCTGTTATGTGTAATGTGGCCATGCATTGATGCATACTTTCTCTTTTGCAATTAATTACTTACTTTTAGCTAGATATTTCTTTCTAGTACGGTGCCAGAAGCATGGGGATCTAGGAAACCGCTTGGAAAGTATCTCTACTCTTTATTAGACAGATGTCGGAATTTAATTGGTTGTTTGAATTATGTTATTAAGTCTGATAATATAATGACTTAAATCGATCAAATAATTATTGTGTCATTTTTGTGTCATTTTTACATGCCGTATTTCAACTTAAATTGTTGTATCGTATGCATAACACTATAATTACATAACTGAATTGATTGTAAATGATTGTCATTTGGTATGATTTATTAATTATATGTTTATAAATTTATTCGACTGATTTAAATCACAAATATTGAATTTTACCAAATTTTACTGAATATATATATTGATAAGCCTCAGTTACATATACTTTCGGTTAAGGTTTTACCTCTAAATTGTACCAAATTTCTTGTGTTTTACCCTAATTTAATAGAGAATTCATTCAAGAACCAAGTTACTGCTGTTGCCTTGTCTAAATTGTAGGAATCAAGCAAAAAGGAGCAATTCTGCGAGTTTGTGCGGGCCGCACAAAAATAAATTCATCCGAAAATAAAAGTCGGAAATCCACAAGTTTTGCTCAACCAAGTCAGAGAGTATTGCGGGTCGTCGTGCGGCCTGAAGGAATTTTTATGCGGGCCGCACAAATCCCTTTTCCTCCGCGCAGTTTTCGGCCAACTCCTCTTTTTGTGCGGGCCGCACGGATTTTGTGAAGGCCGCACAAAGGCCGCACCAGCGCCATTTTAGCCTGATTTTTAGGGATCTTCTCATAACTGCTGCCAGATTTCGGGATTGATTGGGGGGAGTGACGAAATTGGCTATTAAAGAGGGGAGAGACAGCAGGAGAAGGGATCTCATCTTCCACCTTGCTCCTAAGTTCTTTTTCTTCTAAACCTCTCCATTTTTATTCTCTCCTCTTCACAAGATCAAAGGCTTTTGGATTAACGGATTGAAGGCTTGATTCGAGCGAGAAAACATTGAAGACAAGGGCAGCAAACTAGGAGATTGGTGTATTCTCTTATCTTATTTGTTTATCTAGTTTTGGTCATGTTTACTCTTTTGTATCTCTTGGATGTTATTGCACCCATGAGGGGCTAGATTCCTCTCTAGGGGCTTAGGCTAAAATCATGAACTTGTATTAGATTCTATTTTACTTGGATAATATTTCTATGTGATGATTGTTTGTTAATTGATTGGTCTTGGTGATTTTATAATTCATGTGCTTAAGTGATTTGTGAATTATTAATTAGTGTCCCGCTTAGGTTTAACCAACTTAAGGTGGTAGGATCAAAGAATTGATAGAACCAAATTACTTGCATGAATAATTCTAGGATTGAGATTAGAAATGACCAAATCTACTTCTTAATCCGGAACCATAAGACCAATGGTTGAATTGAGGCGAAGGACTTAATCGTGAAGCCTCATATTCAATTGGGACCTCTAAGATTGAACCGAATTTTGATATGAAGGACTTAATCGTGAAGTGTCGGTGTTTGGGAATAAATTAGGCTAAACATATGCTTATGGTCTAGATAATTAGGGTGAGGAACTTAACCGTGAAATCCGAACTATCTAGACACGTCATTAATTCACGAAAGTGACCCTTTTTGACATATTAGGTTTAGAAACCCCAAAATAACAAACATGAATTTAGAAACCAAGTAAATGTGAATTTGATCAAGGGATTGAGAGCCGATAGCCCTTAGATTCCATCTCTTTGATTACAAACTCCTTTTTATTATTTGTTTAGAATTGTTTTGTTTTGTTTCAACTCCAATTCGGGTATTGAACCCACCATTTCAGTTTTCAACAAAACCCCCCATTTATTTAATTGCATAATTTTAGAATTAATTAGTTTAGTAGAAATTAACTTCTCCCGTTATCTTTGGATCGATACTTATTTTACTACAAGGATAGGTTGTATGTTTGCAACCAATCTATCATTGTGTATTAAGGTTTTATAAATTTAAAGCATAGAGTTTATTACAAATTGACCCACATATTCCAATACCAAAAATACACAACATACATATATATAGTGCTGGGCTTAGCTACTTCATGGAGTAAAACGACTTGGTGCTCCACGCCTCATTATTTTCATTTTGAAAATCCAAATGACCGATCCGAACCGCTCAAGTTGTTCTCCATATTGATATGTGCTTGGAGACCAAATTTTACATTTTTTGGAATTTTTTTACTATTTATTAAGCCACTTTGAAAATCACTGATCCGGCGGTCCAGAAATTTTTACTGTTTTTTACTGTTCATAAGGATTTTCAGATTTTCAAAGTGGCTTAATAAATAGTAAAAAAATTCCAAAAAATGTAAAATTTGGTCTCCAAGTACATTTCAATATGAAGAACATGTTGGAAGGTTCGAATCGACTATTTGAACTTTGAAAATGAAGATATGGCGTGGAGTACAAAGTCGTTTTACTCCATGAAGTAGCTAAGTCCATCTCTCTCTCTCTCTCTCTCTCTCTCTCTCTCTCTATATATATATATATATATATATATATATATATATATATATGTAGGAATTGGCTACGGTGCTACGCGTAGCATAGAGGGCCTCTGTGCTACGGCTCAATATTTGAGTTTTCAAAATCCTAACGGTCGATCCGAACCGTTCAACATGATCTCCATATGAATATGTACTTGCAAACCAAATTTTACATTTTTTTGAATTTTTTACTATTTTTTTAGATAGGTAGAAAATCACTTGATATGAATGGTACAGAATTTTTAGATCAAGTGATTTTCTACCTATCTAAAAAAAATAGTAAAAAAATTCTAAAAAATGTAAAATTTGATTTGCAAGTACATATTCATATGGAGATCATGTTGAACGGTTCGGATCGACCGTTAGGATTGTGAAAACTCAAATACTAAGCCGTAGCACGGAGGCCCTCTATACTACGCGTAGCATGCTAGCCATTTCCTATATATGTATGTATATATATAGAGAGTTGGGCTATTGTGCTTTGCAAAGTAAAGCCATCGTTTTACTTCGGCTTACTTTTTGGATTTTCAAAGTCCAAAACGTCGATCCGACTGTTCAAGTTGATCTACATATTGAAATGTGCTTGCAGACCAAATTTTGCATTTTTTGAACTTTTTTTACTATTTATTAAGCCACTTTAAAAATTGCTGATCACATGGTCCAGAAAAAATAGTGCAACAAAATTCTGGACCATGTGATCAGCAATTTTCAAAGTGGCTTAATAAATAGTAAAGAAAATTCCAAAAAATGTAAAATTTTGGTCTGCAAGCACATTTCAATATGTAGATCAACTTGAACGGTCGGATCGATGTTTTGGACTTTGAAAATTCAAAAAGTAAACCGAAGTAAAACAATGGCTTTACTTTGCAAAGCACAATAGCTCATCTCTATATATATATTATTAAATCCTTATGCTCATATAGCTAGTAAACATCCTCATTGACAATCCAGAACGGATTGAGAAGAACTGAATACTCTATACTGTAATTATGAACTAACAATTAGCACCTCTTGTTTTTTATCAATATTTATAATTTCGGATACTCGTCCATCAGATCAAGCATTAATTATTAGTGTAAATTAAGACCCTACGAATAAACGTTTTGTATATATTTGTCTAATCTAATTAAGACTTATCTGATACATGTGGCTTGTATTGAAAAACAGTGGCCCATTAATTGCAAAGTGTTATGGTACTTATTAAATAATTATAGTTGTTGTTGTATAAAAATGATACAAATATAATACAATTGACAAGTAGAATTAGGTTGTATTTAAGCTCACCAAGTTATTTGATGAGTCATTAATGAATTAATTATATTTTGACTTATCAAATGTATAATGTATAAAGTAAAGTGGTTAAAAAAAATAGAAAGTTTATAAGTTAATTTTAATGCATTCATTTTTCATTTTTAATCACTTGATTTTATACTGAATTAATTCGAAAATTTATTAATTTGACATATAAACGCATCACTTGTAAACAGAACTGTTTCAACGATTTATATTCGTTGTTTAAAATCAATTAGATAGATTTTGGACAAGGAATCGTTAAAAGCAAGGTTCTAAATAGCGTCGTAGCGGGAAGGCTAAAAAAAAAGCTATGGCGAATAGCGTCACTATAGCGGAAGCTATTCCAAATAGCGTTTTTTTTTTTTTTTACATTTTGTATATTCAATATTTGTACTAAATATCAACATTATCTAAGGTCTCATAGAACAATAAATAACACCAAAGTAATTAAGAAATTATAATATTCATATTGAACCCGAATAAAGTCCAAATTGCGGTTCAAAATATCCATAGCAATATCATAAACTATCGAATTTTACTATTAAAAATATCTTAAGTATCATGATTCATGACATAATCTTATTTTTTTCTATTCAAATTTTAATTCCGGTTTGGACTTTTTTTCTATTCAAATTTCAATTTCTATTCCCAATTTCAAATTGATTTATTTGTAGCAAGTAGCAACAAATTCAATTTTGGTTTGAGATTTTTTTTATCTTTATTTAAAACCCATATAAATTGCTTAAAAATAAAAAATAAAAAATAACCCATATTGTATAGCGCAAATAGCGCTGTAGCGGCCGCTATAGCGGCCGTAGCGCAAATAGCGCATTTTGATGTCGTAGCGTAGCGTTTGGGATCCAAAAACGCTATAGCGCGCTATTTAGAACATTGGTTAAAAGCAATACAATCTTACTAATTCCTCACGTTTTTGTTTGAATTACAAAAATAAAAGCAATTGGTGCATGGAAACATCTCCTCCTTTTCATTATATAATATTAGGGGTGGCAAAAAAGTTCGTAGCTCGTGGCTCGTTCGTGACTCGCACCTGACTCGCTCGCTAACAGCTCGTTCGTTACTGGACCGAGCTGTTAACAAGCCAGCTCGCCACTAGCTCGGTCCAGAATTAACGAGTTCAAGCTGGGGCCTAGCTTGCTCGCCAACTCGCGAGTTAGCTCGGCTAGGCATCAATTTGTGAATTTATATGAATTTGTGTGCATTTTATACTGTCTAGCTCAGTTAAAAAAGATCCAACCAAACCCAGCGAGCTGGCTCGAGCTGGCTCGTCACAATTTCAAGCCGAGGTTTTAGCTCGGATGCTCTAGGTCCAGCTCGCTCAGTAAGAGCTCGGTCCAGAATTAACGAACTGAGCTAGAGCCCAACTCGTTTACACCCCTAAATAATATTAATTTGTTGGTTCTTTAGTTAGCTTGATATCTTTTTATTATTATTGGTGATTACCTTCTTGTTAACCAATCAATCAATCAACTAACCCAGTAACCCACCCTTCCGGGTATAAAATTTTAAACAAATCCTAGAAAGATCATAGCACTTAATTCACAGTTTAGGAAGTGAAAACTTTAGTTGCCCGTCAATGTTACATACTAACTAATTTATTTGATAGAGAGAGAGGACTTCGTAATCTCTGCAAAGATTTTTTAAAGAGAGAGAGAAAGAATGATTAATTAAGAAGATGATAAGACATAACCTTAAACTCATTAGTAGCTCTTACAAGTTACAAACGGATCGTTATCAGAGCCTACTCTACGTCTCTACAGATATATGCACCCGCCTTCACAGAAAATACAAGCCACCACTTGAGACCTCCTCGGTTGAATGAGACCCACTTGACAAAACCAAATGTCGGCTATATATCCAAGAAGAATGTCCATTTGTCCCTTTCGTTCCCAAAAAAAATTGTGTTCCTAAGTGCACCAAGCCTCTTTGTGAACTCAACTCTAAAATCCATCGGATCGGCTTCAAACAACGTATCTAAACCGTTAAAATTCTTCTACTTTACGAGTGATGCATCTACATGTGAAAATTTTAAAATTTTAAATTAATTTAGTATAAAGTCAAGTGGCCAAAATTAGAAGGTTTAAAAATTAATTTTAATGCATTCATTTTTTGGACGCCTTTTGACCACCTGACTCTATACAAAATTAATTTTAAATTTTAATTTTTTTGCATGCTGACACATCTCTCGTAAGGTAGAAGGATTTCAACGGTTTGGAATCATCGTTTGAAGCCAATTCAATAGATTTTAGAGTTGAGTTCACAAAGAGACTTGGTGCACTTAGGAACACACTAGTTCTACTCCGTAAATAAATATATTCTTTAATTCTAAAAACCTGTATAATAAAAAATAATATGATTAATAGTATGAAAATTTTCACCAGGAAGTACAATCAATGTTATCACCTAATGAGAAAAGAGAGCATTAAATTGTTTGCAAAATTTATTTACATTCATATCCATTAAAGTTTCTATAAATCAAATACGGATCTTTATTATTATTTTATCAAATTTCAAACCGAATTCAAATAATATTTCAAACATTTAACTAAAATATTTAAAATATAAAAATACGTCAATGCATGATGTGAATAAACATAATTATTTTATATTTAAACATTAAGAATACCGTATTTAATTATACTAACTTATATAGATAATTTTAATTTTTTGAGCATGAGAATATAACTACTTTTAATTAAATTCTCTAATATACATGATATGTAGCTCTAGATGTAGCTCAAAAAAATTTACTATTTTAATCTAATATTTTTTTTTTATTAAGCTATGTGATACTTGGGAGATATCTTGCAATTCATTCATGCGGGTATAAATTGGGTTATCAAATTACGGATATTTGTTTATTGACAATTTTCATTTCAAATTAAAAGACGCTTCAATATTTATGTTTGTGCTTCAGTAGTTCTTTGTAGCTCTTTATTTTCGCCGAAGAAAAAGATAAATGAAAAATGAAAAATATAATATGGGCTCCAATTTTGGTTTTGCTTGGTGTTCTCTTTCCAAATTTTCTAAACCAATACCTATCAATGAACAGTTACTTGGATAAGAAAAGTAAAAGTAAAGATGGAGATTAATACTCAAATCTTTGGTTGAATTGAATATCATGTAACCTAACTTGTGCTTTTTGCAGGTCTCCCTCAGTTGATGTCCCTTGTCGGTTCTTCCAATACATTTAAGGGATAATTTCCTGTGCACCCATTCAAACTTTTAAATAGTCAATTATTTTTTATAAAAACACCATAATATCTAATACCCAAAAAAAAAACTTAAAGTTCTTTTTTTCTATCCCCTTTTATTTATTATTTTATAAATTAAGTTATTATTTTATAAATTAAATTTACACATATACCTTTTTCATTAAAATGGAGGTATCCATTAAATTTGCATAGAAGAAAGAAAGTTAAATTTCTATAGGGATATTTGATATTCTGGTATTTTCATGGGGAAATTGACTATTTTAAAGTTTTCATGGGAACATTGGAAATTCTCCCTAATATTAATATGTAGTTTGAATTGATTAAATGAAGAAATGGGGATATTAATAAAAATAAGTGTGTTTAGATGAGGAAATAGCTAATTTGAAGTTTTTGATGGGTAAATATCTAATTTACATGAAGTTGAAGTTGTGACCGGTATATATATAAATTTCTCATACTAAATCTTAATCCCAGTTTAGTGACTCTAGTCTACAACTAAAAGGTCTCTCTCTATACAATGTACATCAGCTAAAGCCAAAAGAGCAACTATTCTTTTTTGTCATAATTCAGAGAAATTTGAAAATCAACAAGTTGAAAATTATCATTACCAATGAAATAAAGAGACATAAAGTGGCCGGCCAACTTGAAATTGCGCCACATCCTTTTTTGTGGTACTGGTTGTTTCTTCTTTTAACTTGATGATGCTATGGTTGATTCAAATTTAGTGATCCCATGCTTTTTCTGATACTGTGTATCTCATGCAGATGTCACAGTGTTAAACCAACCAATCCTCAGATCAGAGATAAACTGTTAAACAGAAAATTATGATTTAAGTCTGAGAATGGTTTTCAAAGATTAGTCATGAATAAATAATACTGGTATTGTAAAGGCCGTTTCTGGTATAGTGGTACCATTACAAGGCCATTATATTGTACAGTCCATTATACTAGCATAAGCATTTTTTTTTTAAGTATTATGGTTTAATTATGTCATTTGCATGAAGTAATATGAATGTAAATTCAATTTTTGTTCATAGCATGTACGGATGTACCGGATCAAACATTGTGTTGGTATTGTCCACCTTGCTGGTCTGATTTCAGAATCTTATTCCCTTTGAACTCCTTTTCAAAGCCTGGACAGAAAATTTATTTCCACATTTCATATATCAACTTCAAGCTTCATTGGAAACAAATACAAAACCATATTTGCTTAAGATATTTAAACTGAAATATCACAAGCAAAATACAAACGCAAATAATCGACCTATTTGGCACTCGGGTGGGTGCGAGTAGCCTTTCCTGTAAGCGGTACCTGTTCAGCCACATATGAAATTATTATTTCATACCTTAATTATGCTACTGCCTCAGAATGTCACAAGTCATCTTTCATAAAAGTTGTCCCCTGTGGGGCCTTCTATGCAAAGAAGAAAAACTAATATAAAAGGCATATTTTTTTAACCATAGTTTATGAAAGCAAATGTATTTCAAAAATCCAGTGTCTCCTTTTGGGTGAGAATGATCTTCTGGATTTCAGGGGCTAACTTCATTTTAAAAATCTTATCTAAGATCATAAAAAACACTTAGAAAACTGAAAGAGAACCAAATTACTGAACATAAAAAAGTCACCATCAAATTAAAAATGTAAATCAAGCTAGATGAACAAAGAAACATGTGTTGTACCAGTTCAGCAGCATATGTAATGTATTGCATTTAGGGCTTTACAAAAAGCTCGCGACTCGTGAGCTGCTCGAACTCAACTCGGTAACGAACTCGCTAACAACTCGTTCATTTAAAATTCGAGTTAGTTTGACTCGAGTTGAGTAACTCGTTTAACTCATGAGTTGAGTTCGAGTTGGGCTCAACTCGCTCGTTAGTCGTTACAACTCGTGGACTCATTTCGCTTGTTAAATCGTTGTGGATTGTTTGTTAATTCAATATTTACTTCTCATATTATTACATAACAACAGTCATCAGTTCAAGTGTTCAACATTTCAACACCTTAAACGAGTTGACTCACGAGTCACGAGCCAACTCGAGTTACTCGCGAGTTGAGTTCGAGTCAGCGAGCCAGCTCGGCTCAGTATTCTCAACTCGAGTCAACTCGACTGACTATCTTCCGAGTTGAATTCGAGTTATCCATAACTCAAGCTAACTCGGCTCGTTAGCAGCCCTAATTGCATTCTATTTTTTTTTCCTTTTTTATTCACTGAGATCTCAGATATTTATGCCTAGTGTAAGCTTAGGACAATGTCACAAGTTATCTTTTAATAAAGACCCCTTTAGGAACCATTACAAAAAGAGGGATGCTTCAGTGGACATAAGGACCTATTTGTAAAATGAACATATTTTCATTTTCAAAATTCAAACAGTCGATCCGACCGTTCAACATTATCTCCATATTAAAATGTACTTGGAGGTCAAATTTTACATTTTTTTGAATTTTTTTACTATTTATTAAGATGGTTATAAAATTGCTGTTTTTCAATGGTATGAAAACAACGATTTTGTAACCATCTTAATAAATAGTAAAAAAATTCAAAAAAATGTAAAATTTGACCTCCAAGTACATTTTAATATGGAGATAATGTTGAACGGTCGGATCGACTGTTTGAACTTTGAAAATGAAAATATGTTCATTTTACAAATAGGTCCTTATGTCCACCGAAGCAAATGCCTTATAAAAATATATATATATATATAATAACAATATAATTTTGTCAACCATCTTTTATTTTCTCTAGTAATCCCCAAATCAGGTATCTATCAACAAAAGACAACTAAAAGTAATACATGCTTTCTTGGAAAAAAAAATATAGAAGTATATATGTTGTTAAAGAAGAGCAGTACAAGAAGTTCCATCTGCCTCATTTTCATTGTAACCAGCAAAGGTCTTAATAAGCAAAAACATTTACCATCTCTACATCAATACAAATAAAATAACTACACAGTCTGACAACAATAGCATATTACACAGGTACAAATAGGAAAAATGATAATACAACAGCAAGAAAAACCTAAATAAATCTGACCAGTTTATAAGTTCCCAAAAAATAACAGAAGAAAAAAAAACAGAAGAAGAAAAGATCTGATACCGTTCTCCTCTGTTAATCCCTTGATATTTTCTCCACAGTTCCATTTTCATCTGGCACGTGCAACGCAACTTCACCTGATTCATGCCCATTCGACTCGACCACAATCTCCCCATCCTCTTCATCCGATTCCAGCGTGAATCTCGAGAAAGCTGTCCCCATCTGGAGCTCCTTGTTCAAAGGTCTGTACCCATTGTCTATAGATCCCTTATTTCTCGAAACAAACCCATAAATCACAGTTCCCATTACAATTAGCAATGCTAAATGGCAGTTGAACTGGAGGGTAGCGATTGCTCTGGCGCGGTGGTACTCTTCATGGGTCTTGCATTTGATTGTGTAATTGGCTCTACTCTTCTCATGAATATCACAGCCATGAGCAATTGCACTGGTGAAGAAAGAAAACCCCATTTGGAGAAACCAAGTACCTTGCAAAGCCAGTCCAGCTGCACGTGCAAGACGCGGCGCGATAGATCTTGGCCAGGAGATTATAAGAACAGTTGAGACTATACAGACAAGAATCGGCACCAGGAGGAGTTCAAAGTACCGGTTTTCAATCCCATCCAGATCCTTGCGCCGGAGGTAGAAATAGATGAACTCTAGGCCGAAGGAGAAAATGGCGAGGAGGTCAAGGAAGGAGGAGGGGAGGGGGAGGAGAGAGACGGGGGGGAGGGAGAGGTAGCCAGAGAGGGAGTAGAGAAGGAACAAAGAGGCGGCGGCGACGGAAGAGAGGGGAAGAGAAGCACCGAGGGGATCATGGGTAGAGGAGAGAGAGGCGAAGGTGGAGTGAAGAGAGGAGAGGAGGAAGAGAGAGGAGAGGGTTAACGACGAGGTGTAACGGAGGCGGAGGGGAAGGTAACGGTGGGAAGGAAAGGCGGAGGAGAAGGGGATGGATTCAACGGCAGAGATGAAGAGGAAACCGAGGCCGGCACCAAAGAAGGGGAGGAGGCCCGACATTGGGTCGGATCTCGACGGAATGGAGCGATTCGAACCGGTGGTGTGTTGTGTGTCAGGTGGTTAGATGGTTCGCGGGTAGGTCGTTCGTCTGGTCGTCGTCTTCGTTTTGGTTTTGCAGTGGTTGCACTTGCCACTTAGTTAGTCGAGTCTAGATCCTCTTAGGTAACTCAAATTTTGAGTTTGGAATCGGGCCGTCCGATCAAAATCCTGGCCGGATTCGAATGCACGGGACCCTTTAATATTCGTGCCAGAGCAGATCGGACGGCCGGTCCACACTCAAAACTTGAGTTACCTCTGTGATATGAATTGCAGTTGGTCGAGGTCAGAAACAGCGGCTGGGACCGGAAAGGAGCAGAATCCGTATCCTCCCAGATACCTGACTGAACCTCATCAAAACGGACGGCTCAGATTTACTCTCAGCCGGTGATTACTAGGAATGGCGCTGGGGCAGTATTATTTGTGCCAATTTAAAAATCTGGACTGAGAAAGGAACGACCTTCTAGAAAGGAACCGAGTCCGGAATCTCTATTAACAGGAACACAGTACTATTCGTGTTGCAACGCTCTGACAGCTGGTCCAAGAACATTGTGTTTTTTTTCTAAGGGTGGTCGTTGGTCGTTACAGGGACTTGCTAGTTGCTACACATACTAAGCAGAGACACTAAAACAGAGGTTTCCATTGTTGAATATGGAGGCCTGAAGTTAAATTCTGTGGAGCAGGAACAGGGGTGTCTTTCAGTTATAGGCCTAAAAGGACCTGGATATGAATTACGGGTAATCATGGCCCAAATAAATTGGGCTTAACTAATTTTCTTTTTTAAGAACTGGGCTTAACTAAAATTGGAGCGCACAATCTCGATCTTCGATTTCGCATTGCGCTCGTACGAAGAGGCAGGTATGTCCATTCGGTGCGGCCGTTTTGCTCTTCCCAGTCTCCACTGCCACTTCTTCCCTCTTAGTCGCCGGAGTCGGAACTTCACAACATCTCTCCGCCTAAACACTTTCTCTATCACTGCTGTATCCACCGCCTCCTCATCCCCGATTAGTAGTAGTAAATCTCACCCTGGGGCGCCAGGCGAAGGTGATTGCACTTCCCCTTCTACCTCTCTAACCCTCTCGCTTCGCCAGAGGGATCAGATCTCGCTGTACGTGGACGCGCTTCTCAAATGGAATCAGGTACCTTCAATCCATTAGATTTACGTAACTAAAAAAAAGAGGGAATTTCACGTATACCTTTCGAAAACCTCGAAATTACGTCCCTCTGAAATTCATAATATCATATTTATCCTTCTAAATTTCAAAAACTCACAATTTTACCCATTTTATCATCTTTTCTATTAAAACTCATTTTAAATTTATAAAGTAGCTATTTTACCATTTATTAAAAAAATATAAATATGTAGTTTATATAAGAAAAACGAGGCATGTGGAATACCCATTTTCTATTAAAACTCTTTTGAAATAAAAATATGTAATTGTTGCTCTATCTGTTGTATTTCTGTTTGTAGAAGATGAATCTGACAGCTGTGAAGGACAAGAGCGAGGTGATGACGAGGCACGTGGAAGATTCTTTAGCCATTTTGCCTCCTTTAAAGCGAACTTATTTTACTAAATGTAGTGAACCCCCTTATAGTGATGGTCTTAGTCTAGTTGATGTCGGCTCAGGTGCTGGTCTTCCTGGGTTAATCCTAGCCATTGCTTGTCCCGGTATGCTGATGGTACCAATTTTTGAAAAATTGTGCAGAACACATGCAGTATCTCTGACCCCTTGTGTGTGTGCATGTGTGTGTGTTTCATTTGAAGGCTGGAAATTTACTCTATTGGAGTCAATGCGTAAAAGATGTGCATTCTTAGAGCATGTAATCGAGCTTGTTGGCTTGTCAAATGTGAATATTGTATGCGATAGAGCTGAGGTACTTCATATCAATTAAAATTGTTCTCAATTGGAGTATTTTTGCAGTAAAATTTATCTTTTGTTATTGGTATGTGTCAAATCAAGCTCAAGTTTCAATTTATTGATGGCTGTTTCTTGGCATTTTTGTGAAATTGCGTATAGGACAGAATGTGGGACAGTCTTCTGATTTTAGGGAGGGGTTTGATGTGGCAGTGGCAAGAGCTGTTGCTGAGCTGAGAATTCTAGGTTTATTTTCTGTAGATTACCTTTATATCAGTTGATATATTCAAACATGAGGTTGCTTTTCAGTCGTGTGATTTTTGAAACATCTGATTCTTTTTTTAATTTTAGCTGAATATTGCGTCCCGCTTGTCCGTGTCGGTGGCTTGTTTGTAGCTGCAAAAGGAAATGATCCTCAGGTGAAATTTCTAAATTTGCTTGCTTTGTTAAATGTTTACTTAATTTCTTGAATTTGCAATTGATTATTCCTTTTATTTCCTTGTTGAATAGGACGAAATTAAAAATGCAAAGAAGGCTGTCCATTTGCTTGGTGCTTCCATTTTAGAATCATGTACTGGTACGCTTTCTTCGTAGACCAGAATACTTTACAACTTATATTGCTCATCTTCACAAAATGAATTATAATTTATAAGATATTGTTGCTTTTCAGTGGAATCACATGGGCCTTTTGGACAAAGAACGGCGATCATTTGCTTTAAAGACCGTGCTACTCCCAGAAAATATCCACGACATCCTGGCATCCCTTCGAAGTTGCCATTATGAGAAGGTGACGAGACCTTAATTGTTTTGTTCAGCTGTTCTTTGTATCATTGTATGTACTTTATTTAGCTGATACGTGAAACTATTTTAAACTACTATTGTTCCACTCTTTTTATCTAATGTCAACCTTCAGAATTTTGTTTTTTTAAGAGCCCGATTGGATAGAATTCATATCACCTAAAATAAAAGAATTAAGACCCAATTGGATCCAGACTGTCCGATCTGCTTTGGCACAAATATTAAAGGGCTCGATGCATACCACCTCGAGCCGGATTGGCCCGGATTCTGATCATACGGCCAGGGTATAAACTCAACATTTAAGTTACTTTAGGGAATAATCCAGACCCAATTGGATGTAGGTGCTGACTAATATGCACCACTGTACAGTGTACAGTATGTAACCCTTTTTTCCGATTTTTTTATTAATACCTCTGAAAAAAGAAAAATAACATATATGCCCTCGAATTTTTTTTTTTTTTAAATGCCCTAACCGCCCCCTTGTGGGGCGGTTCAATATGCCAAGTTAACCGCCCAGCAAGGGGGCGGTCCACTACCCCAATCTAACCGCCCCTTGCTGGGGCAGTTCGAATATATATATATATTTTTTTAGATAGATATATTTATAAGATATATATTTTTATTAAGATATATTAAGATATATATTTTTGTTAAGATATATATTTTTATTAAGATATATATTTTTATTAAGATATATTAAGATATATATTTTTGTTAAGATATATATTTTTATTAAGATATATATTTTTATAAGGAAATATATATATTGATATATATTTTTTCTATTGTAATTTTTATATAAAAATGACATACTTGTGCTTAATTTTTTTTTATTGTAATTTTCAATAAAAGTGAGTTGAGTTTGGATGCGTCATTTGATGTTAGAATTGTCGATTATACGGCTATTGTATTGATTGTCGATTTGGCTAACGTGGTAAACAGTGAAAAATATGTAATTTAAATGGTAAGTCCACAAAATAACATCAAAACTATGTAATCTAAATGTCCACAAAATCAGACAAAACAGTTCAAACTGAATATATAGTAGAAAATCTATCAAACTACAAAACATAAAAAACCTAACGATGAGGACAAGGGTGACCAGAGAGATCCAACCTACGAGGTAGATGGTGGTCCCTGTGCAGCTGTACACGCCTCATGTGAACCTCCTCCTACAAATCATCCTGGATATCTGTCTCGGCCCATGGATCCTTCTACCAGTGGGGGGATCACTGGCTGTGTACGCATCTCCCATGAGTCGGCCTCCCAGGTCGAAGGGTACGTAGCCAGAGGCGGTGTGCCAAATATAGCATATGCAAAGGCATCTGCATGCTGCGCCCCACTCCCACTGGCCTCGTCGTCGTGCTGTCTGGTCTCTGGATATCGTGGTTTGCGGAGGCTCGGTACCTCATCCTGGCATCATCTCCAATAAGGTCAGCCATAGTAAACTCCGGACTCTAGTTTGCACTAGAACTTCGGGTAGAGAGAGAGAGAGAGGGGGGGTTGGCAGGTTCGGGTAGAGAGAGAGAGGGGGGGGGTTGGGAGGTTCGGGTAGAGAGAGAGGGGGGGTGTTGGGGGGTGGGGTGGTGGGGGGGGTCTCAGCAGAGAGGGGCGAGGGTAGGTAGGGGGGGCGATCGGGTAAGGGTTTTGGGGGTGTGTGTGTGGGGGCGGGGGAGGATCTGGGGGTATTTAAAAAAAAAAAATATATATATATATATATATATATATATATATAGTAGAACTAGGGTGTGATGTGCTCACCAAACTCTTTGGTGAGCACAACTCTACATAAACTATTGGATTCACTTCAAAAGAGATGAATCCAACCGTTGAAACCGATGTACTTTACAAGTGATGCACGTACATGCAAAATTTTGAATTTTTTGAATTCATTTAGTCTCAAGTCAAGTGGTCAAAATTGATGAAAAATGAATGATCCAAAATGAAGTTGTTTTAATGCATTCAAAAAATTCTCAATTTTGACTACTTGACTTGAGACTAAATGAATTCAAAAAATTGACAATTTTGCATGTACGCCCATCACTCGTAAAGTACATCGGTTTCAACGGTTGGATTAATCTTGTTTGAAGTGAATCCGATAGTTTATATAGAGTTGTGTTCACCAAAGAGTTTGGTGAGCACATCACATCCTAGTTCTACTCATATATATATATTAACTTAACCGTCCCAGCGTGGGGCGGTTCGCTGGGGATAGTGGACCGCCCCCTAGCTGGGCGGTTGGCTGGGTATAGTGGACCGCCTCACCCCTGGGCGGTTAGGGCATTTTTTTTTTAAAAAAAAAATTTCGAGGGCATATTTGTTATTTTTCTTTTTTCAGAGGGTATTAATAAAAAAATCGGCCCTTTTTTGGGCTCTTTTTTTGGAAATAAAATAAGCAGCAGTCTAACCCAGACTGCAGGTTGCCAAGTCGTTTGTTCTTGTGTACACATTTTAGTTTACATTTGAAAGTAATGTGAAAATGATGACTCCAGAATCAAGTAGCTGTCAAAGGAGAAAATGTCTGTTATTTTGTTTGAACTTTCGTTTTCTCGGTTGAAATACCAATTTCTTTTATGCAAGAATCAAACTATGCCAATTTCTTTTATGCAAGAATTTTCTGTTCGACTAGCCTAATTTTAGAAGAAAAAAACAAAGAAAAAGAAAATAAAAAAATGAAGTAGAAGGAAAATTTAGAAGCACTTTGAGGTCCGGTTAGTACATGGGATCTTTAAATACTTGAATGGACTAATAATTAATGGAGTAGTTATCTAGATGAATTAGATGTAGCAGATAGTTAATGAGGCTTTTCAACTGTTACTTTTTAAAATTGTTGACTTTAATTAACTTTGGGATGGGTTAAAGTTGACTTGGATTGTTTGAGATTACCAATAGTTTCTGGTAATATATTTCGACTGTGCGGCGTCTTGGTGAAATTAGGGTTGGTTAGATCAGTCCATCGGATTGGATAAAGTTCTGGTAGATGGATGTAGCAGTATCAGGTTGGGTTTTGGTTTTTTCTGGTATATCTATGCTTGAGCCATTGGACTTCTCTAATTTGGTATCAGATTTGGTCTGGTTCAAGGTTGGAGCAGGTCTCATAGGATCGAATTTTGCTTGTTTCTAACTGTAACACATCGAAATTTGGTATCGTTTTATGGCCGAAAACAGTTGTTGGAGTTTTTGTTAATATATATATAAATGTGGATGAAATGACAAAGATTTGACTTAAAAGAAAGGAAAGAAAATACGGAAATCAATAGGAATGTTCCTCTAAGCAATGATTGAAGTAGTATTCAAACGTGGTCGTGTATAAAAATTGGGTGCTCCATTTTTGTTGATATTAGAATGCCTTTCTGGTTGGAGTCGTGCTCGTGAATTGCCAATGGGCCCTACTCCACGTGCCTAAACGCGTCTATAATTTTGTGTTGAGTTCTTCATCAATCGTAATCGTATACTATTCCTTGAAATTAAAAGCCAGAGAAAATAATGAAATGCTAGGTCGCTACCTACCTTCATTTACAAATTTAGCGGAGACGAGCCTTCTAAATTGAATTTGAAGGTGGCTTGACATTTTGTCATTTTGACAAACACTGGACCTCAGGATTGGAAATTTATTATTTTCTGGATGTGGGCCCTTGTAGGGATTAAAAACATTATAAGAACCAGACGGAGGCGTGCTAGTTGAAGACAATGTCAGAAAGATTCAACCAAGTTAATTAAATTAACCCCAAGGAATAAAACACCATTTAAAAAAAAAAAACCCAACTTGACCATAACAACTCCATCTATTAGCAGTCTTATTGGACTGGTTCTCCTCTTATTCAATCATATCTGGTAACAGCAAGCACATGTTTGCTTGTACTACCTCTATTCAGATTCTATAAGACCAAACAACAAAACACATATTCTCATAATTTACCCCTCCTTTCCTTCAAAAAATTTGAGATCCATGACAACCTCTTTTATCCTTCTTCAATGCCTACTTGTAATTGCCTTTGTTTCAGTTTCGTCGGCCCTCTCCGTCCCGGACCCGCTAAAGGATGTGCCTTCTTTTGTTAATCCATGGCAGCCCTTCAAAAATCTTTCGGGTTGCCACATGGGCGAGAATAGGACCGGCATCGCCAACATGAAAAAGTACCTAAGTGACTTCGGTTACCTCCCTTCTCCGCTTTCCAACTCCAATTTCTCCGACTCTTTCGACTCTGAGTTCCAAGATGCTGTTCTTTCTTATCAGCGCCACTTGGGGTTAAACACCACCGGGTACCTAGACGAAAAAACCATCGAAAAAATGGTCTCCCCACGTTGCGGTGTTGCGGATATAATAAACGGCACGTATACTCATGGTCGGAACCTCTACACCTACTTCGAAGGGAATCCCGCGTGGCCTAATACTTCAAGCGATCTGAGGTATGCACTGATTGCCACATCAGCATCAACCATTGATGTGACAACCCTACGCCAAGTATTTGCACGTGCCTTCTCGCGGTGGGCAGCAGTCATCCCGATGAACTTCACCGAGACTGATTCTGCACAGGACGCTGATATCACCATCGGGTTTTACAATGGATCGCACGGCGATGGCGAGCCGTTTGACGGGGCTCTTGGGACCTTAGCGCATGCTTTCTCTCCGACTGACGGGAGGTTCCACCTTGATGCATCAGAGACCTGGGTAGCTACTGATGTGACAAAGTCAAGCTCAAATGTAGCTATTGATTTGGAGTCAGTTGCAGTGCATGAGATCGGGCATTTGTTAGGCCTCGGGCATTCTACAATAGAAGAAGCAATTATGTATCCGACATTAACGGTACGTGTGCAAAAGGTTGAGCTAACACAGGACGATGTGTCAGGCATACAAAATTTGTACGGTTCAAACCCTGAGTTTAAAGGAGTTTCGCCGGCCGGTGTTGCGGGGGAGACGATGGATAACAGCGGCAGTGCAGAAATTATAAGAGGAGGATTGGGGGTGCTACTCTTACTTGGAATTTTAGTCATGACAGTTCTTTAGTAATTTAATTTTGCTGATTGCAAATTTATTCTTATTATTTGGGGTATGGTACGTATATGTAGGTAAAAAAAATTTTGCTGTAGGTTTGAATGTACATAGATTCGATCAGTTAACACATTTATTTATATAGAAAAGAAATGTTTATGTGAGAAAGAGAGAACATGCAGTTATTCAGGATGACGTGGTACCAAATCAAGGGGGAATTTTTTATTGGTAGAAATTAATGAAAAAGAAGCGAGGGAAATAGAAAGAGTACATGAGTTGTAATATTGGTAGAAAGACCGGTAAAATTCTTACCGGTCTAAAAAATCAAAAAGTTTGGACCGGTAGGAATTCTACCGGTCTAAACTTTGTTTTTTTTTTTTTTTTTTAAATCTGATGTATAGATGGAGGGAATTCTGATATTAGATTTTTAGTAAAATATGAAAAGTTTTTCAAAAAATAGATATAATGTTTCTATTATATCTAAATTTTAAGATACTCTATCTATTTTTATAAAACAAATTATATTTTACTAGAAAAAGTGAAAGGAAAAAAAACTTTTAGACCGGTAAGAATTTTACCGGTCTTTCTACCAATATCACAACTCATGTACTCTTTCTATTTCCCTCGCTTCTTTTTCATTAATTTCTACCAATAAAAAATTCCCAAATCAAGGTCTCCATGGTCAAGAGTAAGAATAAATCCAGAGTGCTATCTTTCAAATTAAATCAATCGCAGTCAGTCTACTCAACCAAAGAAAAATAATTAAGTCTCCATTCTAATTCAATTAACAAAAGAAAGGTTCAAACCTATAATCTCTCTCTAGGAACGAAACTTCAAAACATCCCTTTCTACTACATGACAGCAATTAATTGTTTACGCGCGTCCCAATTAGAAAATTACTTCTATAGAAAGTTTTCTTTTTTGAATCATTCATATTCATTTAATTAGACGATAATATAAATGTAATAATTTATAGGAGCAATTGTTATTATACCCATCAAAACATTAAAATCGCTTATTTCTCTACTAAAAACAAAAAGTCTTTCTCATTTTTCATTTCTTTAATCTAATTTTAAACTTTTATTTTGAGAAATCAATTTATATGAAAACAGAAATTTGTTGAGTTTTTTCATTTTCTATGATTTCATATAAATTAATTTACGGACTGGATAAATTCTTATAGCCAATTTTGTGTAATATCAATGTAAATCCAGTAGCTAAATTTGCACATTAGCATTAAAATTTGATTAATTAAAATTCAAAAAAATATTGATGGTATTGAACAGTAAGATGTTGTCGATTGAAGAAATAATAAATTAGTTCTTTCATCTTAAAATAAAAAATTAATAATAAGTTTAAATAAAAGTTACAAATTACTTTAAAGAAAGGAAAATGAACGATGTTGTTTGTTTTTAGCGGAAAAAATAATTAATTTTCAAATTTTGATGACAGAATTAGATATTCATAAGTTTTTTATGGGTGTGACAATTACCATTATATATCTATATTTATCAGTAAAAAATAAACAAATGTTTTCTTATTAATAAATGTGTGTTGGCGCAGTTGACCCGACTTTAATTCTTAAAATAATGATCATTTTTGAATCGGGATGTAAACGGATTCAAAAATATTTGTCTGAATTCGCTCCGAATTTGAATAAACTGAATAATTTCGCATATCCGGATTCAGATATTTACTAAATATAAAGAAAAGATCCGAATTCAGAAATGAATAATTTTTTTTTATGGGTAAACGAAACAAATCTCATGGTGAGGTCCTATGTTTTCCCAAATCTCATGGTGGTCTGGGTATACCGAACCTCACTTTGAGAAACATGGCATTGCTCTTGCGATGGTGGTGGAAGGTTTATTTTGAAAAACATAATCTATGGGCTTCAATTGTTAAGGCGATACGGGGGCTCAACCCGTCCTCTGCCTCTGCGGGACCGGTGCTTTGGAAGGCAAATGGCTCCTTCTTCTGGAATCAACTTGTCAAGGCCAAACCATTATTTCATTTCTCTGCACGTTGGGAGGTGGGGGATGGCAGATCTATCTCTTTTTGGTATGATTCTTGGAATGGAGCGCCACTACGAGCCATTAAAAAGGATGGACCGCGGCCTTCCTTGCAGCCCATATCTTTGGGGGACATGATCACCCGCTGGCCGAGAATTTTCCCTTTTCCTGACAGTGAAATTCTGGAGTTTGTTAATTGTGAAGACCGATTAATTTGGTTTTGGAGTAGAAATGGGGTCTACTCATCTAACTCTTTGATGGAGGTACAGGGATCTCTGGCTCAGCTATGCGCCACCTAAGATTAAGTTCTTTGCTTTTCTATGCCTCCATCAGAAGATTTTAACCCATGATGTGATGATCACGCGTGGAATGCGTTGCCAAATGGGATGTGCGGTATGTCTGAATTTTCCTCTTGAAACAGCATTCCATGTTCTGTTCCAGTGTAGATATGCATCGCTAGTCTGGGATCACATGGGTTTGCTCATTACTCGTGCCGACTCAGTATTTGAAACATGGGACAAGTCGTGGGCTCGCTACAAGCGGGTTTCTAAGGAAAGTAAGCGGGTTTGGGCAACGAGATTCATGGCAGTCATATGGTTTATCTGGAAGCATAGGAACGAGATCATCTTCAGAGGCAGAAGAATGCCCCCATCAATTCTTGTTGCCCGAATCAGAGAGGAAACGGAACTGTGGTTGTCCTGTTGCAAACAGAGAGGTAGTGTCGATGTCGGCTTGCAGTACAGAGGTCTGGGCAATGCGGTCTAATAGGATGTAATAGGTGGGACTAGTAGATTGTTGCTTTGTTGTATTAAACACATCTTCTTTGTAACTTGGTAGCTTCTACCAAACTTTCAAAAAAAAAAACGAAACAAATCTCCCAGTTATATCCAAAACCCATTATTTTAATGGGTAAACCCAGACCCACATATCTCTCCTTTATTCCTCTTTTTTAGTGGTCAACAATAATGTACAAATATGAGAAATTTTATTTAAATAGATGAATTTCAAAGTCCATGTAACTCAAATATGAGAAATTGTATTTTTTTTTACTTAGTATTTGTATTTTAAAGTTCATATAACTCAATTATCTAATAATTATTTATTTTATATCTGTATTCATAGATTATTCGCTATGTATCCGTATCCGCTTAAGGCAAATTTAATTTTAAATTTTGATATGTTTACTATCTGTATTCGTATTTATATATACTTATTTTTCAATGAATACTAATTTGATATTAACATTAGAGGAGGGATCCAATTACACCCTTTTTTTTGACACATCTTGACACCGTTTTTTTTATAGGTCAATTTTGCTATTTCAAAATCCAAACAGTCGATCCGAACCGTTCAACATGATCACCATATTAAAATGTGCTTGGAGATCAAATTTTACATTTTTTTGAATTTTTTTACTATTTATTAAGATGGTAACAAAATCGCTGTTTTTCAATGGTCTAAAAACAACGATTTTGTAACCATCTTAATAAATAGTAAAAAAAAAAAAAAAAATGTAAAATTTGATCTCCAAGCACATTTTAATATATCCATCATGTTGAACGATTTGGATCGACTATTTGAACTTTAAAAATAATAGTGTCAAAGTGTGTCACCATTTGGTGTAATCCGATCCCTCCTCTTAACATTATTGAGCTCTCTGTTCCGCGAATTCGCTCCGCACATATTTTACTTGAGAGGCCCTGCTTGTGGAGTTGGTGCTATTTTTATGCGTATTTAGAGAATCAGTTTTGGGTCTTGCTCTGCTTTCTGTTTACTTCTCTTCTCACATGCATTTCGAAATTGGGCCAACTTTATATTTTCTCAACAAGCCTGCATTGGAGACAGCCCAAATGAACATTACTGGTCAGGTTTATGTTCTTCAGAAATACCCCATCATTAATTTTCCAGATCAAAACATTTGTTCTATGCTATAAATACCCCATCATTTAAAGAAGGAAAGGGGCCGAAAAACTCACTACACCATAATCCAAGCAATAGAGTATATACTCTGCTAAAACCTCTACACAAAAACAACCTTGCGCCTCAAACACAATTAAGACCCAAAAACTGCTCAAAAGCTACATACTAACATACTAACATACACCATACGGCTACATAGCCAAAACCCTGCCTCTATAGGCTATACATCAATCCAAAACCAAAGCTCTACTAAAACCCCTGCCATTTCTCAATAGAAACAAGTAGGAAATCAGCTACCTTTCCAATGTAATTGCCTAAAAAGGCCACTGTTTGTAAGGTCACTATGAATCAAATAAAGGTTACTTATTCAGAGAGCGAAAGATTGTGTCTTTTGATTTGTTCATCGCGTCTATTTTTCTACCTTTTCTTCTCTTTGTTCTTGCTGTTTAATTGAAGCTTCATTTATGTCTTTTCTTCTCCTTTTTCTGGTAAACAATAAAGGGATTCTAGATTATAGTTCACTTGATAACTAGAAATCTAATCTTCCTAATAAAAATGATATTTCATATAGTTGTCAGTACTATTGTGGGATAGATATGAAATATAATAAAGAGATGAGGCAAGTGCAGCTTTATAGCTGATATATTCGCATAAAGCCTATGATTCTACAAAAATATGCATTTATAAAATATAGGGTGTCACTGTTTTCCCTTTCTTCCTTTCTTTTCTTCTTTTCCCTTTTCTCTTCTGTTGCAAAGATGACCGAAAGCACACTATGCACACATAATTAAAAAAAAAAAAATTAAAAGTGACAGTTTTATGTTGTAAAGAAGCATAAAAAGAAATGATGTTAGAAGTTGATGTTTAACTACATCCTTCTATTAATCAGTATCTTTATATGATTTTCACAATATAAAATTAACTAAAATATGGACTTCATAACAGTATGCTAATAAGAAAAGTAAAAAGGATGATTTGCTGAGGATTGATGTTTAACTACATCTCCTCATACAAATTGGAATTTTTATTATTCTTCTTAGCATATTATACCCTTTTGAGGGGCCTAATTGCAAAACCCCAATTTTTCCGGACTTCAGTACCATCTGTTGATCCATGATGGTTAAAGTCTGGTAAATAACATGCTCACATGTCCAACAAACTGAATCCATGCCTGTACCAGTATAAAAATCAAGTTGAGATGATTGAAGCCTCAACTGGTACCATAATGCCCAAATTGACACCTTGTAACAAATCAGCCAGTGCAGGCTGATCCAGAACCCAAATCAAAATTCCAATTGAACAGAGAGAGGACAGAAAAACAACCAGTTTAGAGCTAAAATTTGCATTTTTATGATTTTTCTATTTTCTAAACAATTTCAAGGTTCACTTTATGAAAATACAAAAAACTACTGTTCTCTGCATCTTTTTAATAATCTGCTCCTGCATTCAAGCATTTGTTAAGGATGATTAGAGAACTGCAAAAGTCCTGAAAATTAGCAAGCATGTAGATCTGACTCTTCTACATTTCCATAAGAAGAACAAAAAATTTGGTTTTGTAGATTGCCCAAAATAAATTTTTAAAGATTGGCTGTCAGAACGACAAAACTGTAGCTGAAAACAAAATACCAGCAAATACCCTTTACCAGTAAATGATCCCTGCTAGTCAAACTGAGCCGATTCTGGTCAAACCAATCATACCACAAACAAAGGACTCTGAAATGAAAAGCATGGTGAAGGAATCACTCAATTTGAGTAAGCCAATTGGAAATAACAGCTGATCAAAGTTCATATTCCAAAAATATGAAAAACTGTAAAACTCAATCAAAGATATACATACTGTTGCAAATTTGCCTCTTAGTTTATCACAGCTACACATCTCATAAAAATTTTATACTTTGCCATCTGATAGATTATATGTCAAGCTTTAAATCCATATAAAGAACTCCCAAAACGGTCAAGTAGATAATTCACAATAAAAAAGACAAAATCAGAAAAACTGTAAAAATCTGTAAAACTGCTGCTCAGGTCACCACTTCGCACCTTAATTTGACATAGCTAAACATCATGAAAAATCATGAAATTTGGTTGACTTGTAGTCTTGACATTACAGTACAAGGCTGTAAAATTTCATCCAAAAACTCCAAGTAAATCAGAAAATATTGAGTGTCAAAGATTGACCAAGCTGAAAAAAATGTGCATGTGCATCAGCATATCTCGAGTTCACCCCTGCTTTGCATGGCCTTTAAGCTTCGAAACAATGCCCCAAAAATTGTGAAACTTTGCAGGATTGTAGTTTACATCACTCTGTAAATCCATATGTGGTACAAAAACTTATTATATCATCGGGAATTGAAATTCAAACATTGCATCAAACTAAAAAGGCATTGCATGTATAAAGAGACCCTATTCACTTTCAATAAATGCTAAATAAATATACAAAAATACAAGAATGTGTCTATAGATCAAAACCCCATCACAAACTCCAATCCCCCAAGCTTTACAAATAGGTCCCTGAAAAGATGAAAATTTCACAAAACAAGCCCCTTTTGGCCATAACTTCGTTTCAAGTCCAAATTGACTCAAATCAACTCCAAATGAACCCAAATCAAATCCTCTATGTTTACAAATCAAAATCAAATATGTTCAAGCATCAGCCAAATACTGAAAATGACCAAAATATCCTTTTCCCTCAAACTCAAATGGTTTCTTTGTGAATAAATCGTAAATAAAACACATACATGTATTTCTCAAGTATAGAATATGTTCTAAATAAATAAATGGCATATCTATATATGCATCATAACATACACGCACACACATATGTCCAATAGTGAGAACCAACCAAATCCAAAAACAGTACATGAGCCCCTCTTTTAGCCTCATTATTCAGTTCACAAAAACATAGGCACAAATTCTGGAATGAACGAGGTATTCAGTTTGACTCGGGAAGGTCTGCTAATGTAATTAACGGCGGGGACTTGCGCCCGTCAGGAGTTAAACGTCCCCATAATCAATAAACTTTCTCAATAGACCGATTATGAACGATAGGCCCATCGAGAGTGAACCAGAAGGAATAGCAGGAAGACATGAATGTCTCAAGTTCGATGCCCTCTCCATGTCTTGAAAACAGAGGCACGGAACCTTGAAACATTATACGCATGCACACACCTTCCCTTCAGTGCAACTTTATGCGCCCTACAGTTTCATATTAATGAAACAAAGCTAAGTTACAAAACACACAGACCTAATATTTGCCCAAAACAAAGCACCTCAGTCGTGCATTAAGCATGCAACATTGATGAAAGAGATACAAAATAAACTGTCTAATACAATTCCAAAAGGCTGGGGATAAGCAGTGGGGGCAAAATTCTGAAAGTGGAGAGTTTAATCTTCATCATGGGTCTTCAGGGTGTTGAGGGGAATCAATCTCCGAGAGCAAAATCAAAGAGAAAACAAAAGAATCAAAGAAATCGAACACAAGAATTTAACGTGGGAAACCCTCGAAGGGAAAAAACCCACGGCCGTCGCCAGCGCACAAATCCACTATGTTTCAGTTAGGTTACAACACACGGTACTAAGAACTAAAGGAGAACATGAAAATATATATACAAAACTAAAACACGCCAACAGTAAATGGCCTATTTCTGGGCCGTACATTCAGATCACAAATCTGATTAATCTGGACCGTCGGATACAAGGATTCATATGCAATTAACTTCGTAGCCTCAGACAACGCTCGCAGGGGGCTGCCGCCCCCCTGCCACCCCCCGCATAATCCTAGAATCAGGCCCACATACATAACAATTCTCCCACTTGGGACTGATTCCCAAAACATCACCTTGAGCTGTAGCCTTTAACTCCTTTTGTAGTGTCCTTTGGCGACGGCGTCTTGCCATCCTCAAGTAGCAAGACCAAGAGAAGCCGAACAGAATTCCAGCTTCTCTCTCGGGACTGACTTGGTAAGCATGTCTGCAGGATTCTTGTTTGTGTGAATCTTTTCCAACTTAAAAGATCCTTCTTCAAGTATAGTCCGAATAAAGTGATACCTTATATCGATATGCTTTGTCCTTGAGTGAAATGCAGAATTCTTCGCCAAATGAATTGCACTCTGACTGTCGCTTTGTAACCGACAATCTACTTGCTTGTGCTCCAATTCATTCAACAGGCTTCGTAACCAAGTTATCTCCTTACATGCTTCAACAGCTGCTATGTACTCAGCTTCAGTAGTAGATAATGCAACAATCTTTTGTAACCTTGACATCCAGGAAATTGCTGCACTGCCAAGAGTAAACACATAGCCTGTGGTACTCTTCCTACTATCTATGTCTCCAGCCATGTCAGAATCAACAAAACCATGCAACTGTATATCTGCACCTGTATAGCACAGTGCCATATCTTTTGTTCCTACAAGATATCTGAAAATCCATTTTACTGCATTCCAATGCTCAAAACCAGGATTAGACATGTACCTGCTCACAACTCCCACTGCATGAGAGATGTCGGGTCTTGTACAGACCATGGCATACATGAGACTACCCACTGCTGATGCATACAGAATCTTTTCCATTCTCTTCTGTTCTTCTTCTGTCTTGGGGCAATGATGTTTTGAAAGGTTCTTGAAATGTCCAGCTAAAGGTGTACAGACCGGTTTTGCACCTTCCATGTTGAACCTCTTCAACACCTTTGATATGTACTCCCTTTGGCACAGTTTTAGCAACTTGTTCTTCCGATCCCTTTCAATCTTCAATCCCAAGATTTGCTTTGCTGCCCCTAGATCTTTCATTGAAATTCCTTTGCCATTTGCTCTTTCAAGGTTTTAATCTTCTTCATGTCTGAACCTGCAACTAGCATATCGTCGACATACAAGAGCAAAATAATGTAAGAATTTTCAAATTTCTTAAAATAACAACAATGATCTGCATGACAACGAATATATCCATTTCCTGACATAAACCTGTCAAATTTCATATACCATTGTCTCGGAGCCTGTTTCAAACCATAAAGGCTTTTCTGCAACTTACACACGAAGTTCTCCTTACCAGCCTTTACATATCCATGCGGTTGCTCCATGTATATGTCTTCCTCCAACTCACCATGGAGAAAAGCAGTTTTAACATCCAACTGCTCTAAATGCAGATCCTTAGCAGCAACAATACTTAGAACAGTTCTAATCGTAGAGAGTTTTACCACAGGCGAAAAAATTTCGGTAAAATCAATACCTGCCTTTTGTTGGAAACCTTTCACCACCAACCTGGCCTTGTACCTTTGAGAGCCATCATGCTCTTGTTTCAACCTGTATACCCATTTATTTTGAATCGCCCCCTTTTTGACTGGATGTTCAACCAATTTCCACGTTTGATTTGCATGTAGTGAGTTCATCTCTTCATCCATCGCTTTCTTCCATTCTGTTTTTCTTTCAGAGTGCATTGCTTCATCATAACAGCTAGGCTCATCACCATCCGTGAGCAATAGATAATCTAGAGATGGAGAGTAACGGTTTAGGGTAGTGATAGTTCGTCTCTCACGTCGAACTGCAATGGATGGTGTCATCGGCTCCTCTTGAACTTCATGTTCATCAACATGTTCATCATCCTATTCGTCAATTTGTTCATCAACCTGTTCTACAACACGCTGACCAAGATCATGTGAAGGAATATCATCAAGCTCAAAATATTTTGATTTTTCTGGTTCCTTCTTCTCTTTGATCTTATCCTTATACAAAACATCCTCATTAAATATGACATCTTTACTCCTTATGACCTTTTTACTCTCATTATCCCATAGTCTATAACCAAAACTATCACCTCCATATCCCAGCAGAGTGCATATTTTGGATTTTGCATCTAACTTTGATCTATTTTCAGCACTGACATGGACATAGGAAATACAACCGAAAATTCGCAAGTGTGAAAGTTTTACCTCCTTTCCTGTCCAAACCTCCTCAGGCAATTTGCAATCAATCGCAGTAGATGGTCCTCTGTTGATCAGATATGCTGCAGTGTTCACAGCTTCGGCCCAGAAATGCTTAGGTAAACCAGCATTCAGCAATATGCTTCTGGCGCGTTCTGTGATGGTTCTGTTCATGCGCTCAGCTATGCCATTCTGCTGTGGTGTCCTTGGTACTGTTTTCTCTCTTCTGATGCCATTCACAGCACAATACTCATCAAACTCCTTACTGCAGTACTCACCTCCATTATCAGATCTTAAGCATTTCAGCTTCAGACCTGTTTCATTCTCAACTAGACATTTCCATTTTTTGAAAATTTCAAACACATCAGATTTGTTTTTCATAAAGTAAATCCAGAGCTTTCTAGTTGAATCATCAATGAAAGTAACATAATACTGAGAACCATTAAGAGAAGATACCTGCGAAGGTCCCCAGACATCCGTGTGTACCAGCTCTAGCTTTCCAGCTTTAGGAGTTCTGCCACTTCTAGAGAAACTAACAACCTTCTGTTTTCCAAACACACAGCCTTCACAAAGGGATAGATCTACATGTGACAATCCGTCTAACTTCCCTTTTGACACCATTACCTTCATTCCTCTTTCACTCATATGCCCGAGACGTTGATGCCATACCTCTGCACTGACTTTGGAGGAGGCCACGTTTATGGAGTTTTCATTAGAAACCTTGTAGAGATTGCCATCTCTCTGCCCATGTGCTACTACCATAGCACCTTTTATGAGCTTCCAGGATGTTTTAGTAAATTTTGTTTCAAACCCTGCATCGTCAGCAAGTTGGCTTACAGAAATTAGATTTCTAGCAAGTTTCGGCACATGTCTCACACGCTGCAACCTCAACTGTTTCCCATCTGGCATGCTTATTTGCACATCTCCTCTACCAATTATGTCACAGGATTCATCATCGCCAAGATACACCTTGCCGAAATTCCCCTTCTCATAATTAAGGAAATAGTCCCTGTTTGAAGTGGCATGAAACGATGCACCAGAATCTAGTATCCACAAACAGTCATCTTTGCTGTCACAGCACATAATCAGCGCTTCATTTTCTGAACCTGATTCATTAGAGACATTCATCGAACTACTGCTTTTGTCATTCTCATCCACCCTTTTCTTCGGTGCTCTGCAATCACGCTTGAGATGACCTTTCTTCTTGCAATTCCAGCAGGTTAACTGAGTACCCCTTGACTGACTTCTTCGAGACTGTGACCGTCCATATCCTCTGCAATTACCCTTCTTTGAGGATCTGCCCCGTTCCTCAGTATTCAGGGCTGTACCAGAGATATTACCAGACGAGTTGTTCTTTCTCCGTGTGTCTTCATTAAGAAGAACCCCTACTACATCCTCAAACTTGAGAACATTAGACCCTGAAGAGTTACTCACCGCCATAACCAGACTATCCCAACTATCGGGTAAACTCGACAGAATAGCAAGGGCCAGCACTTCATTATCAAAGTTAATACCCACGGATTCTAACTGACTCGTAATGGTATTGAAATCATTCAAGTGTTCTTGCATGGATTTGTTTTCAGATTTCTTCATATTAAACAACCGTTTCATCAAGAATACCTTGTTCGACGCCGATGGTTTCTCATACATTCGAGTTAGGGCTTTCATCACATCTTCTGTGGTCTTTTCCTTGGAGATGTTAAAGGCTACCGACTGAGACAACGAAAGCCTGATCGTACCCAAAGCCTTCCGCATAATCCTAGAATCAGGCCCACATACATAACACAGGGTTCACTAGTGCTGGTCCTTCTAATTGCGGTGCCAGCATCTCATTTTCTTTCTCTCCAGGAGCAGGAGCCAGAGTACTGAGTGGGATCACATCCAAAGTCTCTAGAAGCCACATGAGTGTTGCCTCTTTAATCTTCTTGCTCACATTACCTGATCAATATTCAACCAAAGAAATGATAAGTGTTAAAGATAGAAAGTCAGAGGTATATTAGTTGTATGGATTTAGGATTAGCTGTGTGAATATTTGTAGTTATTACTTTCCTAATTTTAACATTTGTCTTTTGTTATATAGGTATGTAACGTTGATTAGAATAATATACAGAAATTATAATCTTTCTAATACAGTTTCATGGTATCAGAGCCGTACCAGGCTTCTGTACCCTAGGCGGCTAGGGTTTCGTCAGATCCACAGCAGTCGGCTCTGCTTCGCCGTTCCGTGCGCACCGCTCCGCTCCGCGCTGCCCTCCGCTCCGCTCCGTGCTGCGCGCCGATCCGCTCCGCCCTGTGTACACCGCTCGCTCCGCTCCGCACCGCCCATCGTCAGGAGGAGTCTCTCTCGGTACCGACCCCTCTCTCTTTCTTTCTTCGGCCCTCTCTCTTTCTTTCTTCGGGAGAAGGAAGGAAGTTCGGATTCTTGTTTTCTCTCTAAAATTTATAAATGGATAATCAATCTGCCACTCCTGTTCAACCTACCACTCAAATTGTACCTATGGTTCCACAATCGATATCCATCCAGCAACTGAAAATTCCTGTTAACCTCTCTAGCTCCAACTGGGAACAATGGTCCACATTTGTTGTGACTGGGTTAGATTCGCTTCGAAAGGGAAAATATCTGACGGAAGAATCACAAGCTACAGAAGACTGGAAAGCTGATGATAGCTCTATTCGCATGATTCTGTGGAATGCGATGGAGCCTGATATTTTATCCACTGTACACACCTTTAAGACCACTAAGAAAATGTGGGATCATCTCCAATCCACATATTCTAAAAGAACCAGCATGGCACACGCATACGTAGTTTCTCAGGCACATGCAAGGTGTGAACAGGGTGATGCAACTCTTACCGAGTACTTCACCAAATTCAAGAAGTTATCTGATGAGATGAGTGATTTATTTCCCTTCGGTGCGGATTCAGCCACAGTATGGGAGCAGCTGAATACACTCACATTTATTGGAGGTATGTCATCCAGATACTCCTCAGCACGACCGATCCTTCTTGGTCAGACGATTATACCATCATTGTCTGCTACCTATCATCTTCTGCGGGAAATGTTTCCATCTGATGGGATTGGTTCGTCACCTATTACTGAAAACTCAGCATTAGTGGCAAACTCTTACAAAGGTAAGAGCACAAGTCAGTCATTTGTGAAAGGAGGAAAAGGATCTGAGGGCACTTCTAATTCTAGTAGCAATAAGAATGTGCAGTGTCGCTATTGCAAGGAGTGGGGTCACATGAAGTGGGACTGCCCAAAGCGCCCAAAAGGTTCACCACACCCTTCTCGTGCTCAGGTGGCCACTGTCGATCAATCACCCAGCGAACGCACCAATTCAGATGAAGTTGCTACACTTGTTCAGCGACTTGAGCAGCTAGGCTTCTCTCGTGCCGACATGACCTCTCAGCCACAGACTCCGAGGGCCACTTTAGCTCACCCAGGTATGACTTCCAACTGTTTTATAGCATCAAAATCATCATGGATTGTTGATTCAGGTGCTACTGACCACATGACTGGTAACAAAAGTATACTGTCAGGACTTGCCACTACCTCACAACCACCTGTCCAAATAGCCAATGGCTCTACCTGCAATATAGAAGGAATTGGATCCACCCAAATTTCACAAAACATGCCCTTATCATCTGTCTTATATGTTCCTTCTTTTCCTGAGAACCTTATGTCTGTAAGCAAAATAACAGAACAGTTATATTGCTCCGTTACCTTCACCCCAACTAAATGCATCTTTCAGGAACTGGGGACGAACAGGTTGATTGGCACTGCATATAAGGACAAAGGTCTGTATTGCATGGAGAGCTCACCTCAGCGAGTGGCATACCTGAGTACTAGTAATGCTAAGGAGGTTCATTATCAGTTGGGGCATCCATCTCTCCAGGTGTTGAAGAAGATACGTCCTGAATTTCAGTCTATTTCAGAATTAGTTTGTGAGTCCTGTATCCAGGGAAAGCATGTCCGTGCTTCCCATCCACCTAGAGTC
The DNA here is from genome assembly GCA_025461125.1 of Carex kokanica. Taxonomy (NCBI): domain Eukaryota; kingdom Viridiplantae; phylum Streptophyta; class Magnoliopsida; order Poales; family Cyperaceae; genus Carex; species Carex kokanica. The sequence continues at coordinate 558,267 of JAJGRX010000406.1, forward strand.
ATTAATCGGTCTAATAGTATCTTTGCTTTAGTACATTCTGATGTATGGGGTCCTTGTCCAGTTACATCTGTATCAGATTTTCGATATTTTGTTACTTTTGTGGATGATTTCTCTCGTGCAACTTGGATCTTTGTTATTAAATCTAGACAAGAAATTTTTGCAAAATTTTCAGTTTTTTGTTCTTTTGTGAAAACTCAGTTCAATACCACTGTTAAAACTCTTCGTAGTGACAATGCCAAAGAATATTTTACAAATGAATTTGTGCAATATACGACTGATAATGGTATCATCCATGAATCATCATGTGCTTATACCCCTCAACAAAATGGAGTGGCTGAACGAAAGAATAGACACATACTTGAGGTGGCTCGTACTATGATGATACATAGACATGTCCCTCATCGTTTCTGGGCTGACGCGGTTCTAACTGCATGTTATCTGATAAATCGTATGCCATCCTCTGTACTTGATGGTGCAATACCCTATAATGTCCTATTTCCATCTGCACCTTTATTTCCTGTTTCACCCAAGATCTTTGGTTGCGTCTGTTATGTGTATGATAATCGACCAGGTCGTACGAAACTTGATCCCAAGTCCCTACGATGTATTTTTGTAGGCTATTCTGGCACTCAAAAAGGTTATCGATGTTATAGCCCCACTATTAGAAGGTACTTTGTTTCATCTGATGTTATTTTTATGGAGTCTGTACCGTATTTCTTCAATTCTGAATCTGGTCCATTATCTAGTAATTCTCCACCTATCATGACTATTCTGAAATATCCTGATGTTCACATCGGTTCTTCTTCAATCCTTGAGAGTGGCGTGCCACCGACACCTCCGGCGCCTCCTATTACTCAGGTATATACTCGAAGGGGTAAGAATCTCCCTGTTAATACTAACTCTGTCCAGACTATGCAGGACCATGAGACTTGTGCATCTCCTGTTGCACCTGACACAACCACTGAATCCCTACAATCTCCTACACAAGCACCTAACCCTACCACACCTAGTCCACATATTCCTGCCCCAATCCCACCACCTCAAATCTCCGATCTTGACCTTCCCATTGCCCTCCGTAAAGGCTCACGTAACTGCCCCAATACCAGATATCCCCTCGACCGCTTCTGTTCCTACACAGCCCTATCCACAGATCACCGTGCCTTTACTACTAGTCTTGACAGTTACTCTGTTCCTAAGAATGTGCCAGAGGCTCTGCACAATCCGGGGTGGTTTAGTGCTATGCAGGAGGAAATGTCAGCTCTGTGGAAAAATGAAACATGGGATCTTTGTCCTCTCCCTCCTGGCAAAAAGGCAGTCGGTTGCAAGTGGGTCTTCACGATTAAGGTTCATCCTGATGGATCACTACACCGACTCAAAGCTCGCTTGGTTGCAAAAGGGTACTCTCAGGCCTATGGCATTGATTATGATGAGACATTTTCTCCCGTTGCTAAGATGGCATCTGTTCGCATCTGCATGTCTCTAGCTGCTGTTCGCCGCTGGCCGCTGCACCAATTAGATGTCAAGAATGCATTTCTCAATGGCATTCTTGAGGAGGAGGTTTATATGACTCAACCACCTGGATTTGTTGTTCAGGAGGAGGCTTCTAAAGTCTGCCGTTTGCGAAAGTCTCTATACGGTCTGAAACAATCTCCCCGAGCTTGGTTTGGGCGTCTCTCCCAAGCACTTGGTCAGTTTGGCATGACCAGGAGTACTAATGACCACTCAGTCTTTTATAGACACTTAAAGGAGAAGACCATCATCTTAGTTGCATATGTTGATGATCTGATTATCACCGGTGATGATGTCGAAGGGATCTCGGCATTGAAGAAGTTTTTGAGCGAGCAATTCCAGATTACAGATCTTGGTAAACTCAAGTACTTTCTTGGCATTGAGGTATCACGGTCTCCTGGTAAGATCCTTATTTGTCAAAGAAAGTATGTTCTTGATATGCTTTTAGAATGCGGGTTGCTTGGATGCAAACCTGTTGACTCACCGATGGTCCCTGAGACCAAACTCATGCCTGATGACGGAGCACCTCTACATGATCCTGAGAGATATCGGAGGTTAGTCGGGAAGCTAAATTATCTAACAGTTACTCAGCCAGACATTGCTTATCCAGTGAGTGTAGTGAGCCAATTCATGTCAGCCCCGCACACTACACACTGGGATGCAGCTATTCGGATCCTTAGATACCTCAAGGGATCTCCAGGTAAAGGACTCGTATCTTCTGATCAGGGACATAGTAGGATCGCAGCATTCACTGATGCCGATTGGGCAGGTTGTCCTACTAGTCGAAGGTCCACTACTGGATATTGTGTCTTCTTTGGTGGTAACCTTATATCCTGGAAGAGTAAGAAGCAGACAGTTATATCTCGATCCAGTGCGGAGTCAGAATACCGCGCAATGGCAAACACATCCTGTGAGCTAGTTTGGACGAAGCGTTTACTCAGCGAGCTAGGTGTTCGCCATGATGGTTTGATGAGGCTACACTGTGACAATCAAGCCGCCATGCATATCGCCAAGAATCAGGTCTTCCATGAGCGGACCAAGCACATTGAGGTGGATTGTCATTTGATTCGAGATCTTGTCATAGGAACATCCTCTTGTCCCCCATGTATTCAACTCATTCATGTTCGGACAGATCTTCAGCTCGCCGACATTCTAACGAAGCCTCTTCGCAAAGCCCCACTTAATATTATATGTAACAAGTTGGGCATGTTAGACATATACGCTCCAACTTGAGGAGGAGTGTTAAAGATAGAAAGTCAGAGGTATATTAGTTGTATGGATTTAGGATTAGCTGTGTGAATATTTGTAGTTATTACTTTCCTAATTTTAACATTTGTCTTTTGTTATATAGGTATGTAACGTTGATTAGAATAATATACAGAAATTATAATCTTTCTCATACAGTTTCAATAAGCAAAATAATGTTTATGGCTGACTTGTGTGTAATTTGTCTAAATATAAGTTCATTTCTGCATTTCCAAATTGTCCAACACATTGCACTGTAAACTAAAAGGAAGGCAGTTCTATTAGTAACACTAAGTGAGAGGGAAAATACTTATATTAATTATTATTAGTATTATTACAATTAAATCAGCAAGTAGCTGTAAGCTCTTTCTTTTTAATAACAGCTTCTGGTCTTATTTATTCCCTTATAAATACTTGGGCGATCAACAGAAGCACACACGGTTTAACAAGAAGATTTAGAGAAAGATTGATCCAATGGATAGTCAAAACACGAACGGGTTGTCATGGGCTGATCAATAGGATACCGGCAACTACCTGACAGCAACACCGAAAGAAGAGTCGAGAACAAAGATAATGAAAAAGGTCGCGGCAAAGGCGAAGGCCTCGGCCTCGAATGGGTTAAAGAAGATCAAGAAAGGTACGATGGCCGGTGTACAATGGATCAAGGACAAGTATCGGCAGAGAAAATCGAAAGGAACTAGCTAGTGTGCTTAAATGAATCAAGATTTGATCATCCTTCTATTTTGGTTTCTGTTAATTTGTTTAGTGATTGATTTATTGATCCATCCATTTTTCCATTAATTAATTTATGTTGATGTTTATTCCTTTCTTGATAAAAAAATAATATGTATCTTTGTAACTAAATTAATTTCTTTGTGTCCTATCGAAAGTTATTAGAATTGGATTGAATGAACATTAGGAATTAGCCAAAATGCTGGAATAAAAAAACAGAGGAGCAAAAGAAAGGAATGAGGAATGTGAAAACAATGAAATTAGTTCAGTCAAGTACTGGTACTGTTGTAATACCGTGACAAGTATGTAAAAATGATAAAACTAATACAACTCAGAATTGCCAGAAACAAGTAATACTTGTCGAGCCGTGCCTCTCTTGGATCATCAGAAAACCAACCGCCCTTATTACTATCTCTCTTGGCAGTGACTACTTGTAATATGTCAATTAAAAAGGCACCGAGAAAACTCCCGAAACCAAACACGCTCGAGTAAAGTGCAATGCCGATTGTTCGCATTGTACTTGGCACCTCGCTGTAGAAAAACTCGTTCATCCCAACCACAGTAAAGACGTCGGAGACGCCTAGCAAAACATACTGCGGAAGCAACCAAAATATCGTCAAATCTATTCCCCTTTCTCTACATTCATACAATCTCTTCGACTCGACCAACGTTGCAATAAACATGGCTACTATGGACAAGAACATGCCGATCCCAATCCTTTGTAGCACAGTGATTCCTTTCTCTTCGCGTGTTATGACACGCAGCAGAGGAACGAGCATCTTGTCATATAGAGGCATGAGAAGAATGATGGAGATTGTTATTGTGCTCTGAAGCATCGCGGGAGGAACGACAAAAGAGGCGCCGATTCTGTGGTGCATCCACATGCCTTGTTTTGTGAAGAACGTGAGCGGCTGTTGAAAATTCACTGCAAACATCAGCAGCATAGCCCATATCGGCAGTAGTCGAGCTATCGTCTTGGCCACACTCGGAAGGGGTTCTTCCAATTTAATGAATGAATTGATACCGATACCGTCGCCTTTCATGCTACTTATGTCATTAAGGGATTTCGCTTGTAACCTACAGAGATAAAATAAAATTTCAGTAAAAATTTTGTGACTTTTATTTAAATTTAATTGAGGATTAGTTTTCATTACTAAAATCATACTCCAATTCAACAGCCACTTCATCGTCGTCATCGTCATCTCTAAATGCCAACCGCACCTTTCGCGCAATTACACTTGAGACGACATCCTTGACGAACCGAACAACACTCTCGAAAGGAGGGCTTTTATGTGCTTTTCTCTTGTTGTACACGTAAAACCTCGCTCCACATATGAACGAACTAACGGACAGGGCCATGACACCACTTGGGATAGCAAATCCAACCCCCCAACCGATCGTGTCTTGCACATAAGACATGATGGAATTGCCCAAAAGAGAACCGGTACAAATTCCAAAATACCACCATTGGAAGAACAGGCTCTTCACTTTTCTCTTTTCCTCCTCTGACTCATAGGCCGAGTCATCATCATCGTCATCCTCATCCATTTGTAATTGATCTGCACCGAAGGCTTGTAGCGAGGGATTGTAGCCGCCTTGGCCGATGGAAATCAAATAGAGAGGTAGAAATAGAGACGAACACGGCATCCGTGCTTGGAGCAATGCCCATGAAGTTAAACCAATCAAGCCCTGATATAATGTCACAAGAGAAATTAATCAGATAGTTTTGTTCTATAAGAGACTGAATTTAATTCAATCCATTTCTAATTTTTCAAAAGTTCTAACCACAACATAAAGCAGAGAAGAGGCTGCAATGACGGAGTAGCGGTCCCAGAAGAAATCAGTGACAACAGCGCTAAGCAGAGGTAGCATGAAGTTGACGCCACTCCATGTGCTTACACTCCTCGCCGCCGATGAAGTGCTCATCTGCACCACCTCTGTCAAGTATGTCACCAGATTCGACGACACCCCCTTGTACGCAAATCTCTCCACACTTGCCACCACTACAAACTCCATATATCAATTGAAAAAATTTAAATTCATGTACTAACTAAAATTCATTTATAAAATCACAAAGTCCCTTTACCTATAATGAGAATACATGACTTGCTTAGCCTACTTGCTCGGGGCCTATCCATGGCATTAATTTCTTCTCCTTTGCAGTAGCACTAGCAAGAGCACTGGCTGATAGGAAATAAGACAAAAAGTTAGGAAAAGCATGCATGGTATGGTGGGGGCTATGTATGGAATAATAGCGGGGAAAACCTTGTTTTTTATTAATATAATTGTGTCACAAAAGTCATGTTCATCGAGTTTCTTGCTACCCCTTAATTAACAGAGGGGAAAGGAGTCTAAAAATTATGATAATTTAATGAATTCAGATATGAGTACATCTAGAAAAGAATAAAATGGTTTTTCCTCGGATATGTTGAGTTTGTTCAAAGAGGTCAAAATTAAACATTTATTCTAAGAAAGGTGGAAATTGCATTTGACTTCTTTTATTGTTTATATATTGTATTAATTCTAGAAACTTGGCGATCATGAGTTATGTTTTGGTCAGCCTTCAATCCTAAAAACTCAATTTCTTCACGATCTCATACTTATATTAATTATTTTATTTTATTTTGAAAAAAAGGCTAAAAAGTCCGTAATGAAACAAAGTTAAGTTACAAAACACAGACCTAATATTTGCCCAAAACAAAGCACCTCAGCATTAAGCATGCAACATTGATGAAAGAGATACAAAATAAACTGCCGCAATTTTTATTTATAAGAAAATAAATAAAAAATATATTAAAAATAAGAAATGTATCGGGGTAATTTGAAAAATGAAAAAGCAGGCGGGCGCCATGGCGTCCAGTAAGGATGCCATGGCATACTCAAACCCATCAGAAAAAATGGAAAAAAAAAAGGGACGCCATGGCTCAGGCTGACCCAGAAAAAAGAAAAGAAAAAATTAAACGGGCCGCCATGGCCCAGACCAGCCCAAAACGAAATTCAATTTTTTTTTATGCTATGTTCAGTGAGCAGTCCAATAATTTTGACCAGATTCAAAATACAATTTAGAGAAAATGACTACCTGAATTTTTGTGTTATTTATATTAAAATAAAGGTATGAAAGTCTAGTTTCCAGATAATATAATTTTCCTATACAAAAATATTACAGATTGGTACAGTTTTAGCAAAAAATTGACAGAGGTCAGAAATCAGAAAAGCTGAAATTTCAGTGAGCTGTCCTATAAATTTGACCAGATTCAAAATTCAATTTAGAGAACATGGCTACATGGATTTTTGTGTTCTTTATATCAAAATAAAGGTACGAAAGTCTAGTTTTCAGATAATATTATTTCTCTATATAAATATATTACAGATTGGTACAGTTTTAGCGATTAATTGACAGAGGTCAAAATTATTGGACTGCTCACTGAAATTTCAGCTTTTCTGATTTCTGACCTCTGTCAATTAATCGCTAAAACTGTACCAATCTATAATATTTTTGTATAGAGAAATTATATTATCTGTAAACTAGACTTTCATACTTTTAGTTTGATATAAGGAACACAAAAATCCATATATCCATGTTCTCTAAATTGAATTTTAAATCTGGTCAAAATTATAGGACTGCTCACTGGAATTTCAGCTTTTCTGATTTCTGACCTCTTTCAATTAATCGCTAAAACTGTACCATTCTGTAATATTTTTGTATAGAGAAATTATATTATCTGGAAACTAGACTTTCATACCTTTATTTTGATATAAAGAACACAAAAATCCATGTAGCCATTTTCTCTAAATTAAATTTTGAATCTGGTCAAAATTATTGGACTGCTCACTGAACATAGCATAAAAAAAAATTGAATTTCGTTTTAGACTGGCCTGGGCCATGGCGGCCTGTTTAATTTTTTTTTTTCTAGGTCGGCTTGAGCCATGGCGGCTCTTTTTTTTCATTTTTTCTGATGGGTTTGATAGTATGCCATGGCGCCCGCCTGCCTTCCCATTTTTCAAATTACCCCGATACATTTCTTATTTTTAATATTTATTTATTTATTTTCTTATATATAAAAAATTACGGAATAAACTATCTAATACAATTCCAAAAGACAACAGGATAAACTATCACTAAGCCTCTCCTAAGGAGGCTGGGGATAAGCAGTGGGGGCAAAATTCTGAAAGTGGAGAGTTTAATCTTCATCATGGGTCTTCAGGGTTCACTAGTGCTGGTCCTTCTAACTGCGGTGCCAGCATCTCATTTTCTTTCTCTCCAGGAGCAAGAGCCAGAGTACTGAGTGGGATCACATCCAAAGTCTCTGGAAGCCACATGAGTGCTTCCTCTTTAATCTTCTTGCTCACATTACCTGACCAATATTCAATCAAAGAAATAATAAGCAAAATAATGTTTTTGGCTGACTTGTGTATAATTTGTCTAAATATAAGTTCATTTCTACATTTTCAAATTATCCAACACATTGCACTGTATACTAAAAGGAAGGCAGTTCTATCAGTAACACTAAGTGAGAGGGAAAATACTTATATTAATTATTATTAGTATTATTACAATTAAATCAGCAAGTAGCTGTAAGCTCTTTCTTTTTAATGACAGCTACTGGTCTTCTTCAATCCTTATAAATACTTGGGCGATTAACAGTAGCACACACGGTTTAACAAGAAGATTTAGAGAAAGATTGATCCAATGGATAGTCAAAACACGAACGGGTTGTCATGGGCTGATCAATGGGATACCGGCAACTACCTGACAGCAACACCGAAAGAAGAGTCGAGAACAAAGAGAATGCAAAAGGTCGCCGCAAAGGCGAAGGCCTTGGCCTCGAATGGGTTAAAGAAGATCAAGAAAGGTACGATGGCCGGTGTACAATGGATCAAGGACAAGTATCGGCAGAGAAAATCCGAAAGGAACTAGCTAGTGTGCTTAATTGAATCAAGATTTGATCATCCTTCTCTTTTGGTTTCTGTTAATTTGTTTAGTGATTGATTTATTGATCCATCCATTTTTCATATCCATTAATTAATTTCTGTTGATGTTTATTCCTTTCTTGATAAAAAATAATATGTATCTTTGTAACTAAATTAATTTCATTGTGTCCTATCGAAAGTTATTAAAATTGGATTGAATGAACATTAGGAATTAGCCAAAATGCTGGAATAAAAAAACAGAGGAGCAAAAGAAAGGAATGAGGAATGTGAAAACAATGAAATTAGTTCAGTCAAGTACTGGTACTGTTGTAATACCGCGACAAGTATGTAAAAACGATAAAACTAATACAACTCAGAATTGCCAGAAACAAGTAATACTTGTCGAGCCGTGCCTCTTTTGGATCATCAGAAAACCAACCGCCCTTATTACTATCTCCCTTGGCAGTGACTACTTGTAATATGTCAATTAAAAAGGCACCGAGAAAACTCCCGAAACCAAAGACGCTCGAGTAAAGCGCAATGCCGATTGTTCGCATTGTACTAGGCACCTCGCTGTAGAAAAACTCGTTCATCCCAACCACAGTAAAGACGTCGGAGACACCTAGCAAAACATATTGCGGAAGCAACCAAAATATCGTCAAATCTATTCCCCTTTCTCTACATTCATACAATCTCTTCGACTCGACCAACGTTGCAATAAACATGGCTACTATGGACAAGAACATGCCGATCCCAATCCTTTGTAGCACAGTGATTCCTTTCTCTTCACGTGTTATGACACGCAGCAAAGGAACGAGCATCTTGTCATATAGAGGCATGAGAAGAATGATGGAGATTGTTATTGTGCTCTGAAGCATCGCAGGAGGAACGACAAAAGAGGCGCCGATTCTGTGGTGCATCCACATGCCTTGTTTTGTGAAGAACGTGAGCGGCTGTTGAAAATTCACCGCAAACATTAGCAGCATAGCCCATATCGGCAGTAGTCGAGCTATTGTCTTGGCCACACTCGGAAGGGGTTCTTCCAATTTAATGAATGAATCGATACCGATACCGTCGCCTTTCATGCTACTTAGGTCATGAAGGGATTTCGCTTGTAACCTACAGAGATAAAATAAAATTTCAGTAAAAATTTTGTGACCTTTTTTTAAATTTAATTGAGGATTAGTTTTCATTACTAAAATCATACTCCAATTCAACAGCCACTTCATCGTCGTCATCTCTAAATGGCAACCGCACCTTTCGTGCAATTACACTTGAGGCAACATCCCTGACGAACCGAACAACACTCTCGAAAGGAGGGCTTTTATGTGCTTTTCTCTTGTTGTACACGTAAAGCCTCGCTCCACATATGAACGAACTAACGGACAGGGCCATGACACCACTGGGGATAGCAAATCCAAGCCCCCAACCGATCGTGTCTTGCACATAAGACATGATGGAATTGCCCAAAAGAGAACCGGTACAAATTCCAAAATACCACCATTGGAAGAACAGGCTCTTCACTTTGCTCTTTTCCTCCTCTGACTCATAGGCCGAGTCATCATCATCGTCATCCTCATCCATTTGTAATTGATCAGCACCGAAGGCTTGTAGCGAGGGATTGTAGCCGCCTTGGCCGATGGAAATCAAGTAGAGAGGTAGAAATAGAGACGAACACGGCATCCATGCTTGGAGCAATGCCCATGAAGTTAAACCAATCAAGCCCTGATATAATGATTGAAGAGAAATTAATCAGATAGTTTTGTTCTATAAGAGACTGAATTTAATTCAATCCATTTCTAATTTTTCAAAAGTTCTAACCACCACATAAAGCAGAGAAGAGGCTGCAATGACAGAGTAGCTGTCCCAGAAGGAATCGGTGACAATAGCGCTGAGCAGAGGCAGCATGAAGTTGACGCCACTCCATGTGCTTACACTCCTCGCTGCCGATGAAGTGCTCATCTGCACCACCTCTGTCAAGTATGTCACCAGATTTGAAGACACCCCCTTGTACGCAAATCTCTCCACACTTGCCACCACTACAAACACCATATATCAATTCAAAAAATTTAAATTCATGTACTAACTAAAATTCATTTACAAAATCACAAAGTCCCTTTACCTATAATGAGAATACATGACTTGCTTAGCCTACTTGCTCGGGGCCTATCCATGGCGTTAATTTCTTCTCCTTTGCAATAGCACTAGCAAGAGCACTGGCTGATAGGAAATAAGACAAAAAGTTAGGAAAAGCATGCAAGGTATTGGTGGGGGCTATTTATGGAATATTGCAAAATGGCATCATCATTCAACTTAAACTTCATCTTCATTTATAGCCTTAATTTATTTCTAGTGCTATCCGAGTATATTGGCAACTAACTAAACCAAGCCAAGGAAATGGCTTCTTTTTCTACTACATTGTACTATTGTCTTTTGAGATGGCTACTCCACAAAAGGAAAAGTTTCCAAAGTAACATTAATTATGTCGTAACTCCTAACCCAAAGTTATATATGTTTCATTAAATTAATTCTTGTTCATGGAATCTAATCATCTAGTTAATTAAGTGTTAATTTATACCCTTCACATACAGTTTATATATGGAGCATTACAACAATCATATCATCAATGACAGGAGATGCGAATTGGCTATTAACGCTGAATGTGAATCAATTCGCTTAAATATGATTTTACCATATATATTTTAGAGAAAAATATTATGAGTACCGTAAAATTAACTCTAATATGAAAATTTTACATAATTGATTCCTAATATGCGTTGAAAATCTACCTCCGCCGTTGTATGTAACACAAATTCTTACGTACAGGAACATGTCACCACAGGAAGTTACCCACACAAATTGTTACAGAAGAAACTATATATGTTGTGGATGAGTATATATATATAGAGGAGGGTTCCAATGCACCCAAATTTCTATGCTCCCAATGCATCCAAATTATATATATAGATATCTCCACTTTTAAAGTCCGAACAGTCGATCCGAGCCGCTAAACATAATCTTCATAATAAAATATGCTTGGAGACCAAATTTTATATTTTTTAGAATTTATTTACTATTTTTTTGGATAGATACAAAATAACTGTTTTAAGGAGATTCTGGACCATCCGATAAAGTGATTTTGTATCTACCTTAAAAAATAGTAAATAAATTCTAAAAAATATAAAATTTGGTCTCCAAGCATATTTTATTATGAAGATTATGTTGAGCGGCTCGGATCGACTGTTCGGACTTTAAAAACGGAGATAAAGGATGTGGGTGCATTGGGAGCACAAAAATGTGGGTGCATTTGAACCCTCCTCATATATATATATATATATAGAGTTGGGCTAACTTGCTTTGGGAATTAAAGGGGGCGTTTTACTTTGTGCTCATATCTTCATTTTCAAAGTTCAAATAGTCGATTCGAACCTTTCAACATGTTCTTCATATTAAAATGTGCTTGGAGACCAAATTTTATATTTTTTGGAAATTTTTTACTATTTTTTCAGAATTTTTGAAAATCATCACTTTGCTGAATTTTTTATTATTTTTTTTTTATTGAAAAGTTGTGATTTTCAAAAATTCTGAAAAAATAGTAAAAAATTTCCAAAAAATGTAAAATTTGGTCTCCAAGCACATTTTAATATGAAGAACATGTTGGAAGGTTCGAATCGACTATTTGAACTTTGAAAATGAAGATATGAGCGCAAAGTAAAACGCCCCCTTTAATTCCCAAAGCAAGTTAGCCCAACTCTATATATATATATATATATATAGAGTAGAACTAGGGTGCTCCTAAGCTCACCAAGCTCTTTCGTGAGCGCGACTCTAAAACCTATCGAATTGACTTCAAATGACATTTTCAAACCGTTAGATGTTCAATCTATATTAAAATGTGCTTGGAGACCAAATTTTACATTTTTTTGGAATTTTTTTACTATTTATTAAGATGGTTTGAAAATCGCTGTTTTCCAATGGTGCAGAATTTTAATAAAAACAGCGATTTTCAAACCATCTTAATAAATAGTAAAAAAATTCCAAAAAATGTAAAATTTGGTCTCCAAGTACATTTTAATATAGATTGAACATCTAACGGTTTGAAAATGTCGTTTGAAGTCAATTCGATAGGTTTTAGAGTCGCGCTCACGAAGGGCTTGGTGAGCTTAGGAGCACCTTAGTTCTACTCATATATATATATATATCTTTATATGACTATAAATGAGGTAAGACGTAAAACAAACTGGTTTCTTTAGTGACGCAAATACAATGCAGATTTTAAATGTGGATATTGCTGTTTTAATTATTTTTGGGGTGATACAGATACAGACATCATGTAAAAAGATCAGTTGCATGCTTCTCGCCTCAAAACCTGGCCGAGACTGTTCAAGTTATCGTTACAACGTTAACGGCATGCACACTTTCTATTTCCGCTTTTTAATTATCTCATAATATGCCCTAGCTATCATTATTTTTTAAAGAAGAGCAGCATTTATATGTCTTTATTTTCTGTGTTTTCACGGTGTCTTCATTTTTTAATTTTTCAATAAGATTAATTGTAATTGTTATATGTTAAAATAAAACTGTTATATGTAATCTATATTATTTTATGTATATGCACATAAAAAAAATTTGGTTTTGTTATTTGTGTGAATCAATAAGTTGAAAAATCGATATTCAGAAATTATCCACATCAGTGTATTTTTTACAAGCTCTTAATAACAATTAAAACAAAGTTGAAATATCATAATATTTGACATGTGCATAGAGAAAATATATAATGTTGATCGTATCTAACAGTTTAATTTTGATGTCTAAATTTTAAACTTCGAGTTATTAAAATTTTAAAAATAAAGCCATGATGGTAATGCAAAAATGAATGAAGTTTAATTTGAGTTACAAATAAAAGTCAAGAACCTACCGCCCTTTTAACTTTTTCTTTTTTTCATTATCTCGTATGCTCTCAAAAGTGTGGATTAAGTTTCTTGTGCCATATATATTACCTATTTGATTTGTTATAGTGGGTTGATTTTAGTTGCTTATGACTAAATTAGCTAGTTAATGGATCATAGAAGTAACTATATATATATTAATTTTTATGGCTAGAATGGCATCTAGTATTTAATAATGGGTTAGTCTTAATTAAACTAAAATGTGAAATGACAAGGAGGCAATCAAATTTAAGAGGCGTGCTTAAAAAGTGAAGAACAAATTTCCCGGAAGGGAATTAAGGGTAAATGGAGCCCAGTTGTTGTGCGATATATCTTTTATGGAAAGAATCCCTTTAATTAATTGATGAAGGGTAAATTAAATGGAGCCCAAGACAGTATTAGTTGTCCAAAATGAGGTAACATAAACTAATGCTTGCTTCTGCTTTCCTACGTGGATTTCACTTCGTGTTTTCATTTCTGGTGCTAACTGCGTACGCATATATATATGTCAAAAATGTAATTTGTGTGGTGAAAAAAATAATAACGAAGAAAAAACAATATTTTTATATAATAATAGTGAAATTAGTTAACTAAATAATTATGCATTTTTTCAATCAGCGCTATAAGATCAGTGAAGTCAAAAATGTTAACAGATAATAATAGTAAATTTAATGCATTTAAAATTATGAGATTTAAAGATATATTTGTCTAAGTATCTAGTTAAATTATATAATTGACAATTAGCACAAAAAAAGTACTGCCAATAAAATTATCAATCAATACCTCAAGACTTTTGAAATGCTTTTCATTTGTGGACATATTGAGTAAATTAATTATTTCATTAGAAAGCAGGGAGTATCTAGAAAGTAGAATTAGAGATGATCATATTAATTTGCCACAATTCTACATCAGATTTGTGCTTTCCTACTCGGATTTCATTAATTTTGCCATCCTAAAATTCGTTGTTGCTCTGTTTGACTTCTACCAAATGCCAACAGGTATATATATATAGTAAAAAAAATTGGGGAAGAAATGACATAAATCAATTTAAATGAGCACTATATATGTTGCTAGAGACGTAAAAAAATTATATAATAACCGAATATGTCATAGCACGACACGACACGACACGTGTGCTGTTTACGTGTGGTAATTCGTGTGTTTTGTATTGTGACTATCAATTGAAAAATTAGCACAGCACAGCACATGGTCACACCGCGCATAGTCAGTACAATTAGATCTTAATTCAATAGTGAATTTTGAATAAATGAATAAGCTAAACTTGAATTGTGAATAAAAAGTTAAATGTGACCATACATGACCAGTTATATTTGAACACAACATACCTTAGTCACATCATGACTAACATATCGTGATTATTTCTCTAAATTTGATCACACACAACGTAAAATTTTAACTTGATCAGAGCACAACACAACACAACGCAAATTTCCTTCTCTATGTATAGACACAAGTATCTTAACATATAATGTTTTTAAGCGTAGGCAACAACTAAAGAGGATCTGATGTCACTCACTTGTACAGAATCAGAAAAGGTACAGACTAGCGGTACTCATGTTCAGAAAGAAAGTACTGTAAGAGGATCGATGCCAGAAACAGTACTGATGTAACTATGTCGACACAATTTCCTATCTATCAATCCATCCATCTTTAATTTTCCTTGCAAATTTATCAAACCATCCATTTGCTTGACAAATTAACTGACAATAATACATTAATTATCAGATTTTCTTCCATCCAGCAAGTTGAACAACAGTATAAATTAATTTACCATATCAACAAGTAGTTTATTGTAAAAATACTACACAACAATATATTATATTTATTTCTAAATTCTACAAGCAGCAGCAGCTAGAAAGTAGAAAACACTAATTAATTAATTAACACTAGCTAGCTTGTTGACAGTACGTACACTAGAGGAGATCGATACACCGATCGATCTAGATTAAAGCGTATGAAGCATCTTAATTGTGTAATTAAGTACGGCCGATTCTATCGTAATCGCCTTTCTCGACCTTCTCTTTAAACCTTTCTTTCCCTTGCTGGGTCTCGCCAAGCACGGCTTCCTTGGAGTTGTCTAAGGTTTCCTTTGCTGCCTCGCTGATTTCGTCTTTTTTCTCCTTGGCCTGCCGTAGGAACTCTTCGGCAGTCGATCTTGCCTTCTCCGTCATTTCGCTTACCTTATCATCAGTTGAGTACTGTACAATTGTACATAGACATGCAGCAGGACAATTAAAATTGTAACTGTTGATCAATTAATTAAAAAAATGTCCATTAACTTCCATATATTGGTACCATGTATATCATATATAATGGATGGTGTCACATAATTTCTGACAATTAAATTACTAATATATGATTAGCATATATAATCAAGTGTTAGTCAAATTCAGTCAATAAATATGGTAACAACTAACATATATACATATGTCAACATAATGTGTTGGTGTCAGCAGTCAGAAGAAGTTTATTTCTGAGCCATAGAAGACATTATAATTTGCTATTGAGAAATTGGACATACATATAGAAAAAGTAGAAGTAGTACAGACTGCACAGGTCATGAATTCATAATGGATGCGTAGCACTTGCGTCTGCACAACTACTTCTCTTCTCATTTGCTTTTTATCTCACTTTACTATTTATTATGTCATTGTCTGACTAAATTTAAAACCCAGCCCAAACGCTGCTTGTTTGGGCCTGGAGCTTCTGACAAAAAAAAACAGAAAGAGAAAGAGAGGTTTCAAGTCTTGCTAGTTGCTAGTTTGTTTCCTTGATGAAACATATTTGAAACAAAAGGTACAATTTTTGTAGGAATGAAATTGAAATTGAAATTGAAATTGTTAGAGTGATTAAATAATAAATTGAGGAGGAAGAGTTGTGGGTTATAGCGGTACCCTCAAAACGAGATTGCTTCCAACGGCAAGTGATGGAACCATCACCATCTTTTTCATTTTCATGGACTGGCACAGCCTCTGCAACATCATCATTTCTCTCTCTCTCTCTTATTGCTCTGTATGTGGAAGAACGGCAAAGAGAAAAGAGTCTATCTTTTCTTAAAAAAATAAGAAAAAAGGAAAATAAAAAACAAGGCAAGGACTGATGAGAATGAGATGAACTCGATCGATTCTTAGAGTTTTGAGTTGTAAATAAATAAATAATAGATAAGACAGATGGGTGCGTGTGGGTTGGTGCAACGTGGCAGCTGCTGGTAGCGGCACGCAGCCAGCTATCATGCAATTCGAGGCTCTCTCTCCGCTCGAGACCTATAAATTAATATTCTTTTACTACAAATATAAACGAGTTCCAAAAATTTTAATCAACTGGAGACGTCCCTTGAGCAAAAACCAGATGCAACCTCCAGCTGAGCTGAGAATTGTAACAGACTATTTCTGTTTAGATCCTGACCGTCCGATCAGAATCTACACGAATATTAAAGAAGTCCATGTATTTTATCTCTTGCCGAATTAGTCTGAATTTTAATCGAACGGTTCGGATGTAAACTAAAATATTCTGTTAACTCAACTCGCTGAGCTGCCTATATATCTTTGTCAAAGCGTTGCAAGGATAGAAATTTTTTATCTATATGTTCCTGAAATTTTGGTGATCGATTGAAAATGTTTCCGAAATTTTAAGAAAATTGACTGCTTGTTTTTATATACCTTTTGTTCCTGCAGTGCCCTCTTTGTTTATCTGTCTTCTTTTTTATATTTGTTTTAATTTCTTTCTTACTTTTTCAGAACACCATTTATGCTATTTGATTTTACTTGGATGATTGAAATTCAAACTAGTGGACAGAATGGCAAAATTTCTGCTCTTGATTTTTCGTATGCATTGTCAAAGTCTACAACTTTTACTCAGTAACTCGCACCAAAATGATCCAAAAAAAAGAAAGTTGGTTGCGTTAGGGTGTGCTCCAGAATTCTTTTATTAATGAAAAGAGAAAGAAAGAAAAAAGGATGAAGAAGTCAGTGATTTCACCTCCTCTAATTACACAATTGTTGAGTTTGCCTTCAACTTTGGAGCACAGTTCACCTCCGTTTACCTTCTCTTCCCTCTGCTCATCTCCGAAATTTGTTGTTTTCGAGCAAGTAACCAGCCACGGACAGATCCGGTCACACCTTTGCTCTCTTCTCCTCTCTGCATACCCCCTCTGGAGCTGACCCTTAATTTCAACTATACAATAGAGATGTTAATGGCACCTTTTTATCCGTTAATTTGACCAGTATCGCATTTAATAAGACGAATATGAAATACTTTTTTTTGCTAGTTTACCGAGTATGTATAAGGATAAAGTTCTCTTTTTGTTAACATAACAGGTGAAGACTATTTCGCACATGTTACTTTATAGAGTAATTATTAAAAATTAAATATAAATTGTTTTTTTATATAGATATGATGCATGAAATGATATAGTTTTATTCATGGTTCATACATATCTATTTAATGACAATTTTTATCAGTTCATCTGTTTCATACCGTATTCGATAAGATAAGAATGAGCAAATTTTATTTTTCATTAGCTTATCGAGTAATTGGTAATTGAGTATGAGTAAGGGTAAAAAAAAAAAATACTTTCAGTATGAAAATGCTCCCACCCAACGTGTTGGTACCCATCGACACCCCTAGTTCCAAAATCGCACCTCAAAGTGCAGTCCGAGTGGTTTGATTTTATCAGACAGGTTCCCAAAACTATGACAAACATTACTCAAAACTTCACCAGGGGCATTATTAGCTAAAGCATTCTCCAACATGATGCAACCTCAGGCCAAAAATAGAAATTGAAGAAAAAATTATTCCACTAATGATCCAGCAGACAAGATAATGTAGCACAGTGAATATGATGTTTTTGAGTCGGAAAATATTAATACCAGCAAATCCAGCAAGTCAGCTACCAATACCCCCACTGGTATGAAAAAACATAAACCGAAACACAGCTCTAGACATGCTATATAAAACATACAGTACAGATTCAAACAAACACAGCCAGATCTACATTTTCTGAATTACAACAGAATTTGCGAGACCAGCTTGTTCAATAGTTAAACTGGTATCGCTCAACACCTTTGGAGGGAACCCAGTTTGCAATTGGTAGTTTGTTGCCATACCAGGCCTTGAGGCTTCTATGAAAGTACGTATGTGTCCAACTGTATGAGTGGTGTTGAAGCGTGCAACCATGCGGGTCCCATCTGCCAGTCTCAGTTGTATTGGGGTGGAAGGCAAAGAATCATCAACAGACAACCCGATCAGTGACCCTGAGACAGTGCTGGGGTTGGGTGAACTGGAGGCAGCCTTGGGTTCGGCAACTAGAGGGGTGTCAGATGAGGAACCCTCCCCTAAGGTTCTCCCAACACCCTGAAACGGCTTAGGAGGAGCAACAGGTGCCTGCATAAACCAGGTTTTGTTTAGTCTCATTTTCATTTTGAGAAGAAATAATGCAATTAAATTTAATAAAGGCATACCTGATAATCTTCGGAACGCCTAAAGAGGTTGACATTGACCACTGTCCTCCTGTCAGCAGGCTCCAGCTCTCTGGGGCATTCTGACCTCTTAATGCTCTGAACGATACGGTAAATAAAGAAGAAAAAGAACCAAATTAGTATAACCATGTAAGAATACTTTAAATTGCAACCAATGAACAGATAGTTTTCTTTTTGCTATTTAACTAGATAATTCTAAAAGTTTTCTTATGGATTTTCAAGGAAAGCGTTAGCATCTAGAAAGCCCACCCTAAACAATAACATGACACACAGTTCACACTGTTCAAAATTGCAATTAATTGCAAAACAACAAGGGACTCGTTTTTCATTCCATAAAAAAAAAAAAAATTAAATCAACACCGCCATTGCAAAAGCTTAAAAGTTTAGTTGCAAGCATTGATAGTGGAATACTCTGATGGTTAGAGGGCCCCCAAAAAAAATAACACAATCCCTATTGCATCATACCGCACTTGTTTATTGTGCCAAACAAACTAGAAATCTACATCTAAATATACTGCATGCATAATTATACATAGATTTTCTTAGTAATGTACACAAAAATTGAAGCTTTATAGGCAAAGCTGAGATCATGATTCGTGAAATTGAAATTTGATGAAAACTTCAATTAGGAATTACATAATGCATGCTAGGATCTTGTTTGCACAAATTCTATTTACATTTTGATACCCATGTAAATAACTCGATCTTAACATCCTAAAAGATAGCGACAGTAAGTCATATCATTTACTTTGACAGTAAGAATCTATGCAGGGGTGTTCCAACACATTGTAACAGAACAATTTATTAGATCAAAATTCATCTCGAGTTACCCCAAGAAGAGGCAAATTCCAATAAAACTAAGCATGGGGACCATCAAGCCAGGTAACTTTTAACCAAAAGTCATATCGCATGGTACAGGATCACATCAAACTAGTAATTGACATGTTAGCAGAATGACAGCTTGTTTTTAGAAAGAAGTGGCTTTGGATGGATACCAGCGATTAATAGCAGTAAATTAATCATAAATTAACTCGTTACCTCTAGAAAGGAAGCATTCTCAGGATCATCAAACATCCTAAGCGGACCATCATCGACAGTGAACCCATTGTTCCAGAATACGATGTGGTGGAGGGAAGTTTGAGGTGGTTGGGAAACAGTTGGTTCTGGTACAGTTGGTGCTGCCTCCCCAGACAGTGTCCTGCCGGTCCCTGTAAAACTCCCCGAGCTAGAGCTAGAGCTCGAGGGGTTTTGCTGCTCGTACTGCACCGGCCTAGCACCCATCTGCCTCACCTGCTCGAAGAAACCCTCTATATCAGGGCCATTGCCTTTGGTTGGATCCTGAACCAACATTCCACTGTAGAGACCACGAAAGAAAGATGAAAATTTTCCAGTAAATAAATAAAGATCAGTATTGAAAAATGAAACTTGCTTGGGAAATGAGACTGCACTTATCACTCTTCAATTTATCATATTTTCCAATTTTTCCAATTGGGACTAAAGTCCAATCAACAAATCAAGAGTCTGCGAGCAGGGGTACATGATGCTTAAAATACACAGGAGTTTAGCACAAATCAACTAACCCTAAGTGTTATACCAAGAGCACCCAATAAGCAGAGAACAAAGCATGACTAGATCCATAAGATATAGTTGAACAAAAATGAGTAAAAGAAGAAAGACCTCTTCTCGCCACCGGTGTAGTACTCCTGAGGGGTATCGGAATCATCGCTTCCATCGCCGGAGGCGGGTTGGCGATTCAGATCGGCGAGCGTACGGATCGCCGGGCGACCGCCGCTCGTCTTCTTGTCCTTGGAGCTCATTGTTGTCGTTGAGTGAGAGAGAGAAGAGAAGAAGAATTAAGAAGAGAAAAGAGAGACTTGATAAACACGCGAGGAAGCGAGAATGAGAAAGGACGAGTCACGGTTAACAATAAAATAGCACCGTACGCTTCGTCGAATTTTAGGAACCCTGAAATTTTGGGTAAATATTTTAACAGAGCAGTTTCGGCTTCATACAGCGGACGGACTATTGATTTTAAACAGCGCTGTATATGAAATCGTGTGCTGTATGGAGCAAAAACTACTCCGTTAAATTATTTACCCGAAATTTTGCCAAGTGATCCTGTAGATATTTTTAAACCAGGATTAAGTTTAATAATTTACTAGACTTATTTGCAATTTGTAGGCATTTTTCTCGGGCTTTCTTTGACAACTCCAAAAATACAAGACTTTATTACGTGCAAAACTCAAAACCAAATATGCATTAAAAAAAAAAGTCTTGCTTTGCTTCGACGATGTGTGATATTTTGTATAGCAGCGGTTCCATATTTATCAATTTATTATATGAATAAAGTTAGCATACTACATGTAACATAGTGACATACCGTACTATTTTTTTAAAAATTTATTGGGTATGTTTTAATGGCAAATTCAAACCGTCAAAACCGATCTACTTCACTAGTAATACATTTATATAAAAAGATTATAAATTATTGAATTCATTTGATATAAAGTTAAGTGGTCAAAAAGTGAAGAATTATAAGTTAATTTTAATACATTCAGTTTTCATTATTTTTTGTTGCTTGACTTTATAATAAATAAATGCAAAAATTTATAAAGTTTATATATAAATATATCACTCGTGGAATAGATCGGTTTTTTCATTCATCGTTTGAAATTTATTTTTGAGGTTTCATTAAAAAAAAAAAAATCTAAGAAAGTAACACGACATGTCACTGTGCTACAAGTAGCACGCCTTATTACGAATTAGTCACTCAACTTTGATTTGTTCATTTTTAATTACTCAATTTTGTCATTTGTCCCAATCAAGTCACTATATACTTTTTCGTCCAAAATGCTAACGAAATATGCTCATTTCGTTAGTATTTTGGACAGAATGAGTATATTCTGTTAATATTTTGGACGTAATGAGAATATTATGTTAAGTTTTGAGACGGAAAAATATAATGTGACTTGATTGAGACAAATGACAAAGTTGAGTGACTAAAAAAAAAGACACAAATCAAACTTAAGTGACTCATTCGTAACAAATGACAAAGTTCAGTGACCTCCAGTGAAATTTACCCTTTAATTTATAAGTAGTTATATTTAGTTTGTCCACCAATCAAAGAGATAGCATGTTATAAAAATATATAATCTCGATTTTAAAGTTCAGATGCTTAAATTAATATCTAATTTATTTTAAGTTAATATAGAATTATTGTCATGTAAAGAATTAAAATAGTAGAGGTAAGTAGATTGAGCAATTAACACACGGTGGCGTTAAGTAGGTTGTGATCATTAAAAGTTTGTTGAGCATAACTTCAAAATATATAATATCGATTTTAAATGAGACAGATTCAAATTATTGAAACTGATCTACTTTACGAGTGATCAGTGATGCCTGATGCATGTACATACAAAATTTTAAAATTTTGAAATTTATTTACTATAAAGTCAAGTGGTAAAAAATATGACTTTGTACATGCAAAAAAATAAAGTTTTACAAGTTATTTTAATGCATTCATTTTTCAACTCTTTTTACTGCTTGACTTTATACTAAATGAGTTCAAAAATTAATTAATTTTTTTTGTACGTTCATGCATTACTCGTGAAATATATCGGTTTCAACAGTTTTAATTCGTCTCATTTAAAGTTAATATGATAAATTTTAGAGTTATGACAACGTCCATTTTCATTCCTTTCCCTCTCATATTATTCACCTCCTTTCATCTTCACCTCTTATGAACCAAAAATAATGAGATTGTAACATCAACCAAATCTCTTGCTTGCAACTGCGAGGATCTCAGGATCTAGGTTCAAGCAGCAACTTAACTAAATCATATCCAATAGCTAGCCAAATTAAGATCCTCTGTACGAGTATGAAATTCAACAATTGTACCTTTTATGCCGAGTATGAGGTTAATTAGTTATTTAGTTTACATATTTTTTTATGGATTTGATGGCGCAAAAAATCAAGAGATAATTATTAAAGTTTCGGAATATTTTACAATAATTTAGCTATTATAAATATCAATTTTTCTTAATGAAAGGGGCACCTCAGCCACTGGGTAAAAGTATACATAGGGGTAAGAAACAAAACCTTTGTTAATTCTTGGAATTAATTGCTGTAATCACAGAAATAGCTATTAAATCCATCTCAAATGGTCAATTGGAGGATTTCTACCCCTGTCTAGATCCCATTATTTTAGGATAATATCTCTGATCATATCTGTAATATACATATTTTTTTTATTTTTTTTGCGCTGAGGAACCTATAGATTAAACTATTTTATTAACGTAAGTAAAAGTTATCTTGAAAATTACAACCAAAATATTTTTTAATGATATCCTAACAACATTAGTTGGTTTGTAACTTTATGATATTAAACGGAATCATAACTGATTATAAATATAAGTAGACACATGATTACTCAAAAGAGAGCGATGTTATCTTTTAAAATTTATAAACTCGGAAATGCTATCGGTTCGGATCGCAAGCGCACAATCCTATCGAGTAGTATAATCGAGGTCGATCCACAGAGAATATTGGTCTACATTCTTTAGTGATCAAATCACAATCTTTTGTAAGGCTAGACAAAATCTAAAAATTGAGAGTTGAAGTTGTGATCAATGTAAATTTGCCAACAATTAAAAGTAATTAAAATAAAGATAGAGATAAGAATTCCTAAGGTTTCGGCACACCATTGCTACTCAATCCTCATTGATATTCTACTTCTGTCGGGTCTGATTTCCTGTTGTTGTTTACAGAAGACACTATATAGGACACTGCGAGTTACTTACGCAAATGACGGAACTTCCATCGAGATACTACATAGGACACTGCGAGTTATCTTATGCAAATGACAAATCTCTAAATACGCAAGTTACTACATAGGACACTGCGATTTATCTTACGCAAATGACAGAACTTGGTTTGCGTTTTGTGGTTCTGATTTATGGTTTCCCCGCGAAGATTTTCTTCACATAAATCTAATGGCTCCCAACGAGGCTAACTCGTCCATCATAGCTTTTCTTACCATTAAAGCACTGTCACTACCCTAACAGATTAAACTAGATCATCGAAATCAGGTGAAGGGAGAATAAATTGCAAAAGCATTTCAATCAACAACAAGAAATCATAATCAACAAAAAATATATATATCAAAGTATCATGAGTAACAAGATTTAATGCCTAGTCCCTAAGAAAAGAACTTAGCCGCGGAACGGCATCATTACAACACTCATCTCTTTCTCACTTAATCAAAATCTAACCCTAATTACCAAAATTACAAAGATAAATTCTTCTTCTGTCCAGGAGGCTTTATATAGGAGTGAGGGAACGTCTAGAGATGAGTGGAGGCCAAGAAAACTGATATGGATACAGCTGTGGCAGTTATTCTCCAAAGGGCGCCTCTGGTTACGGACCGTGTTGGCTGATACGGTCCGTATCCACACCATGTCGCTGAGGGGTTTAATGCGTATCACGCCATCTCCTGGTCCGTATCAACCAGTACGGGCCGTAACAGAGCCTTAGTCGATTAGTATCGCTTATCCGATTGACATGATTCTTGCTCCATTTGATGTGAAATAGTCACAAAACCTGTTTCCTGTAATAAAACATAAAGAATGGTGACAATAGCCTTTTTCTCTATTTAAATAAATATAAGTGAGAAATAATATGCAAAATCTAAACCAAAAGTCTATGTAATTCATTATCATTTTGACTCCGATCAACACACAAATAATTAAACTCCAATTATTATATTCTTAATAGTTTGCATAAAAAAAATAATGGGAGGAGGAGAACTAAAGAGAGGAGATGATGAAAGTTGTAGAAATGATTAAAAAATGGGATTTCAAAAGAAGCAATTAACATTTTTGAAGTGCAAGATAAGCAACCAAGATTCGTATCAAACTAAGAAGCAAACAAAAACACATCCCCAGCTAACATGCGATGTTCCAACACAACGGGGTTGGACCATCTCCTTTCAATTTTCTATTTTGGAAATTGAAAATTTGATTTATTTAAAAAATAGATTGCTGGTATTTTTCTTTAAAAATAGTGACAACTGAATCAAGATTCGGTCACCTTATTTACACCTGCACACCACTAGCAACATGGATCGCGAAAACAAATGATCGTACCGTTGATTCGGTTATCTCCTTGACCAAAAAAATTGTTCTCCTTGTACTGGTTCACCGTGGCATCTTCTAGACTGAATCGAGAACGTGTAACTTAGATCACACAGTCAATATAACTTGTGAGTCACCAGCAATCCAGCTAGCATAATGCGTGAAACTGAAGAAAAAACAGACAGCCAACCAAAATTCCCGCTGGCTCCACCGCTGCATTTTACCCAACCCCACATTTTCATTCACTTTTTATCTTTTTCTTTTCTTTGCAAATTTCCGTCAAACGCTGACTGTCTATTTTATATACAAAATATAAGAGCTTCAAAATTTGAGGTGAAATTTTTAATTAAATTTTTTATTTCTAATTTTTAATTTTTTTGTTATTGAATAACCGCTCTATAGTGAGGCGGTCTACTTTAAAAGAGAACTGCCCCACTGTGAGACAATTAGGACAGTTTTCAAAATAAATAAAAACTAAGGGCAATTTTGTTAATTTTTATTTAATTGAGGGTATTAATAAAAAAAATCGGTTCTACTAGGACTTTCTATTCGTCACATTTCAATAATTCATATCAGCTAGGGTAATAGAATATTTTTGTTTAGATCTATAATGTTCAATCAGAATCTGCACGTTAATGAAACTCGTGCATTCTATCTTAGACCGAATTGATTCAAAGTCTAATCGGCCAGTCCAGTCTTAACCGGAATATTTTGTTACCTCAGAGAGAGGATATGAACTCACATTTCAATTGTCAATAGGGCTGTAAACGAGCTGGCTCGGGCCGAGCTGGGCCCTAGCTCAGCTCGTTAATTCTGGACCGAGCTTTTACCGAGCGAGCTGGAACTCGTGACGAGCCAAACCGAGCTGACGAGCTGGCGAGCTGGGTCTGGTTGGATCTTATTTTTAACCGAGCTGGACCGAGCCAAGCTGAGCTGGACCGAGCCAGACCGAGCCAGGCTGAGCTGGACAGTATAAAATGTACACAAATTCATACAAATTTACAAATTAATGCCTAGCCGAGCTAGCTCGTTCTGGACCGAGCTAGTGGCGAGCTGGCTCATTAACAGCTCGGTCCAGTAACGAACGAGCTGTTAGCGAGCGAGTCAAGTGTGAGTCACGAGCGAGCCACGAGCTACGAGCTTTTTTGACACCCCTAATTGTCAAAAACTTCAAAACAAAACATTTTTGTTTGGATTAAACTCGCAGGTTTTTCTGTCACCAAACAGGAATATGATGCAAATTTGGTACCTTATAATTATTTCAACGGTCATATAAATGAAGAGGAGGGATCCAATTACACCTTTTTTAGTGACACATCATGACACCGTTTTTTATATAGGTCAATTTTGAGATTTCAAAATCCAAACAGTCGATCCGAACCGTTCAACATGATCATATTATTAAAATGTACTTGGAGATCAAATTTTACATTTTTTGAATTTTTTTTACTATTTATTAAGATGGTTACAAAATCGCTGTTTTTCAATGATCTGAAAACAACGATTTTTGTAACCATCTTAATAAATAGCAAAAAAATTCAAAAAAATGTAAAATTTGATCTCCAAGCACATTTTAATATATCCATCATGTTGAATGGTTTGAATCGACTATTTGGACTTTGAAAATGGTAGGTGTCAAAGTGTGTCACCAAAAACGGTGTAATCGGATCCCTCCTCATAAATGAATTCAGCTATAATAATATCAACGGGCACAGAAATGAATCCAGATCCAGTGCAATACCGCACCGAATAGAATGATATATGAATTCAAATAAAAAAAATATATGAGTTGTTTTTTTAGTCTGAAACGTATTTTAAAATGGATCCATATTCTAAATAGGTACTGATTAGAGATTTTAATGAATTGAGTTTGAGCGAATTGGAGGTAATTCGAAATCAACTTGCCATGTTAATTAATGAATTGAGAGTTCAGGATTTAGCTTAGTTATGAACTCAAAATCAATTCATGAGTGACTCGAGTCAACTTGCAACTCGATTTATAACTCTCCAACGACGGTCCATAATTAACAAAATTAAATAACAATACGTGTGAACTCAGTTCACGAGTTTGATAAGTCAGTTAACCAGTGGCGAAACCAGAATTTGAGTCAGGAGTAGGCAAAAATCAGATTCGAATTCTTTTTTTCTAAACGGGTTCGAGTTCAAATCGCCTCCATAACTTTCTTCCCGCCTCCGCCCAAGCCGCCTACCGAATGCCAATAAGAGGAAATTTAGAGTCCTTTTTTATAGTATTTGTCCATTATCTATTTGACAAATTAAAAAAAAAATCGACTAAATTCAACTTAATTACTAGATGCCAATAAGAGGAAATAAAGTACTTTTTAATTCACATATATGTTCCAACTGATACTAAGAGGGCATTTATAAAATTGATATTCATTTCTTAAGAAGCACAAATGCACAATAGCAAATCTCGAAAGAAATTGGTTTACTGTCCGCTGTCGCAACTCGCAAATCATTTCACAAATTTTAGCATAAACTTTAAGTAGAGATAACCAAATGGTCTAAATAAGCATAGACTTTTTAGGTGTAGTCTGGATTTCAAATTTTAGCCTTCATATAGACAACTAATATTTCTCATATTTGCAACTTAAAGTCCTTCAATCACAAGCAGAATATACTTAGCAAAGAAACAATTCTGACAACTAATATTTGCAACTAATATTTCTCAGATTTGGTAAGGAAAGAGACAATTCTGACAATACTTAGCATAATATACTTTCGAAAATCGGTACCGTACCAAATTATGAAATTAATCATACAAATTCGATCACAAGCAACACAGATTATGAAATTGGTATCCTACCAGTAGCAATTTAAGAAATTAGTACTAAAAATAGCAGTCACTAAAAAAAAATCAGGTGGTAACTCGAACCAGTTTAACTCAGTCGGTAAAAGTTATTAACGAGTTAATACCGAACAAAACACGGGTTCCAATATTTGTTTACAGCCGTTACTTCGGCCCGGCTATGAATTAGTGATAACATCAAGATTCAGGACTGCACGAGTAGGTTTATATTATAACATAAATCCATCCATTAACTACAAAAAAGGTCACTAATTAAATTAATTAATTATTTTAAATATCATATCACTGAAATAATCCCGTCACTGATCTCACTCCCACCAGCCTCTCTCTCTCTCTCTCTCTCTCAGAAGCCCCAATATTTGCTGATGGCAATTCCCGACGATCCTTCTCCTTCCACCTCCGCCTTCTCCGGCGAACAATTTTCCCTATCCATACCAACGCCCCCCTCTCCTCGCGAAGAATCCTCTCTGTACTTCTCCCGATCCCACTCCTCACCTCGCACCTCGCCGCGCCAGCCAAGCCGCCTCTCCGTCTCCTCTTCCTCCTCTCCCTCCGGATCAGCACTTTCTCGTTTCGCACCAAGGCAATCGGGGAAGAGAAAGAAAAGCCTAGCTGTGCAGAGGAGGAGGAAAGGGATTCTGATTTGGAGTGCCTTGCTTGCGTTTTTCTTCCTGATGAACTGGTGGATGTTCTCTCGCTTGCAAGATCCAGCTTCCCCACCGAGGCGCCCCGGTTTGGATTTTCTCAGAAGAACAGCTGTCTCTGTTTCTAATTCTTCTTCTATCCTGGTACCGCAATTTGATTTCACCTCTTACTGAATGTTACATTGTCTCTAATTTTACATATTAGTTGAATTAATACGGTAATAATCTTGCATATTCTAGAAGGACCAATTGCACAATTTAACGAGGAGGAAGAGGCCTCACAATGTCATGCTCTACAGGCTCCGGGCATTGGCAGCCCATGCCTTGGCAGAGGTATGTACAAGCCGGTATGGTATTGTGTGCTACCTTCTGTTGGTTATCTCATTTTCGGGCTTGTCTGGTACTTTGTTGAGCAAGTGAGAGTAAATTGTGGATAAATTGGATTAACTATAGAGGCTTAGATTCACAATTGAGGGTTGATTGTTGCAAAACTCGGTTTTAAGTGAGACTTGGTGGGAAATTTTGGGATTGTATTAACAGATGGGGATACCATACTGCCACTGGTTAGGTCCAGGCACCCAGTGCAGGTTAGTTATTTTATATAATTAGAATGAGGCTACGGTACTACGCATAGCGAACATCACCGTACTATGGCTTCATATCTCCATTTTTTAAAGTTCAAACGGTCGATCGGAACGGCTCAACATGATACTCCATACGAAAATGTACCTGGAGACCAAATTTTACATTTTATAGAATTTTTTTACTATTTTTTAAATAGGTAGAAAATCACTTATATAAAGATTCTGGACCATTCGAAAGTAGTGATGTTCTACCTATCTAAAAAAATAGTAAAAAGTTTTAAAAAATGTAAAATTTAGTCACCGAGTACAGTTTCATATGGAGATCATTGTGAGCGCTTCTGATTGACCGTTTGGACCTTCAAAACGAAAACTTGGAGCTATAGTACGGACCAATGTGTGCTATGCATAGTACCGTAGCCTCACTCCATATAATTATGCTATACAGATTAAAGCAGCAATCCTCTCTTGAAATACTCTAGCGTGCTGTGCCTAACTATATTGTCTCAAACCTAGGCAGAGAGAAAACCTGAGCCTGTAGATCTTTGGAAGGAGCCTGTGGACCCCACCACCTCCTGGAAACCTTGCGCTGATAACCGCAGCTGGGTAGCTAGTGGTAATCTTAACTTCCTTTTCTTAATAAGCGCTACTGGTTAAACTGCTCATCCTAGTTACATGCGCCTTTATGTATTGTTTCTAATGTTTTGCATTTACATTTTGTGCGAGTAACTGTAGGGGGGAACAATGGTTATATTCTAGTCAGTGCAAATGGAGGCATAAATCAGCAGAGAGTAGCTGTAAGCATATTTTTGAATAATGATTATCTATTTCTCTGTTTAATAAAAAAAAATAATGAGTTATTCCCTTTCTATTCACCCTCAGATTTTCTGTACTTGACCAGATCTGCAATGTTGTTGCTATTGCACGACTGCTTAATGCAACTCTTGTAATTCCTAAATTCTTGTATAATAGTGTCTGGAAAGATGTGAGGTAATACATCTTCTATTCTCGTGTTTTTTATTCCTTTTTTATTGATGTTGGTATACTACAAGATTATTCTTTTTTTGTTAGATGATTGACCAGATCAAATTCTATATCTTAGCCAGTTCAGCGATATATATCAAGAGGAATATTTCGTAAACTACTTGAAGGATGATATTCGCATTGTAAAGGAGCTTCCTGTGAAACTGCAATCCTTAGATCTGGAGGCAATTGGTAGCCTTGTAAGTTGTCTACACTCTTCCATATTAAAAGTGAAAAATCTGGATCTATTTGACTTCATTAAGTTTCCTTAATTGATCAGGTTACTGATGCTGAAGTGATGAAAGAAGCAAAGCCTAGTTTTTATGTGAAAAAGATTTTACCTATCTTGCTCAAGAATGGAATTGTCCATTTTATAGGATTTGGGAATCGCCTATCTTTTGACCCAATACCTTTTGAACTGCAGGTATTCTGAGAATGTTAATGTACTTCGATTCTTCTTTTCTCTCAATTTGAGTAAATAAAAGGCATGTAGTGTTCAAGTGATTTTCCTTTGCATGAAAAAGTACTTTCTGAAATGTGGTATTAATGAAAGAAAATGGCTTAATTTGCAGAGGCTAAGGTGCAGATGCAATTTCCATGCACTTCAATTTGTTGAGAAGATACAGGAGACGGGTGCACTGCTTGTGAAGAGAATGCACAGGAACAGACTTAATTTTTCTTCGTTAGAGCAAAACCTCCTAGGCCGCTTTGCCGAGCAACCAATCGGAATGAAAACTGGAAAGAATAAGCCGTCAAAATATTTAGCGGTTCATCTGAGGTTTGAGATGGACATGGCAGCCTACTCCATGTGTTATTTTGGTGGCGGCAAAGAGGAAGAAGAGGAGTTAGAAGCTTACAGGGCAGTACACTTCCCTGCACTTACGCATCTAAGGAAAACCACAAAGTATGTTCCTGCAATATGTATCTATATTGTTTTCTGAGTTTGGCTAGTATGCTATTGTTAGTATAAGACGTCCCATGCTATCGATAGTATAAGACGTCCCATGCTATCGCTTTGAATACCTATCAGATGGGCTTCAAACGACGAATCCAAACCATTGAAACCGATCTACTTCACAAATGATGCATTTACATGCAAAGTTTATTAATTTTTTAATTTATTTAGTATAAAGTCAAGCGGTCAAAAATGAAGATTTAAAATTAGTTTTATGCATTCATTTTTCATTATTTTTTTACCACTTGACTTTATACTAAATGAATTCGAAAATTTATAAATTTTATGTAAACACATCACTTGTGAAATTGATCTGTTTCAACTGTTTGGATTCTTCGTTCTAAGCCTATCCGATAGGTTTTCGAGTCGATAGCACAGCATGTCGCTATACTATCGATAGCACGCCTGCCAAACTCTTGTTTTGTTGTGTCTTTAAAATATTTCTCCTTCTGCACTAGAACCAAACAGCTTAAAACTTTGAGTTAGTTCGAGAACCAGTTCTTGCCGATTAGTCTGAAAGTAAAAATAGTGGAACAGTTTGATCTAAATATTTGTCTACGAGGCAGAAAAAACTGAGATTAGATGAATTGGGGCACATATGGAAAACTATAACTCCCAATATTGTTCCTTTATATCAATTTATTTTTATTTTATGAAATTCAATGAAGCAATTGTAAGATTGTTTTCACTAAATTAGAGTACCATCGGCTGAGTACCTGCGATCTGAAGGACAGTGCCCACTGACGCCCGAAGAGGCGGTGCTGATGCTGGCAGCTCTAGGCTTCAAGCGCAGCACACAAGTGTACATTGCCGGTGCTAAAACTTATGGTGGGAAATCAAGAATGGCCGCCATAAGACACTTGTACCCTAGAATTGCCACTAAAGAAACTTTACTGTCTGCTTCTGAGATCAAGCCGTTTCGAAACTTCTCTTCACAGGTATACATACTTGCCTTTCATGAATTACTATATGCTGTAGAAGTCATATATTCTCCAGTTTTGCAACTTTTTCAGTAAGTTTTGAGTTTATTTCTGCAGCTAAGCCTGAAATCAATCTAGTTCTTTTTAGGTAACATATGCAATAAAGTTGGGTAATTAAGGACAATTTTAAGAATAAGGATATTTGTTTTCAAGTCAATTGGATTTTGTCTTCTTCTAAATATCCTAGATAGTTAACAGATTGAGATGAACATGCTTTGTCGATTATAAAAATTTAGGATTCAGGTCATGGGTAACTAGGCCTGATATAGATCAGTTAATATCTCCATTTATGATGTAAATTGAATCTCCATTTCTAGTATAAATGAACATGATATAAGGTTGTGCATCTGCGAACCAGTCTAGTGTGGTGAGTGGTAAAAAAATTGGTGCATATGCTATCTACAAGCGAGTGGTCATATATGTCAGTAGAGTCTTTATTTAGCTTAAATATTAGCTTTGCAATACATGCTCACGAGTTCTGATGATGAAAAATTTTCTTGACCACATTTCTGACCCAGTAAAATTCGTTGATTATTCTATATCAGTATCCAACAATGATATATGACATGGCTCAACCAACTCCTGCAAAGCCGGCTCATTACATTGGTTCAGCAGACAAATAGCCTATGTGTCTCACAGCTTCTTGACATGTACCAGTAAACAGTGAAAATAATGCCATGATAAAATTCTAGTCTTCTAGTAACTTTCTACCAGACCACTCACTATGCTGCAGATTGTTTGTGTTCTGAGAAACCCAAGTACAATTCTGGCTTCTCTGGTTTGATCTTATTTTAACCAGATGTTGTCAGACGCATATTTGGGTGAATTGTTGCACCGTGTTCTGCTGATAGAAAGTGGATTTGGTAGAAGGTCAACTGGAAAAGAGAGGCATATAAACTTGCGTACATTTTTTGGAATATATATAGCAGCACCAAGTTGATAGGCATATTAAATTGTTTAACTACCGCAATGGTTGGTAGTCTTTCTCGGCTTACACTCAGCCATGTGGTGTATCTTCTCTCTTTGGTTTACCGGGCATGGCTTGACAGTGTACTCTTGGGTAGCATAAATACGCAAATTCAACCATCTCCTATGTTACCAAAGTATAACATAGATGCTTATGTGTCTACAAATTGAACCACCTCCTATGTTACCAAGTATAGCATCCCTGTGGCTGTGTCAATACCTGGTCAAATTGCATAAGGAAATTCGGTTCTCATATGTACATAAGTGTCCATCCTTCCCATATATTATAACATGGAGATATTTAATTTGTTGATTTCTTGCCAAGTGGACCATGGCCTAAGCCCAACACTCATATGTTGACTTTTCTTTCAGTCAGACCATCTTACTACTCATGTGGCATATCAACAATGATAAATGTCACTCAATTATTTTTAATCTCCTTAAAAAGAAAATGCCCATTTTTTGTAAACTGTTTAAACCATATTTTGAAACCGCTGAAATCAAAACTTTGCAATTATGCACCAATAACCGTGCAGTCTAACCTTGATTGTGACCAACATACCTTGTTCACCCTAGATCGTGAAACTGAAAGCTAAAGGAAAATATGTAGTATGTGCGGGTACTAAACCTTGGTAAAACACTACTGAATTAGGTAAATATACTTGATTTCCTCTACGTATAAGCAGTAAACACAAATTAAGCAAAAAGAAAGGTTACTTTATTCTTATTGTTTTGCATTAGGAAAAAATAACTAGCAACTGCGTTTTAACAAGCACAACACTGACCTTGTTATTGCTCCATTACTTGGCAGCTAGCAGCTTTGGACTTCATTGCATGTGCGGCTTCTGACGCATTTGCAATGACAGACTCTGGCAGCCAGCTATCTTCTCTGGTACAGGGGTACCGCATGTACTACGGGGAAGGAAATCTCCCTTCCATTCGGCCAAACAAGCGCCGGCTAGCGAGCATTTTCTCTAGAAATGCCACCATTGAGTGGAAGGAGTTTGAAAGTAGGGTTAGAAAGTTGATCAGACAAACTAAACAGGTGAATGAGAGACCTCTTGCAAGGAGTGTGTATAGGCACCCGCGGTGCACCGAGTGTATGTGCAAGATAGAGATGTGATTTGACAGGGTATTTCCACAATTCGGTTTAATTGATTAGAATTAATTGGTTTTTGAGGGAGGAAAGTATAGTCTCAGTTTTCCATGTAAAATGTAGCTTATTCTTATAATTTATTGTGAACAGAAAAAAAAAAATGTAGGTATGCAATGCTACAATGTCAATTGAGAGGCCGTATATGTAGCGCATCATGCCGTGTACAGTTCACATGCTATGCAACACAATAAACAAATGAGGCATATAGTCCCATAATCTCTACATGAAGTAGACAGGTATGATGCACATGCACCTCCATTTAAAATACAAACAAATTGCGCTGTATTCCTGCACTATGCATGAGTATTATACAGTGATTATTTTCTAAAGGGCCATACAAGTTTAGTTAAGGCATCTATATCACCACTATTAATAAATAAATCTTCTTGTCCGACTGAATTATTGTTACCTTTTTGCGTGACAAAAGAGTTGCTTGCCAAGGGTACTAAAGAATTGACTATTTTTACGTCATGAAAGAATTTGGTGGATTAGGTTTACACGAAGAAGAGTGACGAAAGACAAAATCTTCTAAACGATTTTCTTGTTCGTAATGATTGTCCTTGTCCGTTAATCGTTATTATGTAATCATGAGCCTTCTACCTAAGGTGTTGAAACGTTAAAATCAAATTTAAATAATCAAACAAAAGATTTATTCTGTTTTGGAAAATCTAACCGAATTAATCAAACAACAACCAAACCAAAAAAAAAAAAATTGAAGTAAATTTCGATTTCTTTGGTTGAACCAAAATAAGAGATTAAAATTCAAAAGGTCAAAACTCAATGCATACATAAATACATTTAATAATTATGGAAATACATATCAAGATATATATAAATTGAATTGAAGAGAGATTAAATCGAACTAAATATAAAAAAAATCGAAGTACAAGTAAATATCAAGTAAATTTCGGTTTGTTTTGTTGAACTGAAATAAGGAAAATTAAACCGAATAAAAAAAAACTATAGTAATTAAAAATTCAACTAAACTGAACTATTTAAACCGAAGAACTAAACTATTAATTAACACTCTGAATTCTGACTTCTAAGGAAGGGTGCTAACATTCGAAGAAAATTGCACTTAGTCCCAAAGGCGTATATCCATTTTATAAGGAAAGCTATGGTTACTAACAATTAATGACTAGCATAATGAAAATGCATGTTATATGAACAAACTTGAACAACAACAATAAAGTGCGAGTAAGAGAAAGGTTATAATATATCAAGTTGCGAGATGCAATAAAACAAGCATTGACTTGTGACCTCATACATTACATAGTAATTTAAAGAGTGGGATTACTTAGAAATTAGAATTGGCAGTATGAGCCAGTTGTCAATTTGAGGAGGTTGAACTACTGATAGGATAGAGGCCCCATGTGACAGGAGCCTTGTTTCCTTTCCAATCAACGTGTCATATATCCTCCTACACCAACTCATGCCAATCTTACATCCAAACAAATTATCTTATAAGAGTATTGAATTTGACCAAAATATATCATCTTAACTTAATATAATTTTAGCATAAGAAACAACATTGATATACCTTCAATCAAAATTACCATCAAATATTTGTTCGACAATATAATTTCTTTCATGTTTACATCAAAACTCAACCTCAATATTTGCCCATCCACAAATTTACATGAACATAAATTTAACTCAAAGTTACACATGGAGTTTTACAACCTCAATTTAAAAACAAAAGCATAGAAAAAGAAAGTGTACGAGGCTCCATTGTCTTAGAACCAACTTAAAGAAAATTATTCTATTTGAGCTTTGTTGGTGTCCTAATTTATCATTAAGCAACGCTTAATCTTGATTTCATAGCGACAGAATAAACCTTCTTTTCCTAATTTATGCTTGAAAAATGTAATTTAAGTAGAGAACTTAATTATTAAGCAATAAGATGAAGTTGGTCTTTGCAAAATATTTGAGAAAGGCAAAAAAGACAGCAGATCATATGGGACCCATTTATTTCTGCATTTTTATTCTCTCTTTTTTTTTTTGCTTTCTTTTATCAACTTGTTTTTTTCATTCCCAATCAACATTTGCTTTCTACAAAAGTCGATGGTTAGTTATTCATCCTTTTCTATCGTTCTCTCTTACGGGCAGGATGTGTTAATTATTTGGAAGAATTTTTTTTATTATTTTGCACCCTTTTAATAAGAGATCGTGCTCATACATGCTGCATCTTTAGATTTTATGAGGCATCATACTAAGGTCTGTCATGAAACGAATAATAAACTTATTACCGTGTTCATATTTGTTCATATTTGGTCAAAATTGATGAAAAATGAATGATCCAAAATGAAGTTTTAGAAGTTATTTTAATGCATTCATTTTTCATCAATTTTGACCGCTTGACTTTGTACTAAATAAATTCAAAGCATTCAAAATTTTGCATGTACGCACATCACTCGTGAAGTACATCGGTTTCAACGGTTTAGATTCATCTCGTTTGAAGTGAATACAATTAATTATGGAGTTATGCTCACCAAACTCTTTGGTGAGCACATCACACCCTAGTTCTACTCATATATATATATATAGAGAGAGAGAGAGAGAGTGAGGCTACGGTACTATGCATAGCACAACACGGATTGGTCCGTGCTACGGCTCAATATTTGAGTTTTCAAAATCCTAACGGTCGATCCGAACCGTTCAACATGATTATAAAATGAATATGTACTTGCAAATCAAATTTTACATTTTTTTCAAATTTTTTTACTATTTTTTTAGATAGGTAGAAAATCACTTGATCTGAAAATTCTGGACCATTCCAAAAACAGTGATTTTCTACCTATCTAAAAAAATAGTAAATTTTTTTTGAAAAAATGTAAAATTTGGTTTGCAAGTACATATTCATTTTATAATCATGTTGAACGGTTCGGATCAACCGTTAGAATTTTGAAAACTCAAATATTGAGCCGTAGCACGGACCAATCCGTGCTATGCATAGTACCGTAGCCTCACTCATATATATATATATATATAGAGGTTGGCTAAGATACAAACGTTTGTTCCTAGGCCATTGAACAAACGGTTTGGTTCTCCGATTTTCAAAGTCCGAACAGTCGATCCAAACCGTTAGATATTCAATCTATATTAAAATCAGCTTGGAGACTAAATTTTACATTTTTTGGATTTTTTTACTATTTATTAAATCACATGATATTAATTGAGTGATAAAATTTCCCTAAATTGGCAACCGTTGTCATTCCAAAGGAGGTAGCGTTGTCATTTTATATAAAGTGGAGGTAAGGTATTAAGTGTTTGCAAATAAATTAAGATCATATTCATTATCTTTTCTGTGGGAGATTGTATGTTCGAAATTCATACTAATACCAAGATAAATTAATGAGCTCTCATCCTCATTTCATTATTCAAAAAAGAAAAATTATTAATAATAATTAGAGATCGTATCTCATTTCTATTAGATTTAGTCGGATAGTAGTTGATGCTATGTCAGATTTTTTTGTAGCCAAATTCAAGTTAAGTTAGATTTTTTTTTTTCTAAAATTTATCTTATGGAAAAGTTTTATAATTGGTTATTTCTTTTCTTTAGGAGCCGCTTTGATGCGGTCTGTTTAATTTGATAATTAATTAGATGCGAATCAATATTATTTGGGCGATAAACTAGATCAGATGTGAGATTTGTCTAAGCATGTGATCTCAAAGCAAATTAAATCACACATTTATAAAGAATAATAGAAATGAAATCCTGATGAAAAAAAAAAAAAATCAAATTTCGTCAACGTGCTAGCTCGTTTCATACACGGACCAGGTGTCATGGAGAAAATTATTTGCAAGTTGTTCTTTATGAAAAGTATTATATTAAAAGTGAATACAAATTTGATTTTAATAAGGTTCTAAATAGCGTTTATAGCGTCGTAGCGGGAAGGCTAAAAAAAAAGCTATAGCGAATAGCGTCGCTATAGCGGAAGCTATTCCAAATAGCGTTTTTTTTTTTACATTTCATATATTCAATATTTGTACTAAATATCAACATTATCTAAGGTCTCATAGAACAATAAATAACACCAAAGTAATTAAGAAATTATAATATTCATATTGAACCCGTACAAAGTCCAAATTGCGGTTCAAAATATCCATAGTAATATCATAAACTATCGATTTTTCATATTAAAAATATCTTAAGTATCATGATTCATGACATAATCTATTTTTTTTTTCTATTCAAATTTTAATTCCGGTTTGGACTTTTTTTCTATTCAAATTTCAATTTCTATTCGCAATTTCAAATTTATTTATTTGTAGCAAGTAGCAACAAATTCAATTTTGGTTTGAGATTTTTTTTATCTTTATTTAAAACCCATATAAATTGCTTAAAAAAAAAAATCCATATTGTATAGCGCAAATAGCGCTGTAGCGCATTTTGATGTCGTAGCGTAGCGTTTGGGGTCCAAAAACGCTATAGCGCGCTATTTAGAACACTGATTTTAATAGATAGTGAAAAGATATCACTTGTCTTGACAAAACATCAAAAAAATTCAATAGACAATTAGACTACCAATTGTAAGGAGAGGAGGGATCGGATTACACTTTTTTTTTGACACCTATCGTTTTCAAAGTCCAAATAGTCGATCCAAACCGTTCAACATAATGGATATATTAAAATGTGCTTGGAGATCAAATTTTACATTTTTTTGAATTTTTTTACTATTTATTAAGATGATTACAAAATCGTTGTTTTCAGACCATTGAAAAACAGCGATTTTGTAACCATCTTAATAAATAGTAAAAAAATTCAAAAAAAAATGTAAAATTTGATCTCCAAGCACATTTTAATATATCCATCATGTTGAACGGTTTGGATCGACTATTTGGACTTTGAAATCGCAAAATTGACCTATAAAAAAACAGTGTCAAGATGTATCAAAAAAAAGGGTGTAATTGGATCCCTCCTCTTGTAAGAAATAATATTGTTGATAATTAAGTGACCTTCCTCAAATTACTACTTTGCATAACATGGCCTTCCTTAAAATAATTAATTTGTTTACTGGGGAAAGCCATTTTTTTAACTCTCATAGTTTGACTAATAAAATTTAGTAACATTGGTTGCCAAATGATTAATATCCACTTGACAATTTTCAAGAATGGTGGAGATATTGTGCAAATGACATAGGAATGCCAATTAATGTGGTACGTGGTTTCTGATTGTTCCAACTTAATTATTTAGTCCGATTCAACTTTGAATTTAAATTCCATGCATGCATCATGTACGTCATCATGACATGCCAATGCATATAATTCAATATAATTAAGTTTACAGTAAATAAAATCAAACTTTCTTTTTACCATGCAGCAGATTGGTGACTTTGTATTGTAGTCAACAACCTCAAATAAATAAATAAAATTATTGTTACAAACTATGGCGATCGGGTCAGTGAATTAGAACCGTTAGTTGTTTAAATTTAAAATAAATCTTTGTTTGGTAGTTTCTCTCCTTGTCCTTCAATTGGTCAATCAATTAGGACCAATATGCCCTCCATTTTAGGAGAATAATGGAGATCTCCCTTCCTTTGTCAATTATGACCGCCCTTTCTTTCTTTCTTTCTTTCTTTTATTTTTAACGCATTTCTAAAGTGCAACTAATAATTAATCTCCTCTTAATATTGTTGTTGTTATATAGTGTATGTACTGATCCTTCTCCCTCTCTTTGAGACACACATGCACCTCAATCAATGGTGCCATTTAATGCATTGCCATGAAGTATATATTGAAAGATGAAAGATGAGGGTCAAGCCGAATCAATACTTATATAAACCTGATTCCTGAGAATTTCTCAGTGCAGAAGAAGAAGAAGAAGAAATTCAAAAATTCACCATGACCAACTCCAACTCTTACATCTCTATCACCCAAAAACCCATTTCTATCAAACTCAAACCACCATCTGATTCCACCTTCTCTTCCATTTACAATTACAAGCTCCCCGGCCCCCACCGCTTCTCCCGCTACTTCCTCCCTTTCTTCTCTATCTGGGCTCTGCTCACCATTTCCCAACTCTACTTCTCCCCCCTCCCTTGTCCTCACTACCTCCGCCGCCTCCGCTCGGACCCACAACCAATACCCAATGACGAGTTCTGGACCTGGGCCCGGTCCGGTGTCGCCGGTGTCAAACCATGTATCAATTTCACTGAGTCGTACTTCAACGAGTCAAGGACTCCTGCTTACAAGAGATACATGTTGGTGGTGGTTTCCGGAGGCCTGAATCAGCAGCGCAACCAAATTATCGATGCGGTAGTGATCGCACGAATTTTACGAGCCGTGCTTGTGGCGCCCATTTTGCAAGTCAACCAGATATGGGGCGATGAAAGGTGCTGTATTTATTGATTAATTTCAAAAGCAATATATGCAATTAATCGTTAGTTCAAATTAGAAATTAACACTGAAGAATGGTGCACTGTTATGTGTAGTGCAGTGAATTTGGGGATCTTTTTGACATTTCGCACTTCAAAGAGACGCTGAAGCATGACGTGAAGGTGGTGTCGTCGTTGCCGGCAACGCATCTGATGAGGCGGCGCATCAAGGCGCCGTTGATGCCATTCAATGCCGGAGAGGAGTGGGTGCGCACTAATTATGGAGGAGGCAAGGTTATTTTTTTATTTGCTTATATAAATGTATGAATATGCATCCTCTTCTTAATTACTTTATTAATTCAGGCCAGGGCCAGCTATGTGAATATACACCTTAAACCAGGTGCATGGTTCATTTCTCAATTTATTATATTTATAATGAAGTAAAGTAAGCAATATTTGTGCACATATATATATATATAGATATATGTATGTTCTAAAGAAATTATAAATTATGCATATTAAATTATTGATTTTGAAATAAACTTCATTATGAGTTGGTACGATGTGAGATGTCATAAAATTAAATTACTTGTGCTTGTGTAGCAGCCTGTGTGCATGACTAATAATTGGCAATCAATGCACAAGTTAGGGAATTGTTTACTAAAATGCACTGAACTGGAGAAATATACATATGTTTTTGTCGTATACTTCGTTGGTTGGTATTTGGTAATGGCGGCTAGCTGCTGCACTGCTGCTACATACATATATACATATATATATATATATATATATATATATATATATATATATATATGAGATGGACTTATCTACTCCATGGAGTAAAACGACTTTGTACTCCACGCCATATCTTCATTTTCAAAGTTCAAATAGTCGATTCGAACCTTCCAACATGTTATTCATATTGAAATGTACTTGGAGACCAAATTTTACATTTTTTGGAATTTTTTTACTATTTATTAAGCTATTTTGAAAATCTGAAAATCCGGATGAACAGTAAAAAACAGTAAAAATTTCTGGACCGCCAGATCAGTGATTTTCAAAGTGGCTTAATAAATAGTAAAAAAATTCCAAAAAATGTAAAATTTGGTCTCCAAGCACATATCAATATGGAGAACAACTTGAGCGGTTCGGATCAGTCGTTTGGATTTTCAAAATGAAAATAATGAGACGTGGAGCACCAAGTCATTTTACTCCATGAAGTAGCTAAGCCCAGCACTATATATATATATATATGTCATTAACCAATTAATTACTTAATTTCTGGTTTAATTAATCTGATTAGATGAGATGGGCTATGGACTTGGTGT